>JAEMWC010000377.1:652500-705000 GCA_016490735.1 Pachyseris speciosa
AGGAGACATAATTTTTGTAGATTATGACGTCGTACCGGTGACGTTATTTGACATGTCAACGCATTTTGCAATCTTTATTGAAAAAAGACATGGGAACAATGAACAACTGTGGCAAAAATTTAGCCAGACAATCAAGTGACTATGCGGTTGCTATCCCCCTCTCCCGGTACGTCCGATAGTTAATTGCGAACGAAAGACTGCAATAATATAATAATTTTCTGAAGAAAAAAATAAGCGTAAAAAAGTAACAACTGGAGTCCTAATACGAACATTTTTATCTGTATTTTGAAGTAAAACCTGCATTAATTCTCTAAACGATAACGCGGAGTAGTACCTCCGGGGGGTCCCTTGGCTCGAAAATTTAGTTTGCCGCTAAATAACTAGAATTTTAAAATTGGACTTGGCACAATGTCAGGAATTAATCAGTATGAGAATGTTTATAATTCCACAACGTTTGGCGCTTGTTTCAAAACTCGCACAATTCCCGAGCTACGCCGCCGTGCTAATGGAAGCGCGAAGTGTAGCGGGATCCAGCAGGGGATCTTGAGAACCACCGATTTTTCGCGAGAGACGTCATTTTCTCAGGCGGGTTTCTGAAATAGTGAGCACCTTTTGACGTAACAAGTGCGTTGTTTTTACCTTAAAATGCTCTTCAGTAAGGGACCATGGTTGATGCCTGCGACCCAGTTTCGTAAGACTTTCGATCAACACTTCCGCATCATCCAAGGAACAGATAGTCTGTTCCACAGCGCTCATAACTCTCTTGGCGTGAAGATATAGCGAACGGGAGTTCATCAACTCATCAAGGCTGACGCCCTTAAAGGATGGAAAAGTGTCTTGAATGTTTGGATGCGCCTCGAAAAGCCTACAA
The DNA here is from genome assembly GCA_016490735.1 of Pachyseris speciosa. Lineage (NCBI taxonomy): Eukaryota > Metazoa > Cnidaria > Anthozoa > Scleractinia > Pachyseridae > Pachyseris > Pachyseris speciosa. The sequence goes on from JAEMWC010000377.1 coordinate 653,372, forward strand.
AGTTAAGAGATTGTAATAATGATGATGATGATGATGAGGATGATGATAAAATGTATTATCGATTGTCTCATGTTGAAGTCAGTTGAGATATAAGATCGCTACTAGTCTTCATCAGGTGACGGGGTAGAGTGGTTAAGCGTTACCACGATGGATAACAACAAATATCTTCGCAAAATTTTACATTGTTGTGAGTATTTAATATCAGCCTTCATTCTTCATTCACTGATTCATTCATTCATTCATTCATTCATTCACTCCCTCACTCACTCATTCGTATTTTCCAGTTTGTATTCTTAGTGAGTGAGCTCAGGTTAGGAGCCCACTCATTAAGAATACAAACTGGAAAGTACTAAAACGGAAGAGCACCAATTCCTGTGGAACATAGAACATGTTTGGTTTGTAAGACGAATCCCATAGAACATGAGCAGCATTTCTTGATGTGTTGCCAAGGGTACCATGATATCCGACGAGATTTCCATTCCATCGCTAAGAGAGTGGGCAACTGCTTCGAGTCCTTAAATGATCACGACAAGATGAAATATATACTGAAAGCTGGGAATCAAAATACATGCAGAATTATAGGGATAATATATCCACTTAATGCTTCCAAAAAGAAAAGAGATCATCAATTGTAATTAAATGATAAATTAGTTTATTATTGTGAACTGTAAAATTAACGCCTCTTTTTATTATTTTAAGTCGTTAAAATTTTAGACTTTTTATTGTAAAGAGACCAATACCTCCCTTCTGAGAGTACGGCACAATAATGATATACTGTTACTGTTACTCATTCATTCATTCATTCATTCTTAGATTCATCTCCAGTCCCTAGTGTAACCCCCCAATGAACGCTGTCCCCATTTCATAGATTTCGAAATAATCTTATTTTATGGATTCCACAATACCACACAGCAGTGTGTTGTTTCGTTCTTAAAAGCTCAAGCTAAAAGGTTTACAAGTATTTCTTTTATTCCTGATTTTGGAACGAGATGTTACAAAAAGGAACACTGTCGTGGTTTTCCCGAGATTTCAAGCAATTAAAAAAAATCCATCGACGTTTCTGGAGATAGAAAGTCCTCATTAGAAGCAGCACCTCCCGTGGAAGAACCACACGCTTTTAGTTTTGCGTAAATGTTAGCAAAACAAATTTCACTGTGTAATGCCTACAACTTCATGTCGAGTACGGTTTTGGCGGACAAGAAAACGGCCTAGTTTTAAGTTTTTGAGTTAAAGAGTAATATTTTCTCTTTATTTCAATAGTTTCTGGTCAAAATTGGCTGAGAAGTAGTAGCATTTGTACCTAAAAAGTCAGCAAAAATCGACAAACCTGGGGCAAAATTTAGGGGGTATATAGATTTAAAACGGGAGAGACGTTGGATAAGCACGACTAAAGCTTTCTTGAAAAGGGAGTGCTTGTAATTTATAGCCTAATAACTTTGTTCATTAAGGTCGCCTGAAGCTGATCTTTTTGGCTAGTCAAGAATAGCCATTCCTTTTTTGCCTGGCGAAACAGAACTGGTATTCAACTTTTTTCACTCCCGAAATTTAGCAAAATACAGAGACCAAAATTTTGGCAAACATGTTACAAAAAGGAACGTGGAATTTTCATAAATTTCTCAAACAAAATAGGTCTATACCGTACGAGACTTCAGACATGGGAGGACATTAACACGGCCTTTTGTTCCACGCCATTTATTTTCCACTGTTAAAAAATTTTCCTTCAAAAAGGGCCTCTCAAGTTGTGGTTACGCCCACGCAAATATCGTTACAAAAAGGACCTTTTTTGTCAAATTTCAAAATTTCTCATCTTTTGAAAGGTTTTTTTTTTATTGTAAACGCGTTTAAAACATTTCCCTTGTTATATAAAAAGAAATCCAAAAACGAAAAGGAAAGAAAATTAAAATACTTGGGAGTAACACACAAAATTAATAAAAAATAGCAATTACTCCAAAAATATTTGCTCGAAAAAGCGGCTTTTCGGATATGTTTGGCTTTTCGTTAATTCAAACTGAAAACGGAAGCCAAATTTGCCAAGGTTGGGTTTTATTTTTCCATCAAAGCTTTTCAAGTGGATGGACTCCTTCTATCAGCGGTTACGAAAAGGAACGTTTCACATATGATACTGTTTTCAACGTTTATTTTCTATCCTTTCTTATGTAGCAACAATAAATAAATGAAATACAGAGCTTTCAGTTAAAGGCGCAGTGTTATGGATTGTCAATAAGTGAGCTCGACTGCCGAACACTGAGTATTTGCGAGCTGGTCCTGCAAGGCCATGACCTCTTCAAAGGTTTCCGCCGGCGCAGATCAATTCTCTTGGTCGAAGGCCTAAGGAAAAGGTGCTGAAAGAATGAGTGCGACCTTGATTAGAAAGACTGCGGTTAGTGCAGTTCATGAGAGGCGAGGGTCAGTGAAAAAAATCTGGCTAATTTGATGTCCCATTCAGAGAAGACAGCAGCCAAGTACTACAACATACAGGAAAAGGGGAAGAATGATGCTAAAACAGTGGAGCAGCAGCAGACAGTTCTACGCAGCAATTCTTCGTCAATTTGCCAGCGTATCAAGCGTTGAAGAGAACAGCGGCGTATCTTCGAGGCACAAGTGGAATGAAGAGGAACTGGCAGAAGTGTACACCGCTTTTAAAGAGAGCATAGAAAGTGGGCAGGTGACCTAAGAGTATGTGAGGGAAGTGATTGCGGACAATGCCATCTTAAAGAATATTCCTCTGACAAGTGGAAGGGACAAGGTGAAAAGCTTGATAAAGGGAAGTCAAGAAGCACAAGATGTTTCAAAAGGTGCGGCTACACATTCACCAACTCAGCTGGAAACTCTAGCTGACAAGCTAAGACGTTTTGGATTACTATCTGACGAGAGAAGTGAAACTGCTCAGAATGAAATTACCTTCGTTGATAATGCTGATATTGGCTCTGTGAAAACGAATACCGAGACGTCACTCAAATCTGGTCGTGCATTTAATGACGAAAACCAGGCTATTCAAGGGTCTCATTGAAACGAATGCTCCCATAGAGAGGCCGGCGGTACTTTGCAAGATGAACAGTTTACACCTTTGCAGTTATGCGACAAAATTCGAACTGAGAGGAAGAGACTTCGTCGTACAAGGAGCGGAAAATGAGAGATAGTGCGAGGCCAAGTTAGAAATTTGTTACTCTGAATTTGGCCTTAAAACTCAACGCACGGATCCACATTCTCGACCGAGTGCACGCTTTGTATCAAAAAATTGCGTTTAATTAGCATTAAATTACTGGTTCGGGTTGTTGGAAAGTGGGTGAGCACTAACCCAGGGTTAAGTACTAACTGGCTTCTTTCCGTTTAACCCCGAGATAGTACTAACCCACTTTCGAACAACCCTGCCCTGATGGTAAAGTGATATGAAGAGAATGAGTAATGCCACGTTAGCAGGGGAAGTACATCCGTAAAAACTCTTCGCGTTGTGTTAGGTGTCCAATGGCTGTAGTTTCAACACAGTATAGTACTGTTGTTGTTCTACTGAAATGGTTTCAGTTGTTAATGTTAATGCTTTGTTGTTGTTCTTTATATCATCTGGTAATAAGTAGACAGCGATAAAGCCGCCATTTTGTGAACTTTCCCTGCTACCTTACAAATTGACTGCAAATTGACTATAAAAGAAAGCATTGGTGACAAAATAAAAGACTGTTTTGCTGTGGGAGTAACTGATTCTGCGTTAGCAGTAAAAAAACGAAAAAACCTTCCAGCATTGTTTTAACTTCCCTATAGCTTAAAAATATCCAGTGATTCAGCATCCCTAATATGCTGAGGAAGACTGTTCCAGAGAAGCGGCGCCACAACAGAAAAAGCACGACGGCTATGACTGTTTGTGTTAAAAACAGGGACTACAAGTAGATTTTTCTTTGAAGACCTAAGATTTCGTGGTGGATGGTAGCTTTAAGAAGATCTTTAATGTAAGTAGGAGCCAGACCATGGAGAGCCTTGTAGGTAACGGTAAGGATTTTAAATTCAATTCGGAGTTCAATCGGAAGCCAAGCATAGTTGATGTTCTACTGACATGATCTATAAATTATAAGTCGCTTCCACTTTTATTATAACTTGATCTCCCCAGAAGTAGACAGGAGAATGAAATTAATTAAGTTTGTTTTCTTTAAACCTTTTCTTCTGTTTTATGAAGTAGCGAAAAGTAGTTTGATACGAAAAATAGTGTTAGTTACAGGAGAAATATTTTCCTGTGTAATGCGTGGAATAGACCCTTAATTAAATAGCATAAATATACTGCCAGAAAAAAAATATACATGTAACAAGCAAGGCTGATACTACGTGAAAAAAGTTGACTTTGCGAGACACCAACATGACCGAGACTCGATAAAGTAGGGCTGCAACCATGGACAGCTGTTTCGTCCTTATTGGGACTCATCGGCATGGTGTAGCAGATTTAAAAGACGCCAGCTCAATGCGAGCGCCAATAAATTGCACAATGAACCCGTTCACGATATCAAGTTCCGTACCTTGGACTCTCTCGCCATCCGATCCACGTGTTGCCACACCACGTAGCCCGGATAGCAAGGAATCCAAGTGTCACGATGGCGTCTCGCAAAGAAAAATGTAGATTGGCCAATACCAATATCATTATCGTTGGCGGTCCTTTGCTTATTACTTTCACTTCAGAAAAAAAAGAAGGTTTTTTTCCCGAAATTTATAATGTTTTGCTTTGGAGCTGAAGCCCTGGGAAGAATATTATAAAAAAAATGGGCCAGGAAACAAATGAAACAGCCGTCCTCGTAAAGTTACGAAAGGGACAAGGTAAGGATGCAAAAAGGAACAAGACTGGTTACCATAAGGAACACCTGTTCCCCTTTGTAACCTGTGCCGTTACTAAAAGAAACTGTTACGAAAAGGAACGTTACAAAAAGGACAAGGCTAGTTACCACAGGGAACACAGTTCCCTTGTGTAACCAGCGCCGTTACAAAATGGAACATGTTACGAAAAGGAACGTTACAAAAGGGACAGATGGTGCAAAAAGGAACACTAAACGTTACATTAAGGACCGATGAATCTAATCATTCATTCATTCATTCATTCATTCACTCTTTTATTCAATTAATCACTCAATCACTCACTCACTCATTCAATCAATCAATCGATCAATCACTCATTCATTTACTCATTCGATCATTTATTTATTGATTTATTCCTAGACAAATTTAATTCATCAGAAGCAACTTTAAATATTTCGTTCTCGTAACGAGCATTTTTAACATACCTTTACAGCCACTTAAAAACCTCATTAATAATTCATGAAGGAAATACAAAAGAAATTAATTTTTAATCAGTGTCTTTATATCTGATAAAGACACGGCTAAAGATTACATGCCATTTTCTAGCCCAAAAATAACCCAAAATCTACATTTTAGTGTAAGAATGGATAGATGTACAATATTTTAAGCCGTTCAATAAATTCGCAATTCGTGTTTTGTCAAGTTCTAAAACACTCGGCCGCGCATCGTGTTTCAAACTTGATAAAACACTCCTTCTCATTTATTAAACATTACACAAAACTCTGCTTAAAATTGCCTGACACATAAGTGGCTGCATGGACAAGTAATTTAGTACAATTTAGTACTGATGTCTTGACACTCTAACTTATTTTCCTGTTCAGTGCTGTGCGACTGTTCATTAGCTTTACCTTCACATTTTAGGATTTTCTCCACAAACTGAGAGCCATCTTGTAGAGCATAATAAACAGCACCACAGGAAGATACTATTATTATAATAAAGAGCTTTCATTCAGGAATGGTCACACTTAAGGATTTCATCTACAGACTTGTTTCCTAGACAGAAAGTACTCAAAGCGATATATTACAACATAATGAACTACAATTGAGATAGCCTTTATTAAATTAATTCTTATTTCAGGATTCAACCATAGCCTCAAAATATTGTCCACAATGCTTTTTTCAAGGTGTCATATCATCATTTTATTTCAATAGTTTCAAATCTACAATTTTGAGAAATACACAACCCGCGTGTAGCAAAGCTAATCAAGGCGGGTTGCCTGGAATGTAACTTACAATTGAAAGATAAGAGCGAAGGTCAAAGAAACCTGACTTACTTCATAAACATTGCTTTTCCTGCCTTGGTTTTAACTGGTTCAACTAGTTTCCAGGACTCTCTTAAGGTTTCTTTAGTCTTGTGCGAAAACAGTATGGGTACAGTTTTAAACTCTGAAGTGGACGGAGTATTTGTATGAGAAGCGAGAGGAGGAAACGACGCAGAGCATCCCATGACACAAACTCTAAGAGTTACATTTGCTTCCTAGAAAAAAAACATAAATGAAGTACATTTGCTTAAATGCTGACTCACTTAAGCGTATTTTTGGCAAGAGAAAGCAGCGACCCTGCTGTTCTAAGACCTTAGACCAGGGTCGTAACGAAGTATATTTTCCCATCGCTGATCCCGTTTTGGGGGGCAAAATTTTGATCCCTGATCCCAAAAAAGTGGCAAAGTCTGATCCCTGATCCCACTAAAATTTTCTGATCCCATGACGTTACTGGTTAGCGTCCGGACTATTTGGAAGTTAAAGTTAAGGGTGTTTACCTGAAGCAAGTCGTCATGTCCACACTTATCTTAATTGTTCAATACTCCACGGAGGCAGGGTTGTCTTCGTGGAGTTATAAACTTATAAACATGTTGTGCAAAGGGAAAATCATCGCATATACCTTGTTACGACCCTGTTAGACCTCAGGTTTTTCTGTTTTGCTTTTTCCTATTTCAATTCCCCTTATGGAGATTTTCATCTATACATGCGATTTATGTTGAATATTGATTCCCAATTTAGGTGGCTACCTACGATCGGGAAATATATGGATTTGGATTTTTGATTTTCCAATCAGAAAACAACAAATCCAAAAACATTTTTCGACGCACCAAAATCATTCCTTGAGATGGCGTCAATCAACAAACACGGATATCTGAATCTAAAGGCCTGGCTAAACTAGGAAACTTTGTTGCTGAGACATTGTTGAGGACGCAAATGTTTCCCAGTTGAGCCGCGCGGGAAACATTTCTTGCAGAAACACATTTTGTGTTTCGGAAACAAAAAGAATGTTTTGGACTTTCGGTCAAAAACATTTTTGTTTCCCGGACACAAATTTTTTCCGCAACAAATGTTTCCCGCTGGGAATTTGTTTCATCATGGGCTCCTGGTTTCATCAACAATGTTGCAGCAACAATGTTTCCTAGTTTAGCCAGGCCTTAAAACACCTTCCGTTTTTTGGGGAAAACAAACCAATGAACTCTAAGGCAGGACAAAAATAATTTTGAAGCTTGGAAAAGCTTAACACCGAAATATTTTTGAAAACGGAAGACACTCTTGTTAGACGCATTTCCAAAATCTCTCGGCTTCGTTTGACACTTTACAGCAAGCTTCGTCATCTATAGGTTACTATGGAAACATTTATGACAAGTACGGGGTATATATTTTAAATTAAGTAGAAATACAGCCCATCTCAGTTGATCACATTTGGGAAATTTCTCAGCCAGTAGAACAAGACACCGAAATGAAAGCTATTCTTCTTTCAATTCTACGGTCAAATTAAATCAGAAGACGGTCAATTTTCGAAATTATAATAAATAACTTCAAGGCGTATTTTAAGGGATGCGAGTATAAAAAAAGGATTTTGTTCAGCTAAGATAATCGATGGAAAGAAAAGATAAAAATAATCATTTTAGATTAACCGATTGGTTCATGACAGCTTCACGCTCGTTCACTTTTGTCAGCGAAGTCTTTTTCAGTGTGCTTACATCATATTTTTATTTCCGACCAAAATGATAAACAAGAAAAATAATTGAAGGTTAAATAATATTTGAGTAAACTAAATATAAATATAAAAGATGTGAAATTTGCAATAACTCACCACTGGGTCCACGATATACAGGGAAGACAGATGTGCAATAAAGCATCGTAAAAGCTGACTGATTAGAAAGCCTTGCCAACAAACAAGCTCTTAGCAAGTAAAAGAGGTTATTGCGTGGTAATGTATTGACAGCTAAAAACACTTTTTGCCTACTCTGCGGGATACCCGCCTTGATGCTCATAAAACAAAAGGTTTTCTCAAAATCATTGTGCTGACTTCCTTCCCTAACGTTAATTTGCCGTATCTATATTTATGTTCTACAAAACAGGGAAAATGTATTTAAATATGGTATTGACAGTTTCAAGCACCGTTGTTGGAGTTATAAAAAGAAATAAACTAAACCAGAACAGATCTTTCTTACTATAAATTTTGTTGTTTTTTCCTTTTATTTTTTGTCTTGTTTTCTTTTGTTTTGTTTTGTTTTGTTTTGTTTTAAATACGGTGCAGAATATTGTATTTGGATGGGAAACAAAACTGAAAATTAAAACTTGAAAGCAAACCACGTAAACTTTCATTTTTTTGAGATCTGAGAGTTAAACACGTGGTCAGGTTTTTTTCATCGAGGCCAACGTGAAAAAAGTACAGAAGTACCTGCAGGGAAAGCTGTATGGAGTTTAACCAGCCAATCAGAACACTGAAAAGACACTTTTTTCCGCTGGTTTGATATATACCAGCATTTGGCAGTTCGGACGCAACAAAATAGGAGTATAGTTGTAGCGATACTAGAGCAGAAAATAATAATCACGTTATTTGATCGCCGCGGGTTTACTGCAAATTTAAGAAAGGATGCAAAGAAGACATCCTTCGGTTTTTACTTCTAAATCCGGAAACCAATTTGCAGTCTGGCCAAATGAAGACATTGTTAATACCCATCAGTACTAATATGGAGCCTCATTAGCTTTTATATTCTTTTATGGTTTATGTAATCAGCCAGAAAGATAGCTTGTTGATAAAATTCTTTTGTTGTTTTGAGGCACTGACATATCACAATTTCACGCTGCTTGATTTTTGGATCCTTTAATAAGCTCGCTGATATTTAACGAATGAAATTTTAAAGTTTGCTTAACTCTATGTTACCTTACCGAATACATCGGTAATGGGCTTTTTCCGTATTCAGTGTCAATGTCGTTCAATTCCTCCCAGAAAAGAAAGGCATTAATTTTCTCACGTTGCTTGTATTAGTTAAGGTAGACATTTCTGACATTTCTGCAAAAACGGTTTTTGTCTTCCATCGACGGTTTCCTTATGGTTCGTTTTGCGGATCTGCCAATCATTAATCACTCTAGATTTAATTTTTTTTCCAAATTGGCAGTCGAAAGTACATTCTTTCAAAAATATTTAGTTCCAAATGGAACAGTAACTATTGAAAATACAAAGTAAATTTTTAGTCGAATTTCCGCACCAGACTGATTGGAAGGCCATCAGCTTAGTGACAAGTTCAAAAAATAATCAATCAGCTAATACTCCACTGTCAAAGAACTTTTTCTTTTTTAAACATTGGGCCACAATCGGTGACAGACATTAATAACAATGATTTATAGAAAGACTTGCTTTACACTAGCCTCCCACGCAGTCGTTTTTAGGGGACTCATATTTCACTTAGTGGGGAGGAGGTGAAATACGAGTCCCCTGAAAACGACTACGTGGGAGGCTAGCTTTACACCGGATTCACGGGATTCTGTAGCAATTCATTCTTATATATTCAATTATTTTACACGAACGAGACCTGATTAAAAACACTGACAGCATCTCACACACGCAAATCGAGAGAAAAATAGAAACGTTTCGGAAACCACACTTTGGCCATCCGTGAGCTCCCGGTGACTATATCATGACATGCCTTGAGCCGAGTAGTGAGGGGGGAGGGGGTAGGGAGGGGGAGACTATTAACCCTTTTCGATCCAAGTGGGTGCTATTTATTTCACCAGATTTTGGGCAATAAATGGTCTGGGGCTCTTAACTTCTTCATATATGGAGTTATTATGAAAATATCTGCTGTCTTGAAATACTGGGGACCCAGGCTTTAGAGTCACGTGATGCACCCGAGTGGCTGTTGTTTGTCGAGTCAGTGGAATCGCTTGACTGTGGTGCAATTGTCAGTTTTAGAGTGCTTTTCTGAGCCATTTTCCTCTGCAGAAGCCCCCATGCTGGCATCATTAAGCTAGAATGTGGGTAAAGGCAAGCCTTTGAAAGAAACCAGAGGTGAGAGGCGGTTTTATGTTGATGGAGATGCCAAACACGCTCTGTTGTGATGATGGTGGCTCGATATGGAACCTGTCTCTCTTGTCTTTCTGCAAGTGGATTCGGGGAGCTAACGAGGCAATGTGGGCTAGTTCTGACCGCTAAAAATACTCATCGATGCAACATTTTGCTGGTAGCACCGGCTGGCTCAGCACTTATCGAAAAACTATGTAATGAACTGAAGGAGAGTTCTATGCTCGCGGCGTGGTTACAGTTCCCAGAATTCTTTTCGGCCGTGAACGAGTCCAGTTAAGACACACAAGATTGGATCTCAGAAACGGGCTGAAACGTGGCAGGCACCAAATGTGAGAGAAACGTTTCATAGCTGATAATAAGGAGAGAGCTTGAGGTTTGCTGTAAATGTAGAATCTTGATATTTGGGCAGTTTTTCTTATTAAAAAGTTGGCCACAAAAATGTGTAAATTTTGGTGTTATTCTCTGGCCAAAAAACAAGCATTTTGGGCTTTGCTGTTAAACGATCGGTGATATGCAGCGGAATTCTGGTATTGTAGTCGTTATTTTTAGCTTTAATGATTGCTAAAACACAGTTGGTCCTATTCACACAATTATTATAACGTTCTGACAAACTTTAAACAAGAAATAAACCATAAAAAGGAAGCAGTATTTATCATCACATATGTGTGACGTTGGATGGAAAAGAGTTAAATTTCGAATTAAGACAGTTTTCAGTAAAACCCAAACCGACATTTCCAGAATGTGATTTTTCATGAGGGTAATTGGGAAGAGGTTATCGTGGATTGAGGCATTTTTACGTACTGAGAAAATCTCGGGCGCATTAGATCTTGTTAGATCTATCTAGATCTAGATAGGAATGCATGTGGGTTAACTTATATAGGCTTTGGCGATGAGGTGAGATTATTGTGCACTCTTGGCTTCATGCTGGTTAGAAAATGGCGGGGTTTTTTTTCACTCGACGATTGACTGCTACTTTGGACTGTCAGGTATAAGCGATTATTAACAACATTAACTTTCTGTCTTGAAACAAATTTAAAACTCCTAAAATGAACACGATAACGTCGTTTAATCCCCCGATTACTTAAAAATAAGAACGGACTGTTTTGTAATCTGGTCCATTGATGAGGCTTTCCAAGAGGTGGTCTGTTGTCGCTTTGTCTCTCGTTTACCACTCTGTCTGTCGCTTGTTTCGTTAGGGACTATTGTCGCTGTCGCAAAGAAAATAAAGAGGAATGGAAAGTGAATTGTCGCTGTCGCAAACTGCCGCGCGTTATCTGCCAATTTCTGTCGGTTGTCGATGATTTGGGAGAAGATTGTCGCCTGTTTTCGGAGCCATGCCTACCCCTTGGAAGGCCTCATTAATTGAAATCCTCTCAATTATCGTTGAGGGTGCAGCCTCTTTGGGAGTTAAGAGATTAACCGCAAAATGGATCTGATTGTAAAGCTGATAGAAGTTAGGAAGCAAGCAAAACTTTGAATCAGTTGTATAAACGTAAATTGTAACAGCTATAATCTACATCACCAGTGTTTTCGAAACAATACGTAAACTGAGCTGTTCGTACGCTGTCGTACACCCGGATCAAATTTGTGGAATCGAGGAGTAACTTAGCAGTCCTTCTGTCGTTGTATTCGCGCAAAACTGAAAAGCAGTGTCTCGATGCTTTCAGTGAAATTTAATATTTTGCTTTTCGGTAGTTCATTTTAATAATTCATTGTTGATATTTAATTACGTTTACCCATAAAGGTTTTGAGTAAAGGTGATTATTAAATTCTTTCAAGAAAGAAAAGCATGCCGAGCGAAAAATAGCCTTATTATAAACTTGAAATAAATGTCTTACCTTCACAGTGAAACATAAATGAAGCGGCTATCCAGGAAACAGTTTAAAGACGCACTTAACAGACTAAACAGCAATCGTACCGTGAGTGACGGATAACTCCGCTGAATTATTGATGTGCACTACTGAGCCGGGCAGCTTTTCCCAGCAAGTGATTATTAGCATTTGAATTATGCTCGTATTGGTTTGTATATTGACGTGGAATAGCACTTTGGTGTTGTTTAAGATGGCTAAACAGGGATAACACATAGTTCATTATATCGAGGTTCCATAGATTTTACCGTAACTTGAGCCGGGCTGAAGAATATCGTTCGTTATACCGCGGACTTCGTTATATAGAGGTTCGTTAAATCGAGGTTCCACTGCTTTGTTTACTTATTGAGGAAGCACTCGGAAAACAACGTAAAGCTTATATTTATGCATAATGAAGTTATCCAACATCTTTATTGAGGAAAATTTGGTTTACAAACGGAGTTGATACTGTAAATTGACCACTGCACAGGGATTCAAAAAGCTGACGTTACGAGCGTTAGCCCTCGTCAGAGCGAATCGAGGAATTGTGGGTTGTGTATGGTTTTTCAGAATATGGAGCTACGCTATTGGAGAGCACCAGGCATGGATGATACATGTCATGTCACCGATTTCGTTGAAGCTTGGCCAGTTTAAAGGTTCCACCTAAAAACTGAAAATCACAAAGTAGTCCACCTCTTTTAAATGCGCGCGCTCGCGATGCAAAACTTGTCGTTTCATTCAAAACACTGACAAAATATCGGGCCCTAAGCGATCTGTTAAGATCACTGATCACTTCACGTGTACCTCCGCAAATGTTATCTATTGCATAACCTGCACATTATGCAAAAAGTTATACATCGGCGAAACAGGAAGACGACTAGGTGACCGATTCCGAGAACATCTTCGCGATGTTGAGAAAGATGACAAAGACGCATCCAAACCTGTCGCTCGGCATTTTAATCTCCCTAACCATTGTAAACAACACATGTCGATCTCCGGCCTTTCCCTACATCAAGGTACCACGGAAAGCCGTAAAAATCTCGAGCAAAAACTGATCTTTCAAATTGGCACTCTTAATCCCCACGGTATCAACGAGCGCTTTTCATTCAATTAATTTATTCCTGTTTTTCACGTTACCATGTTACCACCAATAGCGTAGCTCCATTTTCTGTATATAAACCATACACAACCCACAATTCCTCGATTCGCTCCGACGAAGGGCTAACGCTCGAAACGTCAGCTAATCGAATCCCTGTACGGTGGTCAATTTACATTATCAACTCTGTTGATAAACCAAATTTTAGATTGCATTATTGATTGGTAAAGTATCAATATTCTTTTATTTTCCGCCACAAGTCTCAAACCGTAGAAACATGTAGGACAAATTCCTTAGTGAAACAAAATAAACTGTTGACCACTACAATTTATATCATTTTCTGATGAAACAGCAAGAAGTAGGAACTATGTTATGACTTATGTAATCCCTTGTTGCTTCCAGAGCTGTTAGTATGTCAGCTCTCAGGATGAAAGCAAGATAAACTTTTTACAAAACGTTTAATTCATAAAAATCCCAGTTTCTAACTACACTAAATTACACTATTAATGGCAAACTGACGATGATCTTAAAACAAAAATGTTTGGTATGATTAAACTTCATTTATAAGACTGAATAATGAAGTTATTTCAAGTGGAAACTCTTCATATTACAGTACATCATCAATGCTAAGATTACCTACAAGGATGAAATGTTTCTGTGAAATGTTTCTGGAAACTAACGGTAACCTGGTCCATTTTTATTTGTCTGTGTCGACGGTGAGATGACTTCAGAGAAGATTACCATAAATTAGGAACACTGCTGTAGTATTCCCTAAAGCTAATATTTTTGCAATGACAGCAACAACAACAAAGGAATGCCAAACAGCTGTCACAAAAAGTTTGAATATAAAAAAGAACCAAAGCTTGTTATTGCAAATCCTGCCAGGAGTAACATTTTTATGAGGTATTGAAAAGGCCTTCATATACAAGTTCCAGGAAATCCTCTCACTTCTAGCAGAGGGACATTGTTACCACCAAACTTAAAATGCCTGTCACTATAATGTACTCATCTTTAGAACTATGTGGAGTTGGTTATACCTTTCTGGATCAAAAGTTGGGTGATCTTCAATTGTACCCTACTGGTTGTGATTCCACATGCATTATGCTCTTGTAAAGTGAATGGGAAACAATCAGTTAATTCATAACAGGATTCTTGATCCGATAAAATACTTTTTCACTGGATATATTGCCTTACATAAGTACACTGTAAACAGAAGTGACGCAAGCAAAGTTCTAAACTTACGCAAGGGATAACTCGCTACTCTTAGATCAAACTGTGATTACATTTCGAAGATGAAATATCTCTAAGGTAAACACTGCAATTGTCTGTGGAACTATGGCTGAAAATCTTTCGTGTTTATTCGTTTCGTTCTCTGACCACAAGTGTGACATTTCTCCGCGATACCCTGGTGTTACAGAATATTTTCCCCTTACCTCTTGTATCAAAGAAGTCAAGTCTCATCTCAGACAAGTCAAAGTGTCAGAAACTACGGTGCCTACAGAAAAAGACTTGATTCTTTCCAGTGTTGGCTTGTTTAATGAGGATGGCGCTACAAGGACGATTTGCCTAAAACACCGGCAGACTTCGGCCTGATGTAGAGAGCCAGTATAAAGTGTGTGCATCCGCTTCACGGGAATAGGAAGAACAAACCAGAGAGGTGTGCAGGCTTGGATATGAGCAAAGAAATCATGGAAATATGCAATGTATTAATACCTGTTGGAGCAGGTAGGGTAGAAAGTATACTGTTATCAAGGAGTAGGCTTTAGAGAGCAGTGTTGCGTTACCAACTCAAACAAGAAAGAGAAAGTGTACTGTTTTATTGGCGAAATAATCAAGGAGTAGGCTTTAGAGAGCAGTGTTGCGTGACGAACTCAAACAAGAAAGAGAAAGTATACTGTTTTGTTGGCGAAATAATCAAGGAGTAGGCTTTAGAGAGCAGTGTTGCGTGACGAACTCTAACAATGGCTACCAAGGAGACTTGTGCACGATACGTGTTATTGGCTTAATTATTTTTTATGAGAATGAAGTATGAAAATCATATATTTGAACTACGATGATCATTCATATATGAAATAATAATTATTTTTTATTTGACCTAATTTAAAATTAACAATTATCCTGTGAAATTGCGGGGAATATCGCCTGATGCTTTGTCAGCCGACTTGGCTAAAATCAGGCGATATTCCGCAAGATTGAGCAGTATAATTGTTTTATTAGGCCCGGTACAAACGTCGAACTTCACATGTGCCGAATCTAATGCAAATGAGAAAAAACTATTGTTTTCGCTCATTTGCATTGGGTTCGGCTCATGTGAAGTTCGACGTTTGAACCGGGCCTTACAAGGTCCAAATAAGTCCAAATATGATCACAACCTCGTTCCCAGGGTCTCTCTTCCAGCCCCCTGGAGCGAGAGAGAGTCGAGGGAGGGGCGGGTTGGTGTGAAAGTTGTCTCTACTGAGCCTAGGGGAGAACGGAAAGTACCGAAAGCATCCTCGAAGCACGGACCATGTCGAGTGGGATAAATCCTGATAAATCCTCAGACGCCAAAACAAAATTACAAGGCGACGGCTAGTGCGATGGCTGAAAGGCAAAACAAAAGTTGTGAACGGCTAAAGGGTAACTAGTCGGGATCAAGGCTTAAAGTGATACGTAAATATTAATTTCTAAGAACACAAGTAAGCAATTACACGCTAAAGCCTGGTTTCACTAGCGACGCAAGCACAAGCGCAAGCATAAGTAGCTTATGCCAAGTGAAAACGAACACTACGCAAACGAACGCAAGCATAAGCGCAAGCTCAAGGAAAAGGAAAAATTTTTGATCCTTGCGCTTGTACTTGCGCTTATGCTTATGCTTGTGTTAAGCCCGTTTTCACACTCAAATATGCGCTCTTCTGCTTGCGCTTATGCTTGCGTCGCTACTGAAAACCAGGATTAAATGTTTACATTTATAACGGCTTCACATCACTATCCCTTCGTCAGAGCGAAGGAACTGTACACAATTCCTCGATTCGCTTTGACAAGGTGGTCAATTCCCCGTTGGTAAGCCAAACAGCGCCACAGACACCAAAATTTCGCATACCACGAAACAAAACAGCCACTCGTTTGCCACATTTCTTGATCTATTTTAGCAAAACACAAACACAGAAAAAATTTCAATTTTTTCCCAGTTTGACGCAAAATTGGCAAAAACCATGGGCTTACACCTTAGCAAAAGTGGCCCAACCAAAAATTTAAAAAACCTCATAAACAGTCTTGTTGCCCTTGTAACAACTCTAAATCATTGCTAACTATGATTTCTCGATCGCTGAACACCATTACTTGACCCGTAATAGCCATACACAAACACAGAAGAAAAATACAAAGCACAATTTGCTAGTTAAAAGGAAAACTTTCAGATTTTGGCGAGGTCTTGAGTTTTTGAAAACTGAAAGAATGTTGGTGTTTTTGGCATTGTAACCACACTAAATGATCATTAAATATCATTCTTGATCTATTTTAGCCATACACAAACACAGAAAAAATTTCAATTTTTTCTCAATGTCGACCCAAAACTGGCAAAAAACATGCGCTTACACCTTAGCAAAAGGGGCCCAACCTAAAATTTGAAAAACTCATAAATGGTCTTCTTAGCCTTGTAACCACTCTAAATCATTGCTCAATATTATTTCTCGATCGCTGAAAATCATTTCTTGACCCGTCATAGCCATACACAAACACTGAAGAAAAATAAAAAACACAATTTGCTAGTTAAAAGGGAAAATTTCAGATTTTGGCGAGGTTCTGAGTTTTTGAAAAGTGAGGGAATGTTGGTGTTTATGGCCTTGTAACCACTGTTAATGACTATTAAATATCATTTCTTGGTCTATTTTAGCCAAACACAAACACAGAAACAATTTCAATTTTTCCCAATTTTCACTCAAAACTGGAAAACACCATTTCCTTACACCTTAGCAAAAATGGCCCAACCAAAAATTTGAAAACCTCATAAATGGTCTTGTTGACCTCGTAACCACTCTAAATCATTGCTAAATATTAGCTCTCAATCGCTCAACATCATTTCTTCACCAGTCATAGGCATGCACAAACACAGAAGAAAAATTAAAAAAAAATTTGGGTGGTTGAAAGTAAAACTTTCAGAGTTTGGGCGGGTTTTGAGTTTTTGAAAAGTGAAAGAATGTTGGTGTTTTTGGCATTGTAACCACTCTAAATGATCATTAAATATGATTTCTTGAACTATTTTAGCCATACACATACACAGCGAAAATTTCAAGTTTTTTCCCAATTTTGACAGAGAACTGGCAAAAACCATGAGCTTACACCTTAGAAAAAGGGGCCCAACCTAAAATTTGAAAACGTCACAAATTGTCTTGTTGGCCTTGTAACCACTCTAAATCATTGCTAAATATTACTTTACGATCGCTGAACATCATTTCTTGACCCGTCATAGCCATACACAAACACAGACGAAAAATAAAAACACATTTTCGAGGTTAAAAGTAAAAGTTTCAGATTTTGGTGGAGTTTTGAGCTTTTGAAAAGTGAAGGAATGTTGATATTTTGGCCTGGTAATGACTCTAAATTATCACTAAATATCATTTCTTGATCTTTAGCCATACACAAACACAGAAAAAAGTTCAATTTTTTCCCAATTTTGACCCAAAACTGGCAAAAACCATGAGCTTACACCTTAGCGAAAGGGGCCCAACCAAAAATTTGTAAACCTCACACATGGTTTTGTTGGCCTGGTAGCCACTTGAAATCATTGCTAAATATTATTTCTCGATCGCTGCACATCATTTCTTGACCAGTCATAGCCATACACAAACACAGAAGAAAAATAAAAAACACATTTTAGAGCTTAAAAGTAAAAGTTTCAGATTTTGGAGGGGTTTTGAGCTTTTGAAAAGTGAAGGAATGTTGGCGTTTTGGCCTTGTAAAAACTCTAAATGATCACTAAATATCATTTCTTGATCTATTTTAGCCATACACAAACACAGAAAAAAATTCAATTTTTTCCCAATTTTGACCCAAAACTGGCAAAAACCATGGGCTTACACCTTAGCAAAAGGGGCCCAACCAAAAATTTGAAAACCTAACAAATGGTCTTGTTGGCCTTGTAACCACTCTAAATCATTGCTAAATATTATTTCTCCATCGCTGAACATCATTTCTTGATCCGTCATAACCATACACAAACACAGAAGAAACTAAAATAAAATTTATGGTTAAAAGTAAAAGTTTCAGAGTTTGGCGGGGTTTTGAGTTTTTGAAAAGTGACGAAATGCTGGTCGCCTTTGCCTTGTAACCACTTTAAATGATCATTAAATATCATTTCCTGATCTATTTTAGCCATACACAAAAACAGAAAAAATACAATTTTTTACAGAAAAAATACAATTTTTTTCCAATTTTGACCCAATTTTGACTTAATTAGCAAAAGGGGCCCAACCCAAAATTTGAAAACCTCACAAATGGTCTTGTTGGCCTTCTAACCACTCTAAAGCATTGCTAAATATTATTTCTCGATCGCTGAACATCATTTCTTTACCCGCCATAGCCATACACAAACACAGAAGAAAAATAAAAAAGACATTTTGCTAGTTAAAAGTAAAACTTTCAGATTTTGACGGGGTTTTGAGTTTTTGAAAAGTGAAAGAATGGTGGTGTTTTTGGCCTTGTAACCACTCTAAATGATCATTAAATACTATTTCTTGAATGTTCAGAATGTTGCGAATGAAAATCCAAGATGGCGGACGTGGAGATGAGCGCTGCGGATTCAAATTCGTCTCTACCAGAGAAAAAAACAGGTTACCCTTTTTGACACAATGAAACGTTGCTTTTAATTTCATTGTACCAAAAGTACAAGGTTTTTTTCAGTGATGTTTCGTACAAGAGGTGACTCCTCTCCTTTGTACATAGGACTGCCAAAACATTCGGCAAATCCAAATCAGTCTCCCTGTTTTCTTCCTCCTCTTTATTTACAAGGAAAATTGTTGCGATAACCGCTGCAATGGCAGCCTCTTCGTCGGCCGCCGTATTTGTTACGCAATGTTTACTCCGTGCCAGGATCGCGCATCTCGACGGGCAGACAATCCGAATTATTGCTAGAATTCCGTACCAACCATTCTTATTCCAGAATTGTGGATAAAAAACACGCCCTTAGCTTAACTGCAGAATACGCGGCCACATATTTGCATGTCATTGAATAAGAATAGCGTGTATTGTGTTCTGCTTCGTTCTTCAAAGAACGCCCACCGAGGTAAACAATAGTGGCCCTGTATTCTTCAGTTACTCCGCCTCATTCAGTTTGGTGCGGTAACGTGCGAGGAATATCTTTCCCAAATTTCGTTCAAATCCGATGAATCTAGCAGAAGATTAATTCGTTCGACTCGAGGGAATACACACAAAAATAAACCCCGAGATTTTGCCCGCCAAAGATTTGCAACAGTTTTCACACTTCATCGAAGGTGGTGTCAGAGCGAGGCTCTACCTCGACTTAAAAACCAATGAAACTAACCAATGACTTAAAACAAAGAAAAGTAAACATTCTAAACACTAGCGTACAGCAAAACAATAGCTCATAATTATAACAAAGAGAGTGTGGTTAACCCAGGAACCCTCTGAAGAGGATACGTGACCAAGAAGGGACAGTAAATGTTGACACACCACAAGGGCACTGCAGGATGCTGGGGAACTGTTTGGTGTCCAACTAATAATTTCTAACTTCAAATTTCAATTTTAAACCTTTATTAAATCTTCAATATTTCCTATTTCCCTCAATTTAACTAATCCTTTGAGAAAAATTATCTTTTTCCAAACCCAGAAATTAACGTTAATATCTCGTTCACGTTTCAAGCAATTAAAAATCCCCATGCTCATCCCACCAAGCATTTTCTCTTGGCAAGAGAAAATGAGCACCTCATTCTCTCTTGCTCTTGGTGAAATCGGTTCCAATGTTGATGGAGACAGAATCCCGAATGAAGCTTTGCGCGCAAAATGTCAAAAGACTGCCAGATCCCTAACTGGAATTACAGTGTTAATGACTTTAGATACTGATGTATATTTTCCCCTGGAATTCTACTGCGACGGCTACAATTCAAAGCCAGAAGCTGTGGATGCTGCAAATTTATGAAAGTCTTAATATTTTCAGTTATCATACAATTTCGCTTAGAAGTCAATTTTGTCATTATGTCATGTGTCAATGTCAATTTTTTTTAATCAATTATTAGACGATGTTGTTGGTCATACCATGTATACACAGAACGCCACAAGACAAAGGGTCCTATCGGCTGGCAAAACAATACCTCGTTATGAGATCGAGGGAAGCAGTGACAGCCAATCAGAAAGCGGCGCACGAAGTTCAAGTCACGAAGGATGCTCGCTCGTTTGGCCATTTTATTTTGTATCCTGATAGCACAAAAAGTACGTTTACTGTTCCTCTTTTGCGGTGGCTGTGTTAAGCGTTTAATATTCAACGCATTTTCCCTCCGTTCGTGTACATTTCCCGTTTCACTTTGTGTATTCTGTGCAGATAAACGGTCAAGCGGTTACAAGAATCGAGTGCATCGATAAATAATTTCCAGCGGAATTTGGAAAGAAAACAATGCCTTCTAAACTTCTAGACTACGACATTCTCAGTGAAATAGGCTCTGGCTCGTATGGAACATGTAAGAAAGTTCGCCGGAAGAGCGACAGCAAGGTAAGCGGCCTTATAGTATTCTACTGACAGTAAAAAGATTAAAGCTCACATGTTGTGCTCATTTCAGTCCTTTGTAAAAATACAAATTTCACCGAGTTACAGTCATATTGATGGAACAGTGAAAGGAAGGCGGTACGTATACACGGTGATAAATCGTGTGATACCATTAAAGCAATCTCGAGATGAGCTTGCCCCACAGAAAAGGCCAGTATATTAAAGTTTCATTTGTTACAAAAACTTAATAATGGCTGCGTGTGAGCTTATTACGCTTTCTAAGGGCTGTTTATCTTCAGAGATACTGAAAACATTTATTCAAAGTTCTAGTCCAGTTCATTAAAATCTTTTTAATTGTATGACTTCATTGAATATGGATTATAAATGTCGTAGACAAGGGAAACATGCACAACTCACCCTCAAAGCTAAAATTATGTTGCCGTTGCTACAAATTGCAACAGACATATTACCCATCTCATATGGAGCCATGTTGAGCGTGAACACAGCTTTTGTCTGCTATCTGATGAGTCACACTGCATCTCATTTTTCTAACTAAAAAAATAAAATAATTATGGTAGATATTTCCTTGCAAGCTAAAGTAAATGAGAACCAGGCTAATATTTTTTCAGGTGATTTTCATGGGCTTTGATTTGCCACACACCTCAGACTTCCTAAAAATCAGACTAGGCTAAATTTTATTTGTTATTTTCAGATTCTAGTTTGGAAAGAACTTGACTATGGAAAAATGACTGAAGTTGAAAAGCAGATGCTTGTTTCAGAAGTGAATCTTCTCAGAGAACTAAAGCATCCACACATTGTTCGGTATCATGACAGAATCATTGACCGCTCTAATACAACCATCTACATTGTCATGGAGTACTGCCAGGGAGGAGATCTGGGAGCATTGATAGCCAAACACAGAAGAGAAAAGTAAGTGTAACAAGGATCTAAACTACATAATTTACTAACAATAGTTTAACAACAACATGTATTCCAAACATTGGATGTACAGTGTATGAAGATGCCATAATCATCTCATATCCAGTAAGGGTGAGCAGGATAATATTCTTATTTTTAAGAACCAAGAAATATTACTGAATCCTTGCTGATTTCATCTTGCAAGTATTAGACCAGAAGCCAATTTGACAGCCACTAAGTCAGGCATGGTCAAAAACTGTCTCCCCTTTGAGTAATAATAATATCTTGACTCACACTGGTTATAAATTTTACAATCAATTGCATTAGGGTGGCAATACAAAAGAAGATTAAATGCCTGGGTGTTTTTATTGATGAACACCTAAAATGAGATGCTCAGCTCCAACACATTAACAACAAAATGACAAAAAATATTGGAATTTTATTCAAGCTCAGACATTATGTGCCTATAAATGCACTCAAACAATTGTATTATACTCTTATAATTCCATATCATTCTAAACTATGGGTTAATGAGCTGGGGAACTGCATGCCAAACCAAATTAAATAAAATCAAAGTAAGTCAAAATGATTGTCTTCACTGCATCTTCTTTGCAAACAAAAGAGAAAGTCCTGCACCATACTTTACACTATTAGAAATCTTAAAATTAGAGAACATTTTTAAATTAAAAATTGCCTCCCACATGCATAGAATTCAATTTCACGAAAAGGAAACACCTCCAGCTCTCTATGATTTGGTTCAACTCGCTTCTGCAGTTCATAATTATAATACTAGATATGCCACTATTCAGAACCTATATAGGCCACCTTCTAGATCTAATTATGGCCTTGCAAGGTTCAGAGTAGTGACATCACAAATCTGGGAGGCAGTACTCATTGAAGTTAAGTGTCTGCTCCTTAATACTTTCAAAAGAATACAAACTTCTGCTATTAGACAGTCAGTGAATAAATTTCAATTATTATCTAGCTCTATTTTATTTATTTATTTATCTTACCTATTTATCTGCCTTAAATAGTGATTATCTATATGTATATTATACATGCAGTAAAACTACCAAACGTCAAACTGGATTTTGTGTGCCATAGTTTATATTTTTTTAGGTGCTTCGATTTTTAATTCATTGCAGTTAAGTTTAAGAAACATTAATTCCAGAGTTTTATTTAGGAAAGCCTTGGATGATCATTACTTGTAATTTCTGATAGTTTTTTAATTCTTAGTCAGCAGGACCCCACTGATAACAGTACTTTGTACTGAAGGGTTATCCTGGGTAAATATTCCATTTATTATTATTATTATATTCTTGAAATAACCACCCTTCACTAGTAACTGCACTGTGGTAGTGGCCAACTTGAAAGCTCTGCTCCTTTGGCCACTGCACACTATTTTAAATTAAGCAAGCAGCCATGTAATGTTCTATTTAATATAACACCAATGAAATACCAAACCTTTCAATTTTGCTGCAAAGGGCATGATTTATTATGTTATCATAGCAATGGTGATCTTTTTATGTGTGGAGATATGTTACCATATTTTCACTTGTGAAGATATCATGGTTTTTTGCAAAAGCTCACCTGGTATTTCATTGACATTTATATAATAATTAAAATAATTTAATATGCGTTTGCATTGGAGGTGATATTGTTATGTCAACAAGAGTAAGATTTCTTTTCTTGGTAAATCAGAAGATTTATTGAGGAAGAGTTTATCATCAAGATTATGCACCAGCTTGTCAAGGCACTTCAGGAATGTCATCGCAGGAAGGATGGTGCTCATGTGTTACACCGTGATCTCAAGCCAGCAAATGTTTTCTTAGATGGAAAGGACAATGTGAAACTGGGAGACTTTGGATTAGCAAGAGTGCTTCAACATGATACCAGCTTTGCTAAAACATTTGTTGGAACACCTTACTACATGTCACCAGTAAGTTCAACAACCATATCATTATCATCTGTTCTATTTAATATGCACAGTTGTCACACTTGTTGTTCCGCTATACCTTGACACCCTAAGGGGGTGGGGGAAAATGGGAGTTAGCCAAAGGAAACAATGAGACAGTAACAAGAGTTAAGCTTGGATTTGCCGTTTCTAAATTTAACTGGTCAAATACTGCCATTAAATAGTCATGGATTTCAGACACCCAAGAGATGAGCACAGGTGTCTGCTTATGGGTCAGGAGGAATCCTCTTACAGGGAAGTTATAAATGCAGAGATCCCTGGACTGTGGTTGTTGGTGTCTGCTTATGAGAGCTCTCCTCTCACAGGTGTCTGCAAGCAGTGGTCCAACTGTATTTGCTTGGCAAAGACGACACATGACTTTTGTTTGACTTTTTTCTTTTTTAGTGTGCAACTTTGTACATGTTTACTGAGTATCTGTGTCAACACAAAAATAGGCCATCTGGTTAGTGAAGTGTACTTGCATGAATAAACATGACCTCTTTTGTGAAATGTAACTGAATGAATCTTTCTGCTTACTTGACATAATTCAGGAACAAGTGAATAAACAAAGTTACAATGAGAAATCAGACATATGGTCTCTTGGGTGCCTGGTTTATGAGCTTTGTTCCTTGTCGCCACCTTTCACTGCACTGAATCAGAGGAGTCTTGAAGCAAAGATCAGAGTAGGAAAATTCCGTCCAATCCCTGAACAGTATTCACAAGATCTCAGTGACATTGTAAATTCAATGCTTAGAGTGAATGTAAGTATACATTGAAAGTTAAAATTAAAAGTTCCTGATTGACATGTGCACTAAGGCTTGGCTGTTTGCCCATTGAGAAACACTATCTTATGGCCATGTATTTGCGTCATGCGAATTCATTGATTAACACAATAATTTTTTTTTAAAGAGGTTGGTCCTATGCTTCAAATTGTTGATCAGTTTCTAAATGAGTTACAAAGTTTGATACCATTTGCTTACCCAGTAAAAAGTTAATAATGCGTACATTAACATTAATGTGGCCAATTTGTCCCATTCAACTGACCATTAATTCAAAGGGCTTAATGGAGAGAAGAGTTTGCTATCTCAAGCTAACATTTGACTGTTGACATCTTTATCTCAGTCTAGTTTATATTGAATAAAGGGGATTAGTTTCTAAAGAAACTGGTGCTGCGTCGGTGGGCAAGTGAGACACGAAAATTTGGTTTATCAACGGAGTTGATAATGTAAATTGACCACCATACAGGGATTCGATTAGCTGACGTTTCAAGCATTAGCCCTTCGTCAGAATGTTGGCTAATTGAATCCCTGTATGGTGGTCAATTTACATTATCAACTCCATTGATAAACCAAATTTTCTAGTTTATATTGGTTTGTCAATGGAAAACAAACTATTGCATTTAGTTGTCAAAGATGCCAGTAAATGATTGGCAAATGACAATGGTTTAATACACTGTAATACGCAGCACTGTAAATGGCCAGTATAATACAGAAGACTCTGGCTCTTCTAACCTATTCTCTTGGATACTGTCTACAATAATCTCCTACTTTCTTCTTCCTAACTTCACCCTTTCTTGCTGATGATTTGTGCCCTGTGAGTGTTGGAAATAGTAGAACTACCTTATTTTTGAAGACTACATTAATGTATTGTGATGTTCTTCATTTTAATGCTTCCTACAATGCACAGGAACACCATAGACCATCAATAGACAAGCTTCTTTGCAGTCCACTTTTTCTCAGCTTTCAAGGAGAATCAGAACCTCAGTGAGTATCAAATCTCTAAATTATTTGTCAGCAATTCCATTAGAAGACTAGTTGTTACAGAGCATAACATGTTATCAGGTCAACTGAGGCTAAAGTTTGAGAAATGTTCCTTTGCTGGAGCTCAGATAACTGAAGTCGTCAATAATAATTATTTTAGCACTCGCTGTCCATTGCTGAATATAAGTGCCCACAAAAGTAAAGAAAACCTATATACAGCTTACATTGTCATTCAAGCAAGCATTTAATAAATAATAATAATTGGCTGCTAATGGGAGTTCCTGCTCATATGTTTACAAGCAAATGCAACAGCAGAGGCAGTTGCTGAACAGCAGTGGTCACTTGTAAGAGTGTTCTCTCACAAGTAAAACTTCAGCTTGACTAGCATACAGGAAGCCACTTTTAGCAGGGTTTCAAAACCAAACAATAAACAAAAAATGTATGGGATGGTATGCTTAACAAAGTCCTGAATGGTAACTTGATAGAAAGTCAAGTGAACACACATACCAGTGGTTTTATTAAAATTGCATCTAGCAACAAAGTCCGGAGACAACTGTAAACATGACAATTTTTTCCAGGAATGATGGAAAGAAACAAGATGTGTTTTACAGAAGATGGGAAAGACAATTAAGTGAGAAACAGAAAGATTTGGAAAGTATGTATACTTGCCAGTCAAGATTCACAGAAGTATTATTTATCATAATAAGTATTAATATTATTATACATCATTTTTTTTCTTAATGTTGAAATCTGTGGCTTTTCTTAGGAAGAGAGAAAATATTGCTAGAAAAGGAGAGAGCTATGGCTGAGAGAGAAGAGAAAGTAACAAGGTATGCTTTGAACTGAACTCAAGCTAGATAGTTCACTTTCTGATTTTTCTTAGTTTTGAATGAAAACACAATTTAATAATAATTTTTATTCAGTGGTTTCAATAAGCACCGACGTCCGATGAAAAGCATCAGCTACTTCAATCAGAGACGTCAGCCACTTTTTCCCTAAATTGAAGTAATTAAAGAACGATTCTTTATTTTTCCTTTAATACCATCGCCTACTCTACTCCAACTCACTGCCTACTTCAAATTTTATTGAAACCGATGATTATTATTAAATTGTGTTTTCATTCAAAACCTTTTGAGTCTTTTAGTATTGGGGTGCAGGAGCAGTTGGTTAATTGGATCCATGGTCAAAAGGAGGGATGGCGAATAGGAAGTCCAAGACTTTGCAAGACAGGGAGACTAATATATTTTGTGCGAGTCCAAGACTTTCTGAGCCTTGCAAAAAAATCAAGAAAGCAAGACCCATGAAATTTTACAAAAATTCTGTGAGAAACGTATATTTTAAAGAACCATTTGCCACCCGTAAATGGCACTCTAGTTTTAAATCAACTAATTGCATTGCTTTCTTTTACATTGCCAGGGCTGAAACAAACCAACGTCTTCTTGGTTTTCATGAAGCTGTGTCTTTGCTTCCTAAGCGGCCACATTTATATGGTAATTTGGCAATGGACAAAGAAAATGATGTTCTGAACGTAAAAAGAAAATACATGTACGATCCTGAAAGCCAAGCAAAGCTATTTGAAGATGTGACAAACAATGGTTTTGCTGTTGGACGCCATCTTCCTGAGCTGGGGTTTAGACATGCAAATATTCCAAATGGTTATGTTCGACCAAGAATTTTATCTGATTTTAGATAGAGCATAACTTACTATTAGACTATACTTGACCCTTTAAATTTAACAGCATCAGCCTCTTCTAATTATAACTCAAGTAAGGCATCAAATCTGTCTATGGCAAGGTCAGATCTTTGTTTATAATAATACAGTCCATTTCAGTACTGTACATAAGTTAATTTAGCCTAGAATGCACTTTTTTTCTAATTTAGAAGTTTTGTATATTTTGTTAGTAGAGATTATTTATTCCTTAGTGTAAGATAATGTAAATATTTAATTTGAAATAAAAGAATCTGACTATTGATTGATGGTGAGTTGGTGTTAGATTCAATATTGAATAGTTGTTTGTGGAAATTGGGTCACACAACAACTCTCTCCTCTGCAGAGGTTCATTCTGTGTTAGAGATTCTGTTGCGTGAAGTGTGTGCAGGCGTGAATGCCGAAAGATCCATTGCTGCTACCAACTTATTTTATGCCTGCACTCACTTTTCAGCAGAATCTCTCAATACGAAAAGTCCCTTTGAACCTCTGTGGTGGAGAGAGCAACAACGATAGCTGCTCTCAGTAGTGTATTGCCTGGTACTAAAGGATTGGCACTCACTGACTGTGTTACCCTGAAGAAGGAAACACAGGGCACATGCTAGACTGAAAGTTGTTGCAATATAGATCAGCAGCAGAGAAAATACTAGTGAGCCAGGAAACTTATTTTCACTAAAGAGAGATAACCTCTGTCATGAGATGTTGTGCCACGATTCTGAGCTACCTGTATGATATTCATCTGAGTGGCTTTATAGCCTTCTCAGACAACCTTACAACAACTAATATGGATCCATGTGGCTTGAATTTGCTTCATTCCTAACAAGCCTTAGCTGAGAAGCACAGAGCAGATACCAAGTAGGTTTACCATAGGACAACTTTGTTTTATTTTCATGTAGTAAAGAACAATCATGTCCATAAACATCAATGTATTACATATTGTAAGTCTCAAACCTTATACTGGTAATTATTATACTTGAATATCTTGAATTAAATAAACCATAGCAATAACAAGGATTATAAAATTAATTCCTTAAAGCATAAGTAAATATACACAAATAGACTCTTTGATGAAGAGACCCCCTTAAACTGAAGCACTCTTTATTGTTAATTTTTTTTGTGTGTACAAACTGTCAAAACACTTGACTATGACAAAAATCTCACCTTAATGATAACTTTGACCTTCAGAAAAAAATTTACTGGCCATCTACCAACCCAAAACTTGGTAAATTTATAATAAACATTTCTAAAATCGCATGTTATTTACACTATTTACAGCACCTTAAAAATACAAATGGTGTAAATTACACTGTCAATAAATTCAGTTTCCAAGAATTCACTGACTTATTTTGAAAGTAACTTGAATCATAAGAGTAAAAATAATTTTTAACAAATATTCTTCTGTTTTCCATCTTCAACGAAAGTACAAAAGCTGTTCCTTTTTGGCAGGGTAATGAAATTGGTTGGGGCATAAAGTGTGTAGTTGGATTGACTGACCTTGGGACTCGGCCTAGAATGTGAAATTTAAGCGACAGAGAGGCATTAAATCTAAATTTGAAATACAGGGCAGGAGGGATGCTAAGAATTTTCTGGTGGGTCTCACTTGTCCTTTGTTATATTTTTCATACATGTATTGTTATTGGACTTTCTTGCTTTCAGTGCATTACTTCAGCTTTAGCCTCTTTGTTTATTTGTCTTCATTTGCACCTCTCTGTGTACTGCAAGCAGTTTCTCGATAATTGAAACTAATGAGCTGAGAGAGTTTAATCTCTCCACAGTCTCCTCTGTGTTATTCCCTCCTTGCTTCAGTCTTGTTGCATTGTTTCTTTATAGACAGCTCATGCTAGGTGCTTACCATTTGTCAGAAGAATCTGGATGGAATGACTTTTGAATAATGGTACAATTTTCCGACCAATGGGATGAGATCGGCACTTACATTTACTGCAAGGCATTCCATCATGCACACTTGTTCTGGCACAAAAGGACCTGCAAACGGAACAATTTGCTCAAATGGTAAGCAATTTTCCGAAATTCCATTCTGGATGGAAAAAGAGGACTATCTCTGGAGGTTGTCCACAATTTCCAAAAAGATTTTCCGGAAAATTAACCTTACCATTTGATTTCAAACCGAAATTTCCGGATTTTTGTGGCAAATGGTAAGCACCCACTCTCTCACCTATCCAGAACACTGCTAGTACTCTAGCCTCTTTGTCACTAATTAACCCCCAATAATCCCAATGCAGTTTATAGCCTTGTAGACCTTGGCAATCATGAACACTTTTCTCAGTTACATAATGTTTAGCAGTAATATTGTTTATGTTCGGAATGACTCCACTCTGGGTTGCACTTTCTCAAACCTAAAACAGACAAAACACCAAAACAGGAAAGTTAATATGTCATTTATGTACCATGTAACACATCTTACTTGCCTGACTTAGTAACTTGAAGAACTTATATTGTTTTAAATTACTTATCATAGGCAGAATTCATCATGGCACAATTCTGGTGAAAGGTTCTGGTGTTACAACTTACATAATAAAATATTGTGGTTGCAGTACTGTTTTGTCATAATACTTATAAATGTGAAAGTCCCCTGGTCCACAAGAAAATAGAAAGTCACATGGGAGGGGATATTTATATCAAGTATGAGAAGCTGAGGGAATACATTGGTATTACTCAATTCTGTTTTTATCCCAAGCTCAAGGTTTACCTGCTGAGTTTAAAAAGTGGTTCATCTCTCTTGGAGGCATCTAATGTTTTCCTAAATAAAAAACAAATGATCAATCAGATTGGCAGGTTGCATTACAGCTGTAGCAATGCTAATGTTTTGGTCTTGGAATATCTACATATTCAAATAGTTTGCAATTTTGTGAAGTGTCAGATACTGCAAACAAAATGAATTTTGCTGATATTTCTTGGGACTCTTACAAGTTTTCTGTTTTGTAAGTACAGAAAATAGTTGGCAAAAAAGATATTTTACATAGCTAGCTTATAAAGCACCTCACAATAAATAAATTATTGAGGACTTTTAACCCACCTCATGGCAACTGCATTTCTGTTTTGTTGATCCCTTTTTTCTT
This sequence comes from Pachyseris speciosa, assembly GCA_016490735.1. Taxonomy (NCBI): domain Eukaryota; kingdom Metazoa; phylum Cnidaria; class Anthozoa; order Scleractinia; family Pachyseridae; genus Pachyseris; species Pachyseris speciosa. Next base: position 683,550 of record JAEMWC010000377.1, read on the forward strand.
CATTCTCTTTTTGCTGTCTCTAATTTAGTGAGAACAGTATAATTATTAGAAATTGTTACAATTACAATACTTATTACAATGTAATTATTATTGTACATACTAAAGCTTTTATTAGTAAGCATATTAGTCTTGTGTGGAAATTCGAAGATCGCAAACCCCTCAGAACTTGCAGAAAGAATAAGAGAGAAAACCTTGTACCCTTTCGTTTCGTTTCTGTCCTTTGCGTTTCTCTTTTCCTTTTCAATTTGCAGTACAAAATACTCCTGACAGCTACACTAAGACTTTATTCTGCATAACAACTAACTTGCAAAAGCATAAAATGTACAAAGTGTTTCCCAATCTAAATTCAAAATCATTGGGTTTTGCTGGATTGGAACTTATTGCAGTAATGACTCTACTGTATAACTAAAAAACTCTATCATGGAATAAATTTTACTGATCAACATGTAAAATGCAGTTCATGGACATGTAAATGAAGGGGCTTGATGCATTAACGATACCTCACAAATAAAGCTCATCTAATGAATTTTTGTCTATGAAAATGTCTGAACTTAATCCATTCTTCAATCAGACTGGTAACTACAGTAACTGTTGTAAAAGCTACATTTTCCATGGACCCCACTAATCATGTTTATAAATACATTTATTATATGACTGGCTCTTTCAGTGGTCAAGATGAATCAATTCTCCTGCTGTGATTGGCTACCCGCGAGGTCAAGATGGAGCCATCTTGACCGCTCGGGATAGCCCGTTTGTCCCGCGTTTTACTTTCTCTTAATGGCGTACTTTAAGTCTTATAATAAATCCTTTATTGACCAAGCTTGTTCGGTCCAGATTGCGGGATATTGGCCTCGTTCTTTTTTTGCGTGTTTATGGACCGAGACGAAGTCGCAAAAAAAGAACTTGGCCAATATCCTGCCATCTTGACCTCACGCTTGGTCAATAACCCATATGTATTGTAGTGGGAGTTTTTTTCTTAAATGGCCACATTTATACTTTGTGGTCTAATCCACTCTGTTGGTTTTTGCTGATATAAAATCAAATAATTATATAAAATCATATCAATGAAATAATTAGTTTATTTTTTAGGGTTTTAGTGTATTAGTGAAAGTCCAGTGTAGTATGCAGGGGTTTCAATAAGTTTTGAAATAGCTGTCTGAGCTAACTAAAGTAGGTGACAACCTGATGCATTTTTTGAATGAACTGAGTGAAAATAATTTATGGACATACAGTAGGCTGTGGTAAGAGGTAATGAAACCCCTGAGTAACTATGTACCTTCTTTTCATCTCTTTCCTCCTTAGCTTTTTGTTTTTGTTCATTAAACCAGTCTCGTTGGTATCCCATGGACATTAAATGCTTGAAATTCACTGGTTCAGAATCTCTAAAAACACAATACATTTTCATGACTATGTGAGACAAGCATGATATGATAAAACAATAATTTCAACCTTCACATTTTTGCTGCTGAGGGTTGGTCAGAATTTACTACTTCAAAACTTTTCTTGCTGCAAAATTCCATTAACAGTTCACCAGAAGCCACAGTATTGAAAACCAGCTGTATGAAGCGAGCCAGTGTTAAGACTGAAGTAGATTCATGAAGCCTAAAACAATTCAACAGGCTTGGCACTTTGACAGAGTCATGTTTACAGTGCCAGTTGTAAGTAAACAGAGCACAAGGACTACTGGTAAATCACTTACAGCAAAAATCACCAGGCATACAATTAGTAAACAAGTGTCCACTCAGAAGCTTATGTACATGTACACTGTAGGTGTTGACTAAACTAAACCAAATTGACTGCTTACATTTTAGGCAATCTGACTTGTCTCCGGTGTGACTCATTTTTCTGTGCTTCCTTCAGTTCTTCAAATCTTTTATCAGGTTTGTGAATCTTCCTGAGTGGGGGAAGTCTCACAGTGCTGGGATTTTCATCCTTCCGATCTCTAAAACAGAGCATTTCATAACAGATAAACTACTATTTTGATACTGTAACTGAATTATAAAAATGACCATTTTGTACTTATTCCCAAATGTATATCAGCCCACATACCGTTGCCATTTTGAGAGGTTATCAAATCCGATGATTGGCCGCTTTGATCGATAGGTACCTGTCACAACTTCATCATCTGATGGCAAATCATGTATATGAACATACCAGTCAGGAAGTACATGATATCTGAAAGAAGCAATTGAATATTTTATCATTCAATACTATCTGTCAAAACATATGTAAGACCTCTTTAAATTGAACTGCTAAATGAATCCTTGAATAAGCATTCATTCAAATTTGAGATGAGGTTGGGAGGGTTCATTCCAAGGAAGTAGGGGGTGGGGGTGATTTATTCAAATGGAAGACTAACCATTATATCATTGAATTTGAACTGGTTTTCCCACCACAAGAGAAAACCTGAACTGCAAGAAAACACTGAGACACTGAACAGAAAATTTTGAGACTGCAAGACCCTAGCCTCCTATGCAGACATCTTTGGGCTTGTCATGTGTCCCCCCCTCCCTCTCAAATGGAAGTGGTAGTTCAGATGATCAGACATTCATGGGTGAGGAATGCTTGAAAAGCCCAAAGACTAGCAAGGCTAGCGAGATCCATGAAATTTGAATGAATATTTGCAGACCATTATTGTTTTGAACAACCATTTGTCAGAGGCAAAGCAGTCACATACCCTGGGTTGGGTTCCTTGTGCTGTTCATCTTGGTGGACTGTGTCTTCATATGCATCTGGGTCATCATCTTCTGGTGGATGTTCATGATCAAACCAGTCCACTCTGGGATAAGGAACAGGTTCCTCAGCTTTTGCAGGTGGACTGCGGAATGCCAGTAGATTCTTCCGCCCGCCTCCCTTGGCCAGTTTGATGTATTTTGAGTCAGTGTCCCTAATCCACTTTCTTCTGAAGTGCCTGTCATCCTCCTCTGGGTTGGCAAGTTCATCTTTTAGTCCGCCTATCCCAGGGATCTGTGAGGCTGGAGGGACTGGCTTTGGGGATTTTGGTGTCCTTTTGCTGGGAGCATGGTAGAACCAGTCTAAGAGATTAAAAAGATAATGTAATTTGTATGATAAAGCTGGAAACCAGAATGGAGAGGCTGCTGTCTGACAAAAAAAGACTCCATTCGTTTCTAATGACCAACACTTTGTTCAGCTTTTAAAAAGGTTCCCTCTTCGACCTACCATCCCAGACATAAATCCTTCTACACCATGCTCCCCCTTTCAACGTTATTCATACTTAAGGCCCATTTACACGGCTTCAGCATTTGCTTCAACATGCGTTCAACACGTTGTTGAAAGAAATGTTGGGTGCGTTTGAAGAGGTCATCCAACATTGTTGAAAGCGTAAAAAATGTTGAAAACTTGTTGAAAACGTGTTGAATGAAATTTAAATCGGTTTAAACTTTCATTCAACATCGATTCAACTTTTCCTTTGTTCTCAAAAATGTTGAATGGTGTTGAAGCTGTTTGAACACTCCTTTCAACAATTGGAGAGAACACGCATGCTCACTTCATGCTCACCAGGCTGCAAAATCTGGACGGGAGAGTCTGATTTCTAGTTCTTAGTTCCTCCCAATCGAATTTCTCAAAGTGTTGATTCCTTTGTTGGCGCAATGTTGGAACCGTTTGAACAGCCTCCGCACAACTTTGTTTTTGCTTCCAACATTTGCCCAACATTCGTTCAAATTTTGTTGAATGAATGTTGGTCAAATGTTGAAACTGTTTAAACGGGCCTTTAAGGACATGTGTGCCAATTGTCTGTGCACAACTTTCTCTGTGCATCTCATAAAGGCACCAAATTCCCATAGATTCCAGTTTCTGCTCAGTCATGTCACACACCAGTGTGACTTTGGAATTCGATGACAATTTAATCACAGTTTACGCTCTTAAATGGTCGGTGACCCCTACTTTTCTTTCCAGAAACAGATTTTAATTTACAATTATCTCCACATTGTGCCAAAATGAACAAAACATCAACGTGGGAGTTTAAAAAAAAAACTTTCAAGATTTCTGTCCACGGGACATTGAATCCTGCCATCTTGTGGCTGCAAGGTGCGTGAAACTGTCGCTAAAATTATGCAAACTTGTTCTTTAAGGAACCTCACCAGTTGACTAAATTCACTTAATAGGTCCACTTAAACAACATTTTCACTTCAAAGATCTTATTGCAATATTTTTGGGTTTACAGACACTGTGGCCTTATTCGCTAACAAAGCCCGATTTTTTCAGATTTAGGGTGTTCTTCCGGGCATGTTCTCTCCAAAACAAAGTCGGTGATCCCCCATTTTTTTACATTTCTTTCATAACCAACTCATCATCTTAAGCCCCTTTCAAACGGTAATGACAGTTGATGATAGTTTTAACTATCACGCGTGTTTGAGTACAAACTATCATGCACCATTATTGACTATCATTAACTATCATGCGCCGTTTGAACGGGGCTGTAAGCCCCGTTCAAACGGTAATGATAGTTAACAATAATATTATTCACCGAAGTGGAGGTGAATAGTGGTGGATATATACCACACAAGCTGAATAATTAGTGGACTAAAACATTACTTTATGTGACAATATACAAACAAGCGGTCGGAAATTGTAAAATCTCGCACGCCGGCTGCTCAGAGGTGAATAGTACTTGCTAATCACCTCCAAGTTAACCAATCAGAGCGTGCGAAAAGCACTATTCACTTGTGTGGTATATACTAATTGATGATAGTTGATGATAGTTTTAACTATCATGTGCATTTGAACAAACTATCATGCCCTATCATTCACTTTGAACCTGCTCAAAAATCTCATGATAGTCGATGATAGTTTTTGCCATTTGATCACGTGCATGATAGTTAACAATTATTCACCGAAGTGGAGGTGAATAGTGGTGGATATTTACCGAGCCACGAAGCGGCAAGGTAAATATCCACCACTTTCACCGACACTAAGGTGAATAATTGTTTTAGTATACACCACACAAGTTGAATAATTAGCGGACCAAAACATTACTTTGTGTGACAATATACCGAAAAGCGGTCGGAAATTGTAAAATCTTGCACGCCAGCTGCTCAGAGGTGAATAGTACTTGCTAATCACCACCAAGTTAACCAATCAGAGTGTGAGGAAAGCACTATTCACTTGTGTGGTATATACTAATTGATGACAGTTGATGATAGTTTTGGACTTTTTAACTATCATCGACTATCATCCACCGTTTGAATGGGGCTTTACAGTGGTAAAAGTCTCAGAAAAAAATCAATGTTGGCAAATTTTCACACGAACGTCCTTAAGCTGTTTTGTACCTGAAACAACAGTTAAAAGGGGAAGGGTCTACAATTCGTTCTATCAGTTTCATGGTTTTTGTCCAGGATCATAGCTGTTAAATAAAGAAATGAAAATTGCTCAGGAGATAAAAGTCAATAAAGTCTGTCTGTATGTATGTCTGTCTGTCTGTCTGTCCGTCCGTACGTACTTATGTACGTATGTACCGGTATGTATGTATGTATGTATGTAGGTAGGTATCGTAAGGAATAAATGAGTCAACTGTTCAATTCAAGCGAAACTTCTGATTTACTTTTTTTTGTATTTTAATTAGCCTAGGGAATGAACAAGTGGCAAGTTCAAACTGCTAGAATCATTCCACTTCAACGTTACGATATCAAAATGCTTTAGAAACAACCATCATATCACAACCAAGCTAGATGTCTTCACAGAAATTCTCGTACAAATGAAAGTTTATAGAGATTAGTGAAGGAAACGTGCATGTAAAATGTCGGACTTACAAAAGTCGCTGTTGACTAAGAAACCTACTACCGTGAAGGAAAGATTTTATGACAAGGGAATCCTTGTACTGAATCCAAGTTTCACGGTTTGGCGCGAAGATGGTAAAGTGACATCGTAAAAAAAGCGTTCATATTTCAAAGCAACTGCAATACCTTGAGTCGAGATGCGTGGATTAGGCATTTAAACTGTTCAGCTTTCTCTGAAGATTCTCTTTGTTAGTAGCGCCTTCTCCTGTCAACCAGTATCTACGTACTCTGCTTTGAAAAACGATCGAGCAACTAATATGGTGCTTCACGCAGTTGCAGTGGCTTTGAAAGATTTTTGTTGCTATGGCAACAAAATACTAAGACCATCGCGTTACCAAAAGTCACGCATTCTCGAATCTCGTACCCAGGCTCTTTTAGCCTGCGTAGCTGGCGGTTTTGTCGGGGAGTGCGCAAGCGAGCGGTGAAGCCGCGAGGAGAATGGGCGGAGGGCAATGAAAAACCGCCTGCCCGGATTGGGGGCTTTTTTGAGTAGTCCGTACGCTGGCGTACGGAGCATTTTGATTGGATCAGAATCTAGACACGTCAATCAACCGTTTTGTTAATCTCCCAAGGGAGAGCTCCAAGGGAATGTGAGAGTCAAAACAAAATGGCAGAGGAAGTATTAGCAAGAGCCTGTGAACATGTTCGTCCAAGCAAAATGCAAAAAAACAGGAACTACAAAGCTTTAGCTTTCCACAGAGACCAAAATTATTGCAAGAATACAAATAGAACTCGACTTCTAATTTTTTTTCGGTAACACAAATATTCCGTTAATTGACTGCGTTGACGGGAAAAGGGACAACTTGATAACGCAATTTTATTCATTGACGGAAAACCGATTTTCAACTTCTTGAACGGATTTCGTGAGCGCCAATAACAAAGTCTAAAACCTACACGTTTTTAGCTTTCCATAGAGACCAAAATTTCCGCTTTATGACAAAACTAACGAGAGTTAGAATTTTTTAAAAACCGAGCATCAGTGTTTGTTTATTCTGTGGGACGTCGGTCACTCAAAGCGCTGTTTTACTCGTACACGGAATTTTTTTCCCATGTTCTGTGAACATTTTCGTCGAAGCGGAATGCAAAAAGCACAAACTGCAAAGATTTAGCTTTCCATTGAGACCAAAATTATTGCAAGAATAGAAATCACTGAGAAATAGAACGCGAGTTATAATTTTTTTCGTGAAGACAAGTGTTATCTTATTTCCGATGACAGGAAATCTTCGAATTCTTGACAAATGTTTGGGTTGAGATAGACGAAGTCTCCTTAATCTTTAGCTAGCAACAGCACAATCTGCAATTATCATTGACACTTCTTTGAGGAATGGAAACCTTTTTTCGGAGTTTCGCCGGCTTTCGCCCCCATCAACTCAAGAAATCATATTGATTATTTGTTTTGATGATCGTCAAAAGCTGTCAACAGGTTGTCAAATTGTGAATTTGGGGGCGGCAGTCAACAAGGCCCCCAATCCGGGCAGGCGGTTTTTCTCCTCGCGGCTTCGCCGCTCGCTCGCGCGCACCCCGACAAAACCGCCAGCTACGCAGGCTAAGGCTCTTTAGAAATGTCCAACGCCAACAAGAGAAAAGTAAACGAAAATGAAAATAACCAGGACAAAACAGTTCTCATCATCGAAATTGGCAGGCAAAGCGATTAGAGTTGCCAGTGAGAATTTAAATAAATTTTTGTTTTCAGGTGCCCGTGATCCAAGAGATTGCCAGGGAGTAGCAGCCACGAACAGCTGTTTCATCCTTTTGTTTGGACTCATCGGAAGGGCATAGCCGCGGGTAATGAGCATGAATAGGGAAAATTTCGCGCTATTGGTGGCTGCATATTATGAGAAGACGACCGCAGAAGAGGTTTGAAATAGATCACGTACCCGTAAGCCTTCAAATTCTTCTAAGACCTTTTCCCAATCTTCCAAGGCTTCCACTGTGGCGAGCAGAGCTCTTGCATTCTGAAGACAAGCACGAACACACAGCTACTGTTTTGGTCCATAATAGCTACTCTGGTCGACAGATTCACTGGACGTCTATGGCCTATTCGGGGAGGCTCCGCCCGAAAGGGATACCTTTTTCAAGCTTCAGATATATGAAAGGTTAGGGTTAGGGTTAGGGTTAGGGTTAGGGTTAGGGTTAGGGTTAGGCGTCGAAGTATGGGAAAGGGTAGGGAAATCTATCATTTAGGCATTTAAAAGGGCCTTTCATTAAAATATTTCGAACACACGTACCTTACGACTGTACTGTTTTAATTCAGTTGAACGCTACATGAAAATGACAAGAAGACTTCCTGTTTTAGGGATACGAAAGGGGTACCATTTGCCAATGGAAAGTATACGAAAGGGGTACCTTTTCTGTCCCCCCGCCCCCGGGTAGCAACGGCTCTTGACTACGTGATAACTTCAAAGTGTATCAGTAAACCTGAGGGTCTTTTATTTTTCTTCCGCGTCCTTTGTAACAGATAAGGCACTGAACCAGGAACTCATTTCGGGTAATGGGCTCCTGACTGAACCAATATCCTTCTTCAAAGCACTTTTCTCAATTTATTATTATTTTTTTAAATTTTGTATTGTTTTAAGTGCCGCGCATCTACTGGGGAGAACAATTTCTTTATTGTAAATGGTTTGAACCCAGGAGTCATATCATAACTAAGTGAAGCACGATCGTCCAGGTGAGTGTATGTCCTATACAGGACAGATGCAGAGTCGAATTTTGAGCTTGGGAAGCCTGTGGATAACAGGGCCCATTCCCTGACTGGTAGCCTTACCGCGAAAGTAATCACTGATAACTGAACTGATAATCATGACCTCAGAACTGCACCAAGGAGTACCAGGCAGTCTATTGTAGGCGCGCGGAGGCGGCGGCTGAGTCTTTGAAAGCGAGCGACGAAGTCGCCTCCTCCCCATTCTCCCCATACAGGCAGTCGTGTTGAGTACTGTTCCTGGTCGAGTTTCGCCCTTAGCTGTCTCCTCCAGTCAACATGCTCCAATAAATCCGCACCCAAAAATTATTCACGTGCCTTCCATGTGTTTCCCATGCAGCAGATATTCATTACTACAAAGCTGACAAAGACTACGGACACAGCGGAAGACTACACTTCCTGGTTCGATCAGGCCTTTTGTTTTCCGGAACGGCCACTTCAAGCCTGTGTGAGCTTGGTCCGGGGGGGAGGGGTACTCCCTATAATGGCCTATACGGGGAGGCTGCGCCCAAAAGGGTTACCTTTTTCACGCTTCAGGTATATGAAAGGGTAGGGATTTCACGAGTCGAAGTATATGAAAGGGTAGGGAATTCTGCCATTTAGGTATTTAAAAAGGCCTTTCATTAGAATATTTCGAACACATACCTTATGACTGCACTGTTCCAGTGGAAGGTATATGAAAGGGGTACCATTTGTTTATGGCATAAAAGCGTAATGGGTTGGACCTTGGGGCGAAGCCTCCCTGTATAAAATTATTTTTAGTGCCTCCCCCCTCCCCCCTCCCCCCGGGAGCTTGGTAAGGGTAGATGAGAGAAAGAGGTTTTAGCAATTCCTTCGAATGTCACACGCGCGTTCGACTGTTGCTCGCTGTCGTCCCGAGGTCACATGATCTAGTAAAACTGCTAAATATGTCAAAGAAATGAATGACTGGAAGTTCATCTGAGGGTGATTCAGGACTAAAATGTTCTTGTTTTTCGTTCGTGCAGTGAGGCTGAGAACGCTCTTCAAATGATCTTAAATCACCGGTTTCAACTGATGAAGTAATCGTACGCATATGGTGTTCATCATATGACCATGATGACGTACTAAACTAAATTATTTGGCCCTTGAACCCCTGAACGTATATTTTCTACGAAAATGACAGAAGAGCTGTTTGGAAAAAAATAGGAAGTTGAAAATCTTTCTTCATGCAAGCTTTAAATTAATTGTCCCCAAGAACATCCTTCCGCGGGATATTTTTGCAGTTTAGAGGGCCGCATAATTAGCTGAGAAAGCAAAGCAAAAAGCGACAAAAGAACGGATTGCACACTGCCCCGAGACAATCAGGTCATCGAAATATGAGTTTGTAACAGCTTCACGCTAACTGAGCACAAAGGCCAAAAGTTTGAATATTTGCATTTTAATCACAGTTTCAAGATGTTTTCATTAGTTAGGTATTTTTTAATCTGCGTAACTGATCGGCTCTTTACTCCGCTCGCTTACAGTACCTCCAGCTACGTGGACTTTGAGGGTATTTTTAATAGTCCAAAGTGCTGTATTCAATGCACTGCACCAGTCAAAGGACAGTTGGGCGGAAATCACTCAAGTGACTTCTGTCTTGGAAAATCAAGCCAGGCAAATAAAAAAGCCGCAGATTACAAAGCTGAATGGTAATGGCTACCATTCCCAAGACAATAATAACTGCTGACTCTTTATGAGATGGCTGTTATGTTATTTCCGGTGTTGTTATGTTCAAATTCTTTAATAATTAATTACCACTAAAAACAGGGTAAGATGACTGCCGTAGGTTTGACGTCATTAAGACTCTCCCACTGCGCACTGTGCGGCGCAAAACGCAAGTTTATCTTTTCCTGTGTTATATTTAGCTGTAAACTACAGCGATGACCACAGCAGGATCCTTCAAGTTTTCGTCCTTCAATGTTATCGCCACTGGGTTTCTCTTAACCACTGTTCTCCAATGTTGTAGCTGGCATACCCTCGTCGAAGGTAATCATCGAAAGAGACCGCATTTACGTCTGGCTATATTAATACATTTATATTCAGTCTTCGCTCCATTAACTTGATGAATTTTGTTGTCAGAGTTAGCTGCTATTCATTGCGTTTCTACGCTGATAAACCTAACTCACTCTTGTCTTGTTGCTTCCTTTAGGCGCCTCAGGCTTGGATGAGAAATTGTTGTTTAAGCGAATTGTTAAAACCGACCCCAATGTGCGACCTGTGAACAACTCTTTGGATGCCGTGAATGTAACCCTGGATATTACCTTCCATGGCGTCATTGAAATGGTAACGACAACATCTTTTATTGTCTTAGTATTGGGCATGATCTTGAAGTCATGTCATTTTACGAGTTTTTAGGACTGAGAACATATTTCGCTTTTCAAGTCGCGAAAGCGATTTAACAGGGAACGACTTCCTGCTTTCTGCCAGCATTCCCCGTACCAGCTCATTTCAGTTTTGAATGATTTTATCTGGCACAATTCTGGAAACTCAAAATTGCGTGTACCACGAGAATCTAACGCTCGTCAGTCTTCTTTTGAGCAGTCATGTAAAAGAATTTTTACCTACACAGGCCTTAGGTATAACATAGAAGAGGCAAATTACTCTCCAGATTAAAATCGCCGCAGGTCTAATAACCACTTTGTTGGATCGGAAAACCAACACTGCATAAAGAAACACTGTCTTAAATGAAAAACTAAGCAAACTGATATGTCATATTTTGTTTTGACTAAAACAAACACAATTCAATAACATGAAGATATATCTGACAAGTTTTCGTTTCACTTGTTAAGCAGTTGTCTTAGTTTCTGGAACATTTCGCTGAAGCATGCGAAGTTAATACTTAACCTCGACGACTAATGTTTGTTTACTTCCTAAAATAAACACCATTTGGGAGGAGAAAGAAGTATTCGCATGCAGATTAGAGATGAACATAGTGAGAAAATGGAATTTTAATATTCACCAACATCCATGGCATGGTAAATGACAGTTATTCAAATTTTCTACAGCTCAGCTGACCCGTTGACTGTCAGATTACATAACCAAACTCCGTTGTTTTTACGTGCCTCTTGCCTACCGTTCGTCTGTTTTATTTAGCATGTTAAACAACCTTCCAATATTGCCCGCCTTAATCGACAGACGTATCAGAGCTGTAACTCGCTCCCAGCTTGAATTTGAGCTCTTTGAGTTTCGAAACAAAGAGGTGATAGTCATTTGTAGGATGTAAACTTTAATAAGACAAAGTGATAGAATTATGCTAAAAGCTCTTGAATTTGATTTGAATGCTTTTAGCTTAATTTTATCAATTCTATCATATTGGCCGAGTTTATAAAGAAAATGTCATTACTCACGAGCAGGCACCAGCATCTACAGTTTTTAATTGGTTCGTAACACCTGCTGTTCTGGTGTATTGACGTTCAACAGTTATTTTGTATTTTATTTCGTGAATGCGTTGATCGGTTTGTTAGTTTCGAACAGCTGTAGCGTTTCCACGAACGTGCAAATTTCCACTGAAATTCCTTGCAGTATAAACTAGCGGAGTCGCGGTATGTAACTTATGTTACCCATGCTTCCTTTGGTGATTAGAAAGAAACCGCGTGAATTTCCTGTCACGCGAACAGCTAAAGCCTCCTTACTTGAAACATGCAGTGTCAGTTTCAAGTGTCCTTCTTCGTCACTGTTGATCGTTTCGGGTGAGGAGAAAATGAAGGCGATTTCTTCTTTAACTTTAGCGTCGATTTCAATTGGATTTTAACTGCGATCACCTCAACTTATACATCGAAATTAATGGTTCCAGAACAATTCGTGTATAAATTCCACTGAATCAGATCAGTATCTCGAGTTTAACGAACAATCGCATTAAAGCCTTCGTCGTCAAAACAACGTCAAACAGAAACAGAGGGTAAAAGCACGACGCGGGTTATCAAAAGGTTTGTGTTGTTTTTTTTTTTTAATCGAGTGACACAAATTAACATGACACTTCTAAAACTGGTTTACAACTTCCAGCGATAAGCAGGCTAGGCCACTGATCCGAAACACAAGGAAACGTTATTTGGAATTAAAACACAGCGGAAGAAGTATGGGAAAAATAGATTGATACGTCACGTCCTAAAGCGGAAAACCAATGTTTTTTTATCTTGGTAGAAAACGAAAACAAGGCAAATTTATCATAAAATGACATTTATTATATTAGAAATAACATTGAAGTGCGCTTCAAAAAGCGAGTACAAGCAAATATCCCGTTGCCATAGTTGAAAAAATATCGTCTTCGTTGTGTAGGCGTGAGAAGAGAGGCTTCTCTCTAATGTTTCTTCTGTGTCTAACCCTTATCCTCAATAATACCCTAAAACACTGGAAAACAACAGCGCAAAGTGACAAAGTTTGATGTAACAAATGATCATTGTTTAGGGCCCAAAACCGCCTTCCGTAGCGTAATTAGCGGTGTCACAAGGAATTACTCAAAGAGTTACTGCCGTTGGGTACTCACAATCGGAACCGCCTCAGTGATTTTACATCGAATTACCTCAAATTCCAAAATCCTTCAGCCTGTTAAGGAGCAGAGTACTTTATCAACAAGATAAACTGCCTGTAAGGGATAACATTAGTAAGTTATATCGAATGTTGGGTAAAGTTTCTTGTAGGATGATCGAAGGAAACGACACAACTATTCGACAATTCATGATCTACTGCAGTAGTGTTTCTCCAACTTATAGTGTAGCATGGTCTGCAGAGGAAATAAGCACTTGTCTGCTTCATAAAAGAACACGAAAGGTACTAACAGTGGTGCGTGCGCGATAAGCCTCTAGAATTCATTGACGAAAACGAGGCCGAAACACCTGCCGAAATAGGAGCTGGCCTTGAAAACCATTTCCGTCAAGTGCTTGACTCGGCGATTCCCGTCTATGGTCAGCTATGTGGCTACAGAATGAAAGTTAAGATGTCTAAGAATTGAAACACTCTAGGAAAAAAGTCCATATAAAAATGCGTCTTTCAGTACTGCTCTATCGTGCCCATTGCCCGCTCTGCAAGAATTGCTGATCGGCATGTTTTTCAGGCAAATTCATCGGCCTAATGTGTACTAAGGTGATTGTTCTGTATTGGCCCGGTATTAGCTTACAAAACCGCAAGCACAGATAGAGAAGTAAGGTCAGTATCAGTGAAACAGTAATCGGTGGAATCCAGTCCACTCTCCCTATATTTAATGTTAGATCTTGCAATGTTCTGTCTTCATCCGTTTTGCTAGAGGTGGATCTGTCGGACAAACGTCTATAGTGGCGCGTCTTCAACAAATCACCACACCCAGGCTGCGTTCGTTTAATATTTCCGGATATTCACTATTTCCGGCATTTGTCAGTAGGAATTGCAGACGAATGTTATTTACAAATTTCAACATGGAAAACTGGATTACAATATTTCCTTTCATGAAACGAGAACGTTTTCGTATCACATAGAATTATCTTCGCGAGTGTCATTAGAGCCAATTTGTTTTAGTCTTTTCTTCTTTTCTGGATAAATATTATGATTCTATAAATGTCATTCTATAAATACGTGAATACCTTTTTACGGATTCTTGAGGTACAATGACTTCAGACGAAGAGAATGGTTCAGATTATACCCTCCCACAAGCATCTGAACAAGTAAATAAGTACGTACCTGCGTTGGCGATAATACGCCGCATATTTAGGCCCCCAGTTTATGACAATCATGCAACTCTTTCCTTCGTCACACAGCTGCTACATACATGACAGTTCTACAGGAATTCTAACAACTGAACAAGGCAGTTGAAAATAGAACGCTTGGCTTTCTCACAGTATATGTTGATAAAACCTTGGAACTTTCTAGCTAATTAGTGCAATATAGTTTGCGTGCAGAAATTTCCCATTCCCTACCCACACACAACGATAATATGATCTGGGTGATCTGTAAGTCAACACTTGGGGCAAATACAAACCGGTGTATGGCATGCTTAGGGTCGTGATTAGGTTTCTGAGAGCGGTTTTCAATATGTGTCGAAAGTAATTCTCGTTTTGCTTTGGTTTTGCATTGCCTCGCTCTGTGATTGGCCAAGAAACTCGCGCCACTTTCTAAACCAATGAGAAGCAAAACTAAAACTAATCGTAACTTGAAAATTTGGTTTATCAAGAGTTGATAATGTAAATTGACCACCGTACAGGGATTCCATTAGCTGACGTTTCGAGCGTTAGCCCTTCGTTGGAGCGACGCGCTCCGACCAAGGGCTAACGCCCGAAACGTCAGCTAACACTGGCTAACCGAATCCCTGTACGGTGGTCAATTTACATTATCAACTCCGTTGATAAACCAAATTTTCGTTGTATTACTCCCCCACCGACGCAGCACCAAAGTTTCTTTAGAAACTAATCCCTTTAATCGTAACTTGCACACGCGTATTTTCCCGGCTTCGCGCCGGCAACATGTAATTGCTTCGCATATTCTGATTGGCTTATTGCGCTGTCTGTTTCTGTTGTGATTGGTCAGAGTAATTGCTTTGGTTTTGGTTTTACGACACTCAATTGAAAAGCGCTCTATTCCTAACAGACTTACCTGAGACTCAAAAGTTGCATGCTATACAATGACGAATGATTGCATGCAAAAATGCTACTAAAATTAATCTAATTTAACCGCCTCGTTGTTCTAATTTGCCTTCCAGGACGAAAAATATCAAATTCTCTCTAGTAGTGTTTGGGTCAGACAGGTGAGTCCTGGGACAAAGACAACGAACTCGTTCTCAGCCCTCTCTCAGAACTCTCTGTGAAACGAAACTGCAAATCAACGGTCTTTTCAGTGGTTGCACTTAATTCATAGAGGGAAGTGATAGGGCTGAGATCGAAGGGTACAAAGCATACTCTCAGTAACTCCTTACTTTTCCAGGACGAAAAATACCAAATTCTCACGACAGACATCTGGTTGAGACAGGTAAGAACAAAACAACATTTCGATTGATGTCGTTTTCTCTCTGAAAAACTCGCGCAGCTCAATGACTCCAGCTGGTAAAATACTTTAGTCTCTCGCGCTCCACGCTCCGCGATCACCGAAGGTCACGCGCGTAGTCTTAGTTATTTTAAGAGGTTAATTAGGGAAAACAAGACCTTTTATGAAAACCATAAGTTTTGAGAAAGTTTCCTGTAGCATTTCTTTTAGGTCAATGGATTTTAAATAATTTTAGATATACATGCAATACAACTGTAGAGGTCAATATGCTTGAATGTTGATTTATGTAAGACATTCCCATATTATACCATCAAGTAATTAATGCATTTTAGTTTAGATGTAGTTAGTGCAGGTCCACATCAGGACTGTAGTCTTACCAATTTTGTAACCTGCTTAAATAAACTATGTATGGATGGATGGACGGACGGACGGACGGGTGGATGTACGTACGTTTAGTGCCATCTCCACGAACCCCTCCCCCCCGGGGTGGTACTCCCATAAATTCGGATAGGTGTGTGCCGCGAAGGGTCTTAAAGCCTGACCCTACTTTATAAGGATGAAGTAAACGAAAATTTGAAACAGAAGCCGGAAACGGCTGTCAATGTTCGCAGGCTAATGGGGGACGTTCCAAACGACGACTAACCGCCACGGGAAAACAGCTAACAAGCTTACCTTGAACCTGACAAAAACCGAGTTTGTGCTAATTGCATCCAGACAGAAGTTATCGAATCTTTCAGAATGTCCTTCTCTAACTATAAATAATATAACCGTGGAGCAGGTAGCATCAACTAAATCTCTTGGGGTCTGTTTTAAATTGGAAAAGTCATATAGAAAACATCTGCAGAAAGATTGCTTCTGCCATTGGTACAATAAAGCGCATTCGACATCAAACCCCTTTTAATATTGTAGTCAATGTTTATAATAGCCTTGTTCAGCCTCACTTCAATTATTGTAGTGAGGTGTGGGGAAACTGTAACAAAGGCCTTTCTGATACACTTCAAAAGCTTCAAAATCGGGCAGCCCGCATTTTGATGTCTGCTAATTATGACAGTAATTTGAATGATTTGACCGGACACTACGGTGGCGAGAACTATGGCATCAAAGATTAGAAAAGAAATCTATTATGTTGTACAAAATCTTACGTGACATGACGCCTGAATATTTAAGATCAATTTTTGTTTTTCGCGATAGTGTGAATTCTTATCATTTGAGGAACACTGAAAACGCACTAGCTCTTCCAAAACCCCTTACTGGTTATCTCAATAGAAGTCTTTCGTACAGTGAAGCTCAGTTGTGGAACAATTTATCCTAGAATAGAGACAAGCGACCTCCTTGAGAGATTTGAAGAATAAATTGAAGCGCCACAGTTTTTAAACACGGCCTCCAAGAAAAGCAGCCTTTATTTTTTTTTGTTTTTAGTTTTTATTCTCTTGTGATTGTAATTAAGTAGATAGAGAGTTAGTTGATCATAATTAATTAAGCTGATGGAAATACCATGTATAAATAAAGTTACCTTATCTTATCTTATCTTATCTTATCTTATCTTATCTTACACAAAATTTCGTTTAGCCGGGTATTTTAGCTGATACAATTTAGGTACCCTATCTTTGGATCAAACCGGGAGCACTATGCCAACATGGACAAAAATGATACCCTATTTAAGGATCGAGAACCTCAAAAACCTTACCCTATCCCGCGGCACATACCTATATGCCCATATGTGGGAGTACCCCCCCCCCCCCCCCCCCACACACACACACACACACCCCGGCCAAGAACCAGCCAGGGCCCAGTTGCTCGAAGCATGGTTAGCGCTACCCCGGGTTAAATACCATGACAACCAATGGGTTTTAATACAGCTTAACCAATGGTTAGCGCTAACCATGCTTCGAGCAACTCAGCCCAGGCCGCCAGCACCACTTTAACTTCTCGAACTGAGCACAACGGCTACTGGGGATTTTCAGCACCGGGCTGATTCACCCGAGGTGTTTACGCTTCCATCCTCTGATATTGCAGTGATTTGCAGTGGCTAGTTTCTGACTACATGTCCTGCTTCAACTGAAACAAATAACTAACTGGTATACATGCTTGTTTTCGTGTTACAGGAGTGGACCAATCAACTCATTACGTGGAATCCTGAGGACTATGGAGGATTGAAGGAAATAACTGTTGACTCCTCAGAAATATGGCAGCCCGACCTTGTGTTATACAACAAGTGAGTTATTTTACTAAACCAGTATCGACTTCGAATGTCTAACCCCGTTAGCCCTTTCACCACCAAAAGACTTACCTTTGACGAGTAAAATCGTCTGGTGTTAGCCTGAGTAAAATCTATAAAGTCCCCGTTGGTGGTGAAAGGGTTAAGGAGATAGTTTTTGACCCTTTCACCACCAAGAGGCCTCCCCGCTGTGACGAGTAAAATCGTCTGGCGTTGGCCAGAGTAGAATCTATAAAGCCCCCCCTTTTGGTGGTGAAAGGGTTAGTAACGTCTACGAAGCAGCGCCGAATTCCTTATTCTGTGTACCAGAGTTTGTGTTCTTGATATGATTGCCCTATGAACAAAAGTCTTTTGTTGACGGGCCAATCATAGCGCGTGCTCAAATTCTGGTAAACAGAACAAGGAATTCGGCGCTGCTTTGCAGACGTTAGCGGTTACTGACCGAGCTTAGATTAGGTCTCTGACGCAGGCTAATACTTATCCCACTCATCTTTTTGTAGCGTTTTTGAGGAATTTGATGGTAGAATGGATAATGTGAAGACCCGCATCCGTGTGAACCATGATGGCCACTGCTTCTGGGCTGCACCATTCGTCTTCAAGTCATCGTGCCGTTTCGACGTCCGTGACTTTCCCTTTGATGAACAGCAATGTAAACTGAAGTTTGGATCGTGGCTGTTTCATTCTAAACATCTTGATCTCTTTCGCAAGAAAGAGAGGGCGGTAGTGGCAGAGGACAAAGTGGATAATGGCGAATGGAACGTGACATCGATTGAAATCAGGAAAAATGTTGTCAAGTATGACTGCTGCCCCAACGATCTATATCCCGATATCACCTTCGTCATCAATCTTCAAAGGCGCTCACTGTTCTACACCTACAACTTGATCGTCCCGAATTTTCTCATCGCTCTACTCGCATTCTTTTCGTTTTACATCCCCGTGGAGTGTGGTGAGAGAATTTCGTTTGTGATCACGGTGCTGCTGAGTATGACTGTGTTTCTGCTGCTTGTTGCGGAGAGTATTCCACCCACCTCTGAGGCTGTTCCTGTCATAGGGATGTACTACACCAGTTCTATAGTCGAGGTCGCGCTTGCGCTAATTGCGACTGGAATCAGTTTGAAGGTTTACTACAGTTATCTGTACGGAAGTGGCTTGTCACCTGGCCTGAAAAAATTCCTCTTTTATCGTCTTGCTCCTCTTCTCTGTGTCGATACCGACATCAATGGGGGAAGGGAACACAGCAAAAATAACGGATGCCTCGGAAATCCCTTCAAATTCCTTAAGAAGCTTAATCGAAGTGCTACACGAGGCAGTGATGTTTCCATGTACAATGTCTCTGAGAAGAGGAAAGCTTCCGATGGAGTGTCAATAAATACACACAACAACGACGCGAACCTGCTCTCCGTGGACGTCAGGGCTTTTTCCGGGTCTGTTACCGGGAATCTGAACTCACCCGACGAGTTAACAGACCAGGAAATAAGAAAAAGGTGTTGCAAACATGATTCGTTGTCGTCTGAAATAAAGACCATCACTTCAGCTGTGCATGGTCACAAGGAGTCTGAAAAACAAGCCGCGGAGTGTAGGATTGCAGCCGCCATTGTAGACAGAGCTTTCATGGTGCTATTTGTTATGGTGTTTTGTCTTTCAACTCTTATTATCTTGCTGTTACCGTCAATCCACAAGCGAGACCAGGTCGACACAAGCGGGCACTGACCATGAGGTCTTGTGACGCCACCTGAAACTTAACTTGCGCCCATTCGTCCCCAGCGGCTGCTACACAAGGTGCCTGAAATACATCAACCAATCGCACGAGATGTACGCTGAATACCGTGCAGATGAAGCGTGCTGTGGTAACACGACTTACGTCATGTGAAGTGAGCGCATCGCGAACATCAGTCTTTTCTGTGGCTATGATTTAAGTTTGAATTCCAGTTGTTTATAACGTAGAGATATTTGAATAGCCAGTATTGAATGCAGCACCTTGTATATCCTGATTAACAAAGCCCTGGACTTAACAAGAGATGAAGGTGGTGTTTTTTGTTAGAAGTTCTCAACTAATGAACCAATCATAGTTTTTACTGATTTAACAATTAAGTGAGAATGCGATAACATCGACCAAACTGGATGCGTGAAATCCCGCTACATAAACGAAAATGTGGGGCTCATAAACGATATAATAAATTACACTGACAGGAAAATGAAAAAAGGCATCGCAATATTCCTGACTTTAAAAAAGCATTTGATTCGATTGAATGGAACTAACTATCGGAGACACTGCGGCTTTTCAACTGATTTCGGCCCCGATATTCAAAACTGGGTCAAGGTTTTTTATAGTAATGTCACAAGCTGTGTCTTGAATAACGGCTATGCATCTAATTTTTTCTCTCTTAAACGAGGCGTCAGACAAGGGTGTCCGCTTTTCGGTGTTCTTTTTGCTCTCGGTATAGAACTCCTTTCTCGAGCTGTGAAAAAGGATGGCACAATCAAAGGTATTCAAGTCAATAAATATGAACTAAAAATAAGTCAATATGCCGATGATACCACAGTCTTTGTTCGCGACCTTGACTCCGTGACAAACCTATTGAATTCCAGGCGTTCAGATAGTAAACGGAGCGCGATAGTACCGGCAGAGAGACGCGAAAATAAAGCGGCGAAAAATGGAGGGGGATTGGGACGAGAGGCGGGAAGGAACTTTCTTTAAAAAGGACTTTCCAGTATACCAGAATCTGGTATACCCTCTGATTGGTCAATTTTGACAGTTGCTGTCAACAGTAAGCGCGATCATGGCGGATCAGGTAAACATCTCACGCAAAGTTCCAAATGGTAGTAAACAACGTGCTGAAGAACTTTCCACATATTTTTTTTTTATGCCAGTGTCCTAATAATATTTATTTGTCCATTATATCAGTCTTTTACATAAAGTGATATATATGCATATCTGCTACGAAATAATATATAATGGAAGGAGATCTTAGCAAGCTCTACTGAGCTTTTCAAAGAAGATCCCCATACTTAACTAACGAAATTAAATAAAGCAGATGGATGCATTCATAAATCTGATATTTCTACGGGTTTTTTTATTTTGATTGGAATCAAGTAAAAATCTGAGTGGAAATTTGATTTTGAACATAAAATTTTGCACATTTTTTAAAGGAATTGTAACATTAAAATTATTTTTAAGTCATTTGGTATCTGTGCTCCCCTAAATTTTAATGAAATATAATATAATAATTTGTCCCTGTATAATCAATGTGTATGTTGAAGGCTGACCTGGTATCATGATGATGCATATTTTCATTTAATTTAAAGTAATTTTTGTAATAGGTAGGCAGATTTTCATTAAAGTACGAATACATAAAGAGTGCTATGAGGTACATATTTAGCTCACTGTTTCGCTTTGCGAAGAGCAGGTAGATTGCTTGCAGAATCTTGTCGCTGGGAGAGACGTTTTCGCGATCCTCCCAGCGAAGGAGTAAAATTCCGCGGCGAAGCCGCGTCAACAAGGCGCGAAGCGCCGAGGGCAAAAAATAACCTCTGGTCACGGCTGCCGAGAACCTCACTTCCATGAATTCAGGATATTGAACTCGAAAGCTGATTGGTTTTCGTAGTGAAAACGATCTAACACTCAATTTCATTGTTTGAATGGTGATAATGCACCCCAGGAGCCACAAAACCGTTTTTTAGCTTGAGGAAGGCTTGCAAAAGAAAAGTGGCGATGGAAGGCTTTGCGAGCATTTAGAGGTGCAGTACAATTCTAAAATCTCCGAAAAACCACAATTTTTATCAAGCGTGAGG
>JAEMWC010000377.1:710000-737500 GCA_016490735.1 Pachyseris speciosa
GGCGATACTACGCTTCGGCAATTTCAGGATGTTGTTTCTTTAAACAAGTGAGCACGTGAGCCATTATTGGCACAACTGCTCGGCTGTCTTGTAGGCTCTTTTCTAGAATGTGAATGAATGACTGGGATTCGAGCTGGCCAGCTGCACTCCTTCTAAGCACTACGGTGATATGCCATGACAACCCTCGTTTACCGAAGAAGTCATTCTGTGCCTCTCGAAATTGCATTGGAAGGAACTTCATCGCAAAGTCCTGGGTTATCAGTACCTTACTTTTACACAATTTGTCAATTACATCCAGCCGTGCTTGATCTTGATGCACAACTCGCAACTGATGTGCCTTCCAGCTGTTGACGGCTTCTATTGCCTTTCCAACAAGAAATGTCAACTCGTCAAATTCGTCCTGTTCTAGGTTCTTTGCTGCTTTCAACATCATATTTACATCAGATAGTACCTTCGACAAAAGAGCAAGACAATGTATGAGTCACTGCACAATTTGCTTACAGCGGTTACCAGTCACACGCGCCCTCCAACGGCTTTTTCCTTTTTCGAAAACTAAGTTTTGGTGGACGTCAATCAAATGTATCCATGACAATAATGGGGTTTCTCTCAAACGAAGTACTCGAAGAGTACCTAAGTTGCTCTTTCATCTATACTTGACTTGTCGATAAACAGAAACAGTTCTGGTTGAAACTGAAAAGTAAATCGTCCGACTCTGTGCCTTTTCGTTCGTCTCGCTCACGGGCAATGATTCGAGGCTACAAATTTACGAACAGTGTACGGCAACCACAACAACATGAGAACTAAATAATAACCTTTATTACAGGATGAACTACAAAAGTTTGACTGCTAATTTCTTTCGGCTTTCAGTACCTTTTTTACTGTTAATCCCATTTGTCGTATAGTTCTGCTGAGGGTTTGCATTGCATACGTCTCACCTCGCTCGTACTCCAACCACGCTTGCAACTCGTCAAGAAAGAGATTTGGATTATCTTATAGCATAACGAATGACAAGAATTTCCGCGGCTAAAATAATCTACATCCGTAAAAAGCTGATAAAAAGTCAATTTCCACACAACGCGACTCATTTTCTGAGGCCAACGTTTTCAGCTACCTGATATCTTTCGTTTCTTTGATCTTCTCTTTGGCGGATTGCTTACGGCTCCAGTGTTTAAGCTTACGTACAATCGAATCGCCTTCACAAACGTTTTGCTCCCAAAAAAGTGTTTCTGCATGCTACGTGATTCAAGGCAGACCATCAGACCATCTTGTCTCGACATAATAATCCTCCATCTCAAAGAATTAAACTGCAAACGACTTTGTCAGTAATAACTGAGCGATTATACCTGATCACAACGATCGACGATTGAACATGGCCGTGAAAATGACACGAAACGAGGACTATATTGTCATGGAAACATTTGATTGACGTCCACCAAAACTTAGTTTTCGAAAATGGGAAAAAATCGTTGGAGGGCGCGTGTGACTGGTAAGCGCTGTAACACCAATTAGCAACTCTCCTAAACGCTTTTCTTTAACCCAGAATACCAAAGTGCTTTTACCTTTTCCAGACTTGTACATTTTTGACAGATTAAATCATGGAGGCAAGCAGGCATTTTCCTGGTCACTCAAGGCGTGTTTTCGGCAGTGATCTGCGCATTGCGAGTCCAGCATCACATGGGTCTGTTGGAAACAAACGAAACAAAGAACGCGAAAGGTAGTTTCAAAGCTACGTTTATTACTTTGAGTCGCAGGATAACTTAATGAACACATCACTCAGTAACATTTGCGTCCAATTATGGTAGTGAGTAAAAGAAACGGCTTTGTTTAAAAAATGCAGGTTCACCTAGTTATCAATATTCCGGATTCCGTCCGAAATCCGGTATCTAAACTCAATGAAATGGCCATAAATGGGGGAGGGGAGGGCAGGGTTTTCAATAAATTTTGAAGTAGCCATCTGAGCTAACTAAAGTAGGCGGCAAACTGATGAATTTTTTTTAATAATTTGAGTTAAAATACAGACAAAGTAGGCGGCAGTAAGAGGTAAATTCTGACAAAGTAGGCGGCGATTTTCGCCGGTTGCCGGCTTCTAATGAAACCCCTGGGAGGGTGAGTGTTAGAGCGTTTTGCTGTCACTAAATTTGCTGAATAACATCACGCACCTCAATAAAGATTTATTTGAAACGACACTGGTCCTCTCTATTTCAAAAGAGAGGTATTAGTTAGCACTATCTTGCGGGTGGAACTTGATCATGCGGCGTTCGTGTTAGGAGTGAGAAGGGCGTGGCTTGACACATGAGCGTGTCTAACAGCTATTTCCTTGCAAGGTACACTACTCACTTTAAACTCACTCTTTACATATTGCTTTCCATCCTTGAGAGATTTCTTTAAACTTTCTGCTTCGGCAACTGACACAGCTGAAACAGCAAGAAGGCGATCCACTACTGTCTCAAGGTCGTCAAATGCCTTTCCTCCTTCTGCAACATAGTAATCAAGGCCTTGGAGACATTTTCGAATAGAGGCCAGACAAGCTTCGGACATGACTTTCATTAGTGTACTCTTTTGTAATGGATCTGGAAACTCCGTCTCCTTGCAGTATTGATGATACTGTTGCACGACATGTGTAGGTGCCATTACGCGGATGACATTTGGGATATCTAAAACCTCGCCACAAGACAATTTGAAGCTTTTCGTTCCAAATGGCAGATCTTGGATCACATGTGAACTAGTTACAAAGTCCAGAAAATGGTCGAGCTTTTCAGGGGCGACGCAATAACGGGGCACCTGTGACTCGTTGACTTCTCTCATTCCTCTTCCAAATTTCAATTTGTGCAATCTTGCCATGCTGAACTCATATTCAGTTAGGGAAGGCAATAATGACCTCATCTCCTCGAATTTCAATTTGTTTGCTACAATGCTTAGCAACTGTCGTCCTGTTTGACGATTATCAGGTTGTTTGTAGCATTCAATCAGCACTTGAATAAACTCACTGGAAATCGATACATCTATAGGATTTGGAATGATGGACTTTCTCTGCAATTCCAGCCACACCATTTCAGCACTTTTTGGACAAAGGATGCTTACAACCATTTGCATCACTTCTTGCACTTTATCAACATAATATGACTTTGTTTTCTTGCAAGCATTTTCCCAAGGGACCTTCAAGACTCGTTCGATGGATTCTTTATCGGACAGCCTCAGCATGTCATTTAGAAGTGTAAGCCTTTCATCTTCCTCATCTTCTTTGTCTGTGCTGTCTGAATCATCAGCGATACCTTGGCTGCCTGGATCATAAAAGGACGATCGCCTTCTGCCTGACTTCCAAGGTGTTTCGACTGGAAAGCCCTGGAGGATGTCACAACACTCTAACTTTGCCTTTCGGGCACCATTATTTTCCTCCTCCTGTTGAATAACGAATCATTGTCACTATTATACGAATATCTTGAAATGTAGCTATTTTCCTCGTGTTGTAACTAAGGGGCCGATTATGCGTAACAAAATGGCAATAATAGGAGTGAGGCGGGGGGAGGGAGTGGAGGGGAGGGGAGGGAAGGGAAGGGTAGAAGAGAGGTGATTAGCCAAGTAGTACCCGACGATCTTTAATTCATTCGATCACTTACTCCGTTTATAATTTATATGATTAACCTGCATTTTTTCCTCTGCCTCCGATACTAGCCTCTATTTGTCGGAAGTAAAAAAAAAAGTCAGGAAAAGAAAGAGGAAAAAAAACCGTTCAAAAGTACTTCTGAGCTCCCCCCACCCCCCCCCCCCCCAAAAATTGTTTCTTTAATAGGCAAGTCTTTGTGAATTCCAATTTCAAACCGTTGAATACTTACTGTTTCTTCCTGGCTGTCCATTTCTAGAAAGATACCTCTGCATCCCCGACAGATAGCTGAAATAACCAAAAACACGAAAAATAAATAGATAAAAATAAAAAAAACCAAGCAAGCAAAAAAAAAAACAAACAAACAATAAGTGAAATGCTATGAAATAGATTGAGACTCGTGGACACGACAAAAAGCCTTTCAACCTTTACGATTTGTTAAGTCTAACAAACAATAAATAGTGCAACAATTACGTAGTCAGGGGGAGTTACTTTCAATAGATATCAAGTATGGTAAAAGTTTTTAAGAACGTTCATCGTGCTAAGTCACGCAACGCAGGGGCGTGACAAGTAAATTTCATTAACGGCTATTTTTTAGAACATGAAATCAGTATTAAAATCAGAGAGTTCAACTTCGTGTCAGTGACATCTGTTAAATATCGAGAAACCAACGGATGGTTAGATTTGGGACGGATTGAACCCGATTACAAAGACAAGCACACAACACGTTTTAACAACGTGGTGGCCATACTCGGAAGACCCATTTTAATGCGCATGCTATGTAGAAAACCGCTGACTACAAATACATCACATTTCCTCCCCTTCTGATAATTGTGTATAACAGCCACACAGGTAAGGCAGAAGAACATTTCAGAAATATCAACAAAAACGAGCAAATGTCTTGAACTGTAGAGACTACAATGACCCTAATATTCAGTACAATGTCACAGATTAAGCTTATCTGGAGCCTTTCTTTCTCTGACTGGATACCGGCGCTCCACCTTTCCAGGTGAGTCCCTTTGGGCTGGTACTCCCGTGCATTGTGAATGAGACTGCACTTCCAAATCAGGTACTTGAACTGGGTTCTGTGCTGTCTGAAGCTCAGGAACTGACTTGTCTGCTGCAACAGGAACCGCTGAAGCTGACTTAGCTACTGTAACTTGAACTGAAGGATCTGCCTTCTGAATAGCAACAGGGTTCTGACTTTGAGACTTTGGGACAGGCTCCACTGCAACTTCAGTAACACATGGGGGAGCTTCTAGAGGCCACCCTGACCCTCTCTCAGGATCCGGATTGGCTTCCTCTTCTGAAAGAAGACGCTGGGTTTGCAGAAGGTGATCGACATGAACATAACGCAGTTGACGCCCCAATCTCACCAGGTAGGTTAATGGCCCCAACCTTCTGATCACGATCCCTAGAACCCACTTCTCCACACCTCCCCGATTATTTCGTACATTTACAGTGTCACGCGGAGAAAGTTCACGCATCTTTACACGATTCTTCTCATGTTGTCGCTGCTGCTTGGCTTGTTGGTTTTGGACACGTTCTTGTAAGTTTGGCCGTAAAACAGTAAACTTGGCACGAGGTTTACGCTTCAAGAACAGTTCTGCTGGTGTCACCCCCGTCACTGAATGAGGAGTGTTCCTGTACTGGAATAAACAGTTGGCTAGTTGATGCTTCACGGACCGCCGTTTACCACCTCTTCTTACACTTTCGGAATGTTTCCTCAATGCCTGCTTCAGAATTTGCACTGTGCGTTCTGCTGCCCCATTGGATGACGGGTGATAAGGAGGCACCACTGTCTGCTTAATTCCATTCAGCTTCAGGAAACTGACAAACTCGCTGGAAATGAACTGCGGACCATTGTCCGAAACGACTTCTTCGGGAAGTCCGTAAGCTGCAAACCACATTCTCAGCTGTTCAATAGTGCTCTGACTTGTTGTAGAGGTCATATGGGCCACCTCAATCCACTTGGAATGACTGTCAATTAATCCAAGGAAATAATTGCCGTCCTTCTCTGCAAAATCAATGTGTACTCTTTGCCACACCCGAGTAGGCCACTTCCACGGGTACAACGGTGCAACGGGAGGCGCTTTCTGTACTGACTGGCACACCCCACAGTTTTTCACCACCAGCTCAATTTCAGCATTCAGATTAGGCCACCAGAGGTAACTTCTGCCAATAGCTTTCATAGCGACAATGCCTGGATCCTCTTCATGTAACTCTTGCAATAGCCTGTTCCTTAATGACGTTGGAATGACGACACGCATACCCCACAAGACACATCCTTGGTCTGATGTTAGCTCAGTTCTACGCATAAAGTACGGTTTGAGATCCTCATCAGCTACATAATTTGGCCATCCTGAGAGGGTGTATTTCAAAACTCTTGACAACACCGGATCTCTTGTAGTGCCTCTGCTGATATCTGATGCGTCAACCGGCAATTCACCCAGGCCTGAGAAGAAGAACATTTCGGCTTCTTCCGGGAGAGGTTTCTTGTCGCAAGGAAGACGTGATAATGCATCTGCATTAGCATGATCTGTAGATGGACGGTACTCGACCTGGTAATTGTAAGCCTGCAAAATGACTGCCCAACGCTGCATCCTTGCTGCTGCTAGAGTAGGTACGGCTGTCTTCGGACCGAAGATTGTCACCAAAGGCTTGTGATCTGTAAACAAATTAAAGGATCGCCCATACAGGTACTTGTGAAACTTTCGCACTCCGAATATAATTCCCAGTGCTTCCTTCTCGATTTGAGAATAGTTCCTTTCACTCTTGGTGAGTGTTCGGGATGCGAATGCTATGGGACGTTCCTTACCATCATCCATTTCATGCGAGATCACCGCTCCCACACCATAAGGTGAAGCATCACAAGTTAGGATCAACTTCCTCTTTTCATCATATGGGACCAGTACCTTGCCAGCCACAAGCTCAGCTTTGCTGTGCACGAAAGCTTGTTCACACTCTGCTGTCCAATGCCATTTCACCCCCTTCCGGAGCAGTTCGTGTAATGGCTGTAGCAGTGTAGAGAGATTGGGTATGAAATTTCCATAGTAGTTCAGCAATCCTAAATAGGAGCGCAGTTCTGCCACATTCGTTGGGCTTGGCGCCTCATTAATGGCTGCAATCTTCTCCTCTGTAGGATGCCGACCTTCTACATCCACCGGTAGCCTAGGAACTCTACACTTGGCACTATAAACTCGCACTTTGACCATTTAGCTACTATGCCATGCTTTTCCAGCCTGGATAACACCTCATCTAATACTTGTAAATGTTCATGAGGTTCTGTTCTGATTAGAATGTCATCAATGCGACAACGCACATTATCCATTCCCTGTAATATCTGATCCATCGTTGATTGAAAAAGGGCTGGAGCAGACGCTATTCCATAAGAAAGACGCCGGTAAGCGTACAGACCTTTGTGAGTGTTCACAGTTAGATAGTGCTGACTTTCAGGAGTGAGTTCCATCTGCTGGTATGCATTTGACAAATCAATCTTGCTAAACACTGTTCCACTTCCTAATGTGGCAAATACATCTTCAGTGTCAGGCAATGGGTATGGGTTGTCTAGAAGAACCTGGTTTACGGACACTTTGAAGTCACCGCAAATGCGTATGCTTCCATCTTTCTTGGGAACACAAACAACAGGAGAAGCCCAGTCACTGCGTTCCACCTTGTAACTACTCCTTGACTCTCCAAACGATCCAGTTCTTCTTCAACTTTTTGGCGCAATGCATAAGGTACTGGCCGGGCCTTGTGGAACACTGGCTTGGCACCCTCTTGTATCTTAATGTCCGCCTTGAAGCCCTTAATGGTACCCAGACCTTTGCTGAACACCGCCTTGTGACAATCCAAGACATCTGACAGGCCTTCATTCTTGCTTACAAGGAAGATGCTGCTCCAATTCAGCTGCAGTTACCTCAACCAGTTTCTTCCTAACAGTGGAGGACCATCTCCATCAACTACAATCAAGGGCAAGGACATTTCCTGCTTTTCATAGGTCACAGGTAGGTGAACCTCACCATAGACGCGTATTTCAATTCCATTGTAAGCCTTCAACTTGATCTTGGTGTCATGCAAGGGCCACTGATTAAACTCCTGATCATACAAAGTCTTAGGCAAGATGGAAACTGTGGCACCAGTGTCTAACTGCATTTTACAGCTTTTCTTGTCAAGTAACACTGAAACTAACATTGGTCGACGTCCTTCCTTTTCCGACTCCTCAGCTGTAAAAAGTCCTAGTACCTCATCATCAGTTTCATCCACAACAACCTCCCCCACATATCTTGCAATCTTAGGCTCTCTCTTTCGGCCACTCAAACTGTTTCCACTCACAGCACTACTACCAGTCTTCGTTTTACATACAGATGCAAAATGACCCACCTTGTTGCACTTGAACACACTGCTTGGCGAGCTGGACAAGCTCTATCTCGGCTATAATGTCCCTCTTGACCGCATCGGTAGCATCGCCCCTTGAGTTGACCTGACTTCTTTTGTGATTGCTTGACAGGTTTTGAAAAGGACGTTCGGCTAACTTTATTCACGCCTAACGGTTCCTCCGTCTTCGACTCGAAGCCATGTGCTCCCATTTTCTTAGCTTGCAGGTCTACCGCTTCCATTGCTCGGGCCACCTCTTGGACCTTCTTTAATGTGAGACCCTCTTTGCCCAGTAATTTTCTCCTCAAAGCTGATGAACGGCATTTATCGATGACCTGGTCTCTGATGTCAACATCTGGATCAGTAAAATTACAATTCTGTGCTTGTTTCCGAAGTTTAGCGATAAATTGATCCACTGTCTCGCCCTCCTGTTGAGCCATATTTCTGAACACATGTCTCTCGTACGGTTCGTTAAGCTTAGTGGCAAAATATGCGTTTAGAGTGCGCAGTGCTACCTCGAATTCCGTAGCTGTATCTTCTTCAACTCCAGCACCCGGGCCTGGGTCAGTTAACGTTTCGTACAACTCCTGAACCTCTATTCCCGCTGTGTGAAGTAGCAAGGCCTTCTTTTGTGCATTATTCACCACTCCCTTGGCTACCAGAAAGTATTTAAACGATTGAAGCCACTTCTTCCACCGTGGTGCTAACGCCGACGAATTGCCCTTACAGTCAAACGGAGCTACACCTTGAATTTCGATGTTTACTGCCGCCATTATGCACTAATCAGTGGATCCCATCCTCGTCGCCAGTGTTAAATATCGAGAAACCAACGGATGGTTAGATTTGGGACGGATTGAACCCGATTACAAAGACAAGCACACAACACGTTTTAACAACATGGTGGCCATACTCGGAAGACCCATTTTAATGCGCATGCTATATAGAAAACCGCTGACTACAAATACATCACAACATCCTTCGTTCGACTTAAAGTAAGTAGCAACAGTTTACATTACTTTTGACGCCTTTTGCTTAGAACTGACTAATATTGCTATATAGGAATATATTAATAACTGTCTCCTAATTACTTTCCTTTTACCCAAACCTTTGATAAAATCCGCCGATTACCCCGGATTTTGCACAGACGCAGGAACTCTAAACCACTAAAACGGTCAGGTAGTTTATATGCAGTTGACAGGGGAAATAGCTATATAAACAACAGATTTCCCGAAGAGCAAGTCAAATAGACGAACAAACCTGATCCAACAGGAACTAACTTTGCCGTTATTGACTTGATTATACACGAGTGTTTCTTGTCGATTGTTCGGTCAGCAATGGGTGGGTTTTCTTTGTGATTCGATAGCTCTTGTGGTACCTGGCAGCGCTTTCTTTTCCCTCGCCAACCGATTCCCAGACCGTGCCTGTGTTGTGCACATATTTTGTATGTGCTAAACAATTCTTGTAAACATTTGAAAATTCCTTTGGAAGAAAACAAGATAATGTTTGTTTTATTGTGGACATTTATAGTTTATCAACGACACATCTGAAATGAAAAGAAAAAAGTCTTACCTGCTCTACAAAGAATTAACTCGGCCTCTGTTGTTATTTCTGAGCGACTAAATTGCAACTGTTTCATATGCCCGAGAATGTCTTTCTTGCAATACTCAAGCGAGATTTCCCTGCTAGCAGAGGTCTCTGGCGGCGAGAAAGGAGAGAGACCTCTGCCGGTGCCCGACGAGTTTCCTGTCGCGCAAGCGCGAGCGTTCCCTTGACAACGAATGACGTATTTTTCACGTGCGACCTTACTCAGCAGACCGTTTGCTCGTGAAATTTGCAAGTTCACAACAAACTACAATAAAAGTGTCTGATGTCCGAGATGAAATTTATTCTCCTCAAACACTAGTAAAATTCAGCCGTCACAGAAAAAGACCTTCTTGTTCGGGAACTATGTTTACAAAAAGCTCCAAATGCTCCGGGCTCACATATGCGATTTCTATGCCTTCAAGAGATAGAAAGTCACCTTCGATCTTGATAGCTTTGATTCCGCCAGTCTTTCACACGATAATATCTGGTCCTTTATGAGGGAATTCAACGGAGACACGACCAAAACTAGTGGCTCGGGAGAGTAGACTTGCAAACTTGACAACTCTGCGGCTACGCGGATTGCCAGTTGGAAAATCAAAGATTTTCCGTAACCTGTCGGAAGACACACGAATGTATCGCGTTTGTTCAAGAACGCAATAATAGCTTTCTTCTGCACTGGTGTTATATCCTTCATATTGTGACTGTTGAGGGAAGAAATGGCCGATTTAAAAGCTCGATGGAAGTTTGCAGTTTTTTTTTTGCTTTTCTTTTCAGTTTTTTATTAAAACTACAACCCTTTGGCTTTATTTTTATATAGGTAGCATTCAGAAATTCAGAATCCTTCTAGGAAATTATTTCCATTGAAATTAACCAAAAATGCCCCTTTTTCAACACTGTTAAACCATCATCTTTGCTTGAAATTGTTTCTCCGTTATTAAGAGGACTCTGGAAAAAGACAGGCATATTTAAAGTAGTAGAAGGGTTGAACAGTAATGTGGTGTAAATTGATTGAAGATACTATTGCTTTTGTGTTGGCAAGAGACATAACAAGTTAGCCATTTTTGGAAAATTTTATCTTAAAAAAATAGTCCCAAGGGGCTAAAACTTTAATTAGCTGTCACGTGACCACATATCATTAAGGAGACTAATTGATGGCCATTTGATTACTTACTCATGAATACCTTTCAGCATGCAAAGTTTGAGGTAGGGTTGTATCTGGCCATTTCCAAAATTACTTGAACGTTACGTGGACTGGTTCTTAATTCAAATTACTTCTCCTCGTAACTCCGTCACTCTCCCCAACACCCCCCCCCCCCCCCCGTTTTAGAAACGAGGAAGGGAACGTCAACGAGAGCGTCACAAGACAATAGCTTAAATGAGCAAAAAAAAATCGCTCTGTACGTGCGTTTTACATTTTTCTTTGCCGTCCTCTGCAAAACAGCAACGTGAATTGACCAAAGTTTAGGTTCGGGCGAGAACGCGAGCACATGATGGCAAATTTTTCTTTTTTTGTAATGAACTTTACTTTTACGCCTTTCATAGAAATTTAGCTCCTGGATAGTTCGCCGACATTTTACAAGTTGAAAAAATTGGAATAATCGCACAAGTGCTACAATAACGAGAAGACATATTTTGAAATGACATTTTCGTTGCCGTCGCCGTCCTTGTTTCTTAATCAATTTGAGGAGACGATCACGTGTTTAACGCTGGTTGAACAAAACTGCTTTGCGAGCAGAGGTGAGTGACCAACAGAGGGTACCACCAAAAATAACATTTCATTGTGGAAATATGCCTGGAATTTAGATTAGTGGCAAAATACAATGGCTTTCCATCAAAAAACAAGTCAACCAGTTGAGTAATAATAGGCGATCCTGTCGATGCGAGAATTTCAGCGTCAAACAAGTCATAGTAGAAAAAAATTCGGCTGAGGAAGGGGGGGGTCCGGACCCCCCGACCCCCCCCCCCCCCCCTGGATCCGCCACTACACGAATTTCGCTATTTGCACGAGACACAAGCAAGCGGTTTTAGGCATCACCGCGGCGACACGTCATGTCAAATTATGAAAACAAGCAAACACTGTAGAAAAACGGTTTGCCGAGATATCTTATTTCGAAATTGTATAGAAGTGAGGTTCTCAACTGCCGTGACCAGAGGTTCTTATTTTTCGCGTCTCCGTTCGCTTTGCGTTTAGCGGGTAAACCGCCGAACTCGCTAACAAAAATAAAACCTCTGGCACCCAGGGTAGAGTGTGACCCTCATTTGAAATATCTGTTGTTGGTCAGTTTATTTCTCACGTGGCTTGAACGCTTCATGCGGTGTTTATGTCCAAAATCGGCCTTAGCCACGCTAAGCTACCACACTCTGCTGAAAGAAGGCCTTTCCGCGGCTATTTGCAGTTTTGCCAGATCTGAATATCTTTTTCTTGGGAGCGCGTACGTTGTTACGTTGAAAACTGACATTTGACCTTTCACGCTGGGGTGGTTGTGGTCTTGGGTTGTCAATCAGGTGGTCAAGTAGGCGGAAGACCTTTTTAAAGAAAGTTTTACAAGCGTTCCTTCCCGCCTCCCGTCCCAAGCTCCCCTCCATTTTTCGCCACTTTATTTTCGCATCTCTGACGGTACTATCGCGCTCAGTTTACTATCTGAACGCCTGGAACAGGCTACTTAAATGATTTCAACGCTTGTTCTGCTCTAGATATCAATACTACTAAAACAGAAGCAATATGCTTGGGTAAATGGGAAGAAAGAACGGACACTCCCTTCGGTTTTAAGTGGCCAGGTTGAAAATGCGTGATTTCAAGATCATGGAAAAAGCACTCAAACTAGCGTGGATCAAAAGAATTCAAATGACTCTCAAGCTTCCTGCAAAATAATTCACATCATGCATAAACATGGAAGTCTTGCTTTTCTGACAAAATGCAACTTCACAACCAATACGCTTGCCCATGAAAACCTTCCATATATTATTTTACGAAAAGATTTTAAACTATTGGTCCGAGTTAAAAAACTCAACAGGATATGATTCTCCCACCATAAAGATGAAATTATCTGGAATCTAAATAAGAACATTCTGATAGCCGAAAAACCAATATTCTATAAACATTGGTTTGACGCCGGGATTTCTAAGATTAACGATTTATTAAAAGAACAAAACAATTTTTTAAACTGGCAGGAGTTTCGATTTAAATTTAATCTGAATATACCCTTCACTCAGTCCTACGGTTTAATTAACGCAATTCCTGCAATGTGGAAAACGTACCTTGAAAATCGCGTTACCACTCAAGTGGTTGGAACAACATCTCTGCCTACCCCTATAACTACCAGATCCATTTATTCCGCCCTTCTGAAAACCGTTTTCGTTCCTTCAACTGCCGAAAATAGAATACTCTGCCATGGTCTAACATGAGACAACATCAAAAATGTATATCTACTTCCATTTCCAATAACAAACGAAGTGAAGACAATAATGTTCCAATATAGAGTGATCCACAAACGTGCTTCCTACCCGCGCTACACTTTTTCGTGACGGCCTTCTAGACAATGCTAGCTGTAATTTCTGTAACGACAAAGAGCAAACACTGAACCACTTACTGATTAACTGCGTTTCCGTAGTCAGTTTTTGGACTTCCTCCTAGTTTGGTGGAACACAAAAGCCAATGAAAATTTAATTATAAATCCGAGTCACATATTTACGGTTGGCATGAAAGGACAAGGCATTGGCGGATACTAAACTACTGTTAATTAATTGCTAAATATCACATTTTCTGCACAAGCCTTCGCGGAGATGATTTAGGTTTGCAAAACTATCTTCCCATTATCCATGAAAAACTTGAAACGTTTAAAGAGATCGCACTTGGGCCAAGATTTTTTGGGAAGGTGGCTCATTGATCCCGAATTTGTTCTACTGACTGAATTGTAACCCTCCGAATGGTCGGGTTCAATGAAAAGAACCCTTCAAAATTTTGCCTTGTTTCTGCCCTCTGTTCTTATAAAAATAGCGAAAAGTCTTGTTTAAGAGCCGTGGAAGTCGTGGCTGTGCACCTTATACCATTGCCCTTGCCTTCCCCCGGGAAGGGGACTCAGTATGTCCAAGTTAACTTGCGCCAAACTTGCGCCTGGTTAATGGCACATTTCAGTTTGCTTTTAGTAAGGAATATGAAGGTTTAACTGGCACTGCTGTAGAAACTCTGCCGACTTCAAACAATTCTCAGATTACCAGTGCTCTTCTCTCTACGGAGGCAAGGGAAGGACTGAGCGTATGTAGCTACGTGTGATACAATGGAATAAATTCTGAAGAAAATTGATGTTGACATTAATTTATATATATTTGGTTCAAATATTTCTTCTACAATTCTACGAGGCAAGCCAGAAATTCTTTGTTCTTCACTCAATCCAATGAGATAAGCTGTAGGTCCTTTAAAACCGGTGGACGTGTGCTTTCCATTTCGCTGCCACATCTCAATGTAATCTTTTATTTTACTTAATCTACTTTAATCTTTTATATTGTTTGTTTGTTTTTTTCTATGTATTAAGAATAAACTGCTGACACCCTACTATTAAAATGGTGCTTCCGAAGTGTTGAAAACTGCAATTTTAACTGCGCAAATAAAAGATAATTCCGGCCTTTATTAGATTACATTTTTCCATCAAACGAAGTCATTACACTATGGCTTATGTGGCGAATTATTTTATCTCTACCAAAGGCTTATGCGTAAAAACAAATATCTACGTTACGACGAAAAATCCATAACAAGCATTTCAGTAAAGTCTGCAATGACCTGCGAAAACTGTATTTTTAGTCTGCGTTAATTAATCTGAGCATTGATCCACCGAGTTACTTTGGAAACCCGGGTGTACACTCCATACTTTCCAACTCTACCGCATCCATCACCCCAGGAAATGATGCCCGCGAGCACCAGCGTTGGTCATCATCTCTCAACGTTAGGCTGTTCTCGATGGCCAGCGGTCCTCCTGAGTCGCCTTGGCAAGCGTCACCAAGTGTCCCATTGTGATAACCAGCGCAGAACATGTTACTGGTTACAAGGTAACTTTGGTGTGCTCTCTTACACAGGGTTTGGTTTACAATTGGCACATTCACCTGGTGCATTCTCTTCAGGGTCCTTCCCTCGTGTTTCTTTCCGCCCCAACCTGTAGAGGAGTAGAGACAGGAACTCACAAGCTACAAAGCAGAGTACAAAGTTTTATTTTGTGTCAATTGGCACCTGAGCAACAAAACGTATTGTTATATAACTAGAGTTTGTTTGGGAGTAATCGTTTCACTTCGTTCTCACTGGTTGCTTCTATGCAAAGTTCAAAGGTGAAAAGGATAGAATGCACTGGCAACTCTTCTGGGTCAACAGAGAGTCGAGGGGATGAAAAAAAAAAAACCAGAGAGAAAAGGCAGTGATCCCTATACAGGCGTAGAAGATGAGAAGTGACCTCCAACTCTATCTTATCTTCCTTATACCTTACCTGTGATAACCCCAACATTCCCTGGCCTCAGCATGAAGTTATCAGCGTCATTTCTACGGAGAGGGAGGCAGATCGGTTTGACGTAATCAGTGTAAACAGCACTGGTTTTAAGGCGGATCAAAGCCACATCAAAGTCATAGTCGATAGAAATCGTGGAAAACTGGGGATGAATAATAATTCGTTCTGCTCGTATGATCTGCTCTCTACCAGGCTCCCGTTTGTTGGTGTACAATTTTCCAAGACGAACCTCTATATCCCTGACTACAGATCCCTATACAGGCGTAGAAGATGAGAAGTGACCCTCCAACTCTATCTTATCTTCCTTATACCCTACCTGTGATAACCCCAACATTCCCTGGCCTCAGCATGAAGTTATCAGCGTCATTTCTACGGAGAGGGAGGCAGATCGGTTTGACGTAATCAGTGTAAACAGCACTGGTTTTAAGGCGGATAAAAGCCCACATCAAAGTCATAGTCGATAGAAATCGTGGAAAACTGGGGATGAATAATAATTCGTTCTGCTCGTATGATCTGCTCTCTACCAGGCTCCCGTTTGTTGGTGTACAATTTTCCAAGACGAACCTCTATAATCCCTGACTACATTACCTGGAACGCAATGAACAAACAGCATGACAAGCGGAGGCAAACCGAAATGACATGTGCTGACAAATGACGAGTTTTAGTCTGGTTATGTATATTTATTTGTTTATTCTTATTGACATTACAGGCCAGAAATCCTGAATAGCAGAAAAAAAGATTAAATCGACAGGCATATGGGAATCTTGTGAGTACTGATAGTTTAAAACTGGTTTTGAAACAATAGTCTTGATTGGGACATAAGAACCGTTAACTGTAATATCGTTACGTTTTTTTTTATACTGTCGAATCTAAATTTCTTTTGCCTCTGAATATGCTCTTTCTAGATCAGCCATGTGGGCTGATTTACATTAAAACAATTCAAACAATTCTTTCAATTAAGGCGTCTATGATAAAAGTTTCATGCACCTGTGACACAATGAGCAGCTGTAACCACCCATCCCTCTGCAACAAGGGATCCACCGCAAAAGTGTTTGTTTTTCCTCCTGTTCCACAAGCTCACTTGCCAGGGGTAGGAACCAGCTTCCACCTTCGTACCACCGACTATCCTACCACGAGTTGTCAGAGAAGGCTTGCCGCAATCTAAAAGATGGATAAACACAGTAATGTCCCTCATTTCCTTTTAAGGAAGGCGTAACGTTTTCACCGTGTAAGTACTTTGTCAACAAGTTTTTGATGTTGTTTCATGAACAAGCAAACATCCACAAACTTAAAGGTTAAAAGCAATCTTTGCAGGCTGCAAATTCAATGGGTTTGATTTTAATGTCTCGTCAACCGACTAAGATGTTTACAGCCAAATTCATTGTATCGCGCTGGGCGTTTTCGAAAAAGATTGGGTTCAACTGTTCCACCAATAATCTGAGTCGGGGCGGGGTTATGCAAATCACAATGCAATGATTGGGCTATTTGCATAACCCCTCCCCCCCAATCAGATGAGTGGCGGAACAGAAAAACCCAAAATCCCTTCGAAGTTTGCAAAACACGCAGCAAGAAACGTAACGCATTAGAGTTAGGACGCTCTGAGGGGATCGAACTCTCCTTACCCTCTTTAGTACAACCAATTGATCACCACATACACGGAAGGAAATTGCCTGCATTGAATCCTTGCAACGGCGAGTCCATATGCATGTTAATTAGTCTTCTTGGCCACATTTTCACTTGAAAATTCTTTGTAAGCGAACTGCAGGGGCCTTCGCATGCACTAGTCGTAGCATTTGCAATATCACTTTACAAAATACATGGCTGGTTAATTTTTCCCTTCCTCCCGAACTATCTTTAGTACCCGCGTGCAGTCGTACAAGAGACAGTTACGACTTTAAGGCCCCAGCTGAACGATCAAACATTTTCATCCAACATCGTGTTTGTCAAACATAACGTTGGTTGCCAGATGGCATAACGTTGGCTAAACGGATAAACATTGTTTGACCAAACACAAGACAAAGCGAGTCCACAGAACGATTTGTTGTTTGGGGTGGCTAAACGAACAAACATTAGTTCGTAACGCGAAAAGTTGGATGGAAATGTTTGATGTAGATCAAACATGGAAAACCGTTTCAATGCAATGTTGAGAGAGGCGGCTAAACGGTCAAACACTGATGCTCGTCCAACACTATGTTGGATGAAAATTTTTGATAGCTTAGTCGGGGCTTTAAGATCAGTCGATCGGAGTAGCAGAAAAAGCCATTTGGTCTAACATGCCCCTTTTCATTCAGGACCAACTCATTTTTCACATCATAAGATTGATATCAATCACGTGGAAAGACAAACTTCCCTTCATAATTGTTTTTTATCACTAACCTGCGTCGAGTGGTCTCAAAACCGTCAGGTAAGCTTTCGCAGTTTTAGTGCCCACCCTGTTCGTTGCCTTACAAACGTACCATCCCCTATTTTCACGATAAACGCGCAAAATTAGGAGACCTCTCCTCGTCGAGGCAAAGTTTTCACCAGACACGACTTTTCCATCTTTAAACCACTGGATCCTTGTATCCGGGTCTGAAGTGGAACACGACAGCATTGCATTTTCTGTTTCTTTTACAGTTGTGTTGCTTGGGATTCTGTTGAATCTTGGAGCAGCTGACAACGAAAACAGTCATCGCCAGTTAATGAAGCACGACTGTCCTGGTGAGTTTAGTACTGAGTGGGACCAATAACTTCACGACTTGGTTCACCTATCAGGTTTATGACCAGAGAATTTATACATCTACTGAAGTTACACAAATCATTTGACTCGATCTGATGATGACTTACGGTCAGGTTCTCAAAGCGTCTGTCGGTGTCTCTACACATGAAAAAGGGTCCTTAGGAATATGCTCACGGACGAACGTGCTTCATGAAGTCATGATATCAGGGGCACGCAACGACAAGTGTCGGTAGATATCTGTTCGGTTGGTGGTAGTTCGCCTTGGGCTTTTCGGTGGCGATTAAAAAAAGCACTCGGATTTTCGTAACTGAAACGTGGCCTAAAGATTCGTAGGGTGGAAATCATAGCCCCTAAGATTTTCGGAAAGGTCGTCAGTAATTGCTGTTTTTGGTAGGCAAAAACGTCAGCTAGCATTTTCGGAAAGAAAATAGTTTCCTAGAATGTTCGTGGAAAGTTCAGTTTAGCTAGCATTCACTCAAAGGAAGAAATTTTTCCCTAAAATTTTCAGGCAATTTAAATTTCAGCTAAGGAATCCGAACAGATCAAATTTTTCTAGCTCACTAAAACATCACTTTAACAGACTTCAAACACCATAAGGTACTTAAAATGCCTTTCTACAGCTTTTGATTGATTTGGCTCGTTGGGTGCCCTTGTGATATGAATCCTTGTCCAAACCATTGACCAAAACACTGGCGCTGCGCGTATACTCACTTACTCGAACTATGATGCCAACGCTGATAACCTTATCCAAAAAACTTGGATGGATAAAACTTGATTCTCAACGAACAATCCATAAGGCTGTGATGGTTTATAAGTCGCTTAATGGTCTTTCTCCCGATTACCTTAGTTCCAAATTTGTTGACCGTAGTAGCGTCTCAATTACTCCTTAAGGGACACAGAGGGCAAATTAGCTATCCCACAGCCACACACAAACTATATGAAAATTTTCCTTTACGTAAGTCTTACTCTACGCTTGGGCGATCGTTCTTTTAGCATGGCTGCTCCTCATTGTTGGAAGTCACTTCCCTCTTTCATTAGGAAAGCCACCACAGTTAATAATTTTAAAAAGTTTACTTAAAACCTATTATTTTAAATTAGCATATTTTTAGTTCATAGGAATCGACAATTTTATTGGTACTTTGAATTAATAGAGAGTATAAAAGCAAGGGCCGATACAACGTAGAATGGTTTTAAGTTTTGTGTACTATATTTCGGCTGGCCAAACCAGCCTTCTTCAGGTACAATGAGAATTTACATTGGAAGGGGTGTTTATGTAGTTATATACCGGAAACACGTAGAACTAAAATGATTGACAGTGTAAAATAAAATACTAGAAAAAAGGTCTAAAAAAAGATAAACTTATAAGAAAAAATTAACTAATATGTTTCTTCGCGGATGTTAAGACCTTCAGGATCAATTGTTCTGCCTTTTGAAAAAAAAAGCTTCCCTGGCCTTACGGATTGAGTCTCTGTTAGAAAATATTTTCTCAATGGGGATTAATTGCATGTCATTAGCAGTGTGGT
This sequence comes from Pachyseris speciosa, assembly GCA_016490735.1. Classification (NCBI taxonomy): domain Eukaryota; kingdom Metazoa; phylum Cnidaria; class Anthozoa; order Scleractinia; family Pachyseridae; genus Pachyseris; species Pachyseris speciosa. Next base: position 729,294 of record JAEMWC010000377.1, read on the forward strand.
TAGGAGAGGAGAAGAAATGTTCCGCGACTGTGGTAGGTTTAGATTTGGTGTTAGGGTTATCTATGGTACGGCGGTGTTCATTAAATCGTCTTTTAAACGTCGTTTAGTCTCGCCTATGTATTGTAAATTACAGCGGTTGCATTGAATCATGTAAATGAGGTTTTTAGTGTCACAGGTCAGGTTAGATTTAATATGGCGCGTTTCACCTGTAGAAGAGAAAGTATAGCTTGTGAGTCCATCTGAAATGTAGAGACAAGTAGCGCAATTTTTACCGCACGGAAACAACCGAAGGGAGTTGTAGGTGTGAATTAGTAGAATTAGAAGAAAGTTTAGCTGTGACTAGTAAGTCACGGAGATTAGGGCAACGTCTGAAGGCAACAACGCAAATGCTGAAAAAATGTTTTTGCAGCGGTTAGAAGATAGCAGTAATTTGTAATGTTTTTTGACAAGACAAGACAAGACATAATTATTAACAAACCCGCTGACAAAGGTTCTGGTACTGCTTGTTATGGACCAAATCTTGGTACATCGACGAATGCAACAGACAACTTAATGACACCAAATTCTCTACCAACACTTAAACGAAGACATCACTGCCGACATACAAAAACGGGTCACTGTTTATGTTAACAGAATGCATCATGACAACTTATCGACGACAAAACCAAACAATACCTTATACAGACTGACGCAAAACCAGGACGTTTTCTACATTCTTCCTAAAATACAAAACCCGGCAATCCAGGACGCCCTATTGTTTCATCTAACAGCCATCCTACTGAACGCATATCCCAGTTCGTTGACTACTACCTTCAACCTTTAGTTCATAAACTACCATCCTTTGTTAAAGATACTAACGATTTCCTTAACAAATTACTTACCATCGGTAATTTACCCGCTAACTCACTATTAGTTACACTTGATGTTTCATCATTATACACTAATATTCCACATAATGAAGGTATTAATGCCTGTGATCACTTTCTACGTACTTCCCCTCACAATATTCATTCCCACCGGCACACTTTGTGACCTCATTCGCATGATTCTCACCATGAACAACTTTTCTTTTAATGATAACCACTACCTTCAAGTCCACGGCACAGCCATGGGCACTAAAATGGCCCCTTCTTTTGCTAACCTTTTTCTTGGGTATTTCGAGGCCAACGCTTTGGAAAATGCCCCTTTTCAACCCCACACGTGGCTGCGATATATCGATGATATTTTTATGATCTGGACTGAAGGTCTGGATAATTTAAAAATTTTCATCGATTATCTTAACAACGTTCACCCTACCATAAAATTCACCTGTTCACACTCTTTTACTAGCGTACCTTTCCTTGACGTTAATGTCTCATTAACCAACGACGGTCATATCTGTACCGACCTCTATACTAAACCTACAGACAAGCACCAACACTTACTCTATTCTTCTTGCCATCCAATGCATACTAAAAAAGCCATTCCTTTCAGTCTAGCACTCCGTTTACGACGTATTTGTTCTACCGACGAAACGTTTAATACTCGCGCTGCTCAACTTACTACATATCTTCTCAAACGCGGTTACAGCCGCAATTTCATCACTAAACAAATACAACGTGCCTCCGACATCCCCCGCAGACTCACTTTACAAACCAAAGACGTGAAAACAAACCGAAACGTATACCTTTTATAACGACCTTTAATCCATCACTTCCTCACATCTCTAGCATCATCAAAAAACATTACAATTTACTGCTATCTTCTAACCGCTGCAAAAACATTTTTCAGCATTTGCCTGTTGTTGCCTTCAGACGTTGCCCTAATCTCCGTGACTTACTAGTCACAGCTAAACTTTCTTCTAATTCTACTAATTCACACCTACAACTCCCTTCCGGTTGTTTCCGTTGCGGTAAAAATTGCGCTACTTGTCCCTACATTTCAGATGGACTCACAAGCTATACTTTCTCTTCTAAGGTGAAACGCGCCATATTAAATCTAACCTGACCTGTGACACTAAAAACCTCATTTACATGATTCAATGCAACCGCTGTAATTTACAATACATAGGCGAGACTAAACGACGTTTAAAAGACCGATTTAATGAACACCGCCGTACCATAGATAACCCTAACACCAAATCTAAACCTACCACAGTCGCGGAACATTTCCTCTCCTCTCCTAACCACACTGCTAATGACATGCAATTAATCCCCATTGAGAAAATATTTTCTAACAGAGACTCAATCCGTAAGGCCAGGGAAGCTTTTTTAATTTCAAAAGGCAGAACAATTGATCCTGAAGGTCTTAACATCCGCGAAGAAACATATTAGTTAATTTTTTCTTATAAGTTTATCTTTTTTTAGACCTTTTTTCTAGTATTTTATTTTACACTGTCAATCATTTTAGTTCTACGTGTTTCCGGTATATAACTACATAAACACCCCTTCCAATGTAAATTCTCATTGTACCTGAAGAAGGCTGGTTTGGCCAGCCGAAATATAATACACAAAACTTAAAACCATTCTACGTTGTATCGGCCCTTGCTTTTATGCTCTCTGTTGATTTTATTACGCCGATCAGATCACCAGTTTGATCCAACGTATACCAGCAGGATTATTGTCCACGGTTGCTTGCTTGAACATTTGATATTTGAATTAATGCATTTTTAAATTTATGTTAACTTACAACCTATTTTAATATATTTTTAGCTCATAGGAACTGATGATTTTATTAGTGTTTTAATTCATGTAAAGCGCATACGATCATTCTGTCATGAAGCATGCCTTATATAAGCTTTTAAGTATTATTATTATTATTATTATTATTATTATTATTATTATTATTATTATATTATAATTATTATTATTATTACTACCTACCCTACCCTACCCTACCCTACCCTACCCTATCCTACCCTACCCTACCCTACCCTATCTTATCCTATCCTACCTTACCCTGTCCTATCCTACCCTACCCTACCTACCCTACCCTACCCTACCCTACCCTACCCGACCCTATCCTGTCCTATCCTATCCTATCCTGTCCTGTCCTATCCTATCTTACCCTACCCCATCCTACCCTACCCTACCCTATCCTACCCTACCCTACCCTACCCTACCCTATCCTATCCTACCCTATCCTATCCTATTCTATCCTATCCTACCCTATCTTATCCTATCCTACCCTACCCTATCCTATCCTATCCTACTCTACCCTACCCTATCTTATCCTATCCTACCTTACCCTGTCCTATCCTACCCTACCCGACCCTATCCTACCCTACCCTACCCTATCTTATCCTATCCTACCCTACCCTACCCTACCCTATCCTATCCTATCCTACTCTACCCTATCCTATCCTATCCTATCCTACCCTACCCTACCCTACCCTACCCTACCTTATCAAATGCTACCCTATCCTACCCTACCCTACCCTATCCTACCCTAACCTACCCTACCCTACCCTACCCTACCCTACCCTATCCTATCCTACCCTACCCTACCCTATCCTATCCTATCCTATCCTATCCTATCCTATCCTATCCTATCCTATCCTACCCTACCCTACCCTATCCTATCCTATCATCCTATCCTACCCTACCCTATCCTACCCTACCCTACCCTATCCTACCCTATCCTATCCTACCCTATCCTATCCTATCCTATCCTATCCTATCCTACCCTACCCTATCCTACCCTACCCTATCCTATCCTATCCTATCCTATCCTACCCTATCCTACCCTATCCTATCCTATGCCACCCTACCCTATCCTATCCTATCCTATCCTATCCCACCCTACCCTATCCTATCCTATCCCACCCTACCCTATCCTATCCTATCCCACCCTACCCTATCCTACCCTATCCTACCCTACCCTACCATACCCTACCCTACCCTATCCTATCCTATCCTATCCTATCCTACCCTATCCTACCCTATCCTACCCTGTCCTACCCTACCCTACCCTATCCTATCTATCCTATCCTACCCTATCTTATCCTATCCTACCCTACCCTACCTACCCTACCCTATCCTACCCTACCCTACCCTATCCTATCCTATCCTATCCTACCCTATCCTACCCTATCCTACCCTACCCTACCCTATCCTACCCTACCCTACCCTATCCTATCCTACCCTACCCTATCCTATCCTATCCTACTCTACCCTATCCTATCCTATCCTATCCTACCCTACCCTACCCTACCCTACCCTACCCTACCCTACCTTATCAAATGCTACCCTATCCTACCCTACCCTACCCTACCCTACCCTACCCTACCCTATGCTACCCTATCCTATCCTATCCTACCCTATCCTACCCTACCCTACCCTATCCTACCCTACCCTATCCTATCCTATCCTACCCTATCCTATCCTATCCTACCCTATCCTATCCTATGCCACCCTATCCTACCATACCCTACCCTACCCTACCCTACCCTATCCTATCCTACCCTATCCTATCCTATCCTACCCTATCCTACCATACCCTACCCTATCCTATCCTATCCTATCCCACCCTACCCTATCCTATCCTATCCTACCCTACCCTACCTACCCTACCCTATCCTATCCTACCCTACCCTACCCTACCCTATCCTATCCTACCCTATCCTATCCTATCCTACCCTATCCTACCATACCCTACCCTATCCTATCCTATCCTATCCCACCCTACCCTATCCTATCCTATCCTACCCTACCCTACCCTACCCTATCCTATCCTACCCTACCCTACCCTACCCTACCCTACCCTATCCTATCCTATCCTATCCTACCCTATCCTACCCTATCCTACCCTACCCTACCCTACCCTATCCTATCCTACCCTACCCTACCCTATCCTACCCTACCCTATCCTATCCTACCCTATCCTATCCTATCCTACCCTATCCTACCCTATCCTACCCTACCCTACCCTACCCTACCTAGCCTACCCTACCCTTCCCTACCCTATCCTATCCTACCCTACCCTATCCTATCCTACCCTATCCTACCCTACCCTTCCCTACCCTACCCTACCCTATCCTATCCCACCCTATTTCCTCCTATCCTACCCTACCGTACCCTATCCTATCCTATCCTACCCTATCCTATCCTATCCTATCCTATCCTACCCTACCCTACCCTACCCTACCCTACCCTATCCTATCCTTTCCTATCCTATCCTACCCTATCCTATCCTATCCTATCCTATCCTACCCTACCCTACCCTACCCCACCCTATGTTATCCTATCCTATCCTATTTTCTCCTATCCTATCCTATCCTATCCTATCCTATCCTATCCTATCCTATCCTACCCTACCCTACCCTACCCCACCCTATGTTATCCTATCCTATCCTATTTTCTCCTATCCTATCCTATCCTATCCTATTCTATCCTATCCTATCCTATCCTATCCTATCCTCTCCTCTCCTCTCCTCTCCTCTCCTCACCTCTCCTCTCCTATCCTATCCTATCCTATCCTATCCTACCCTACCTTATCCTATCCTACCCTATCCTATCTTATCCTATCCTATCCTATCTCCATCTACGATTATGGCCATAAGGGAGTTTCAGCAACGAGGACGGCAACGGCAACGGCAACGGGAACTCCACAAAACAATAGGTTTAATGATTTTAACGGAGTAGTGTTGGCGCAGTGGTGAGAACGAACTTGGCGTCATAAGTGGGCTAAGTTTGGATTTTTCGCCGGGTACTCCGGTTTCCCTCCCCTCCCCTCCCCTCCCCTCCACCCAAACCAACATTTGATTAAATTTGAAATCTGTAATTAGATTTCTTGACCCCAAGTTGATACCAGGTGCGGATTATATTGTCAGCTGATTGGCCTTTCCTCTTCGCGTGCATTTTACATTTTGGTACATTTCTGTGCCATCCAAGGCAAAACAACAACACGTAATGACCAAATTTTCGGTTTTGTCGAGAATGTGAGCGCATTAAGGTAATTTTTTTCTTTTTCCTTACTTTAATGCCGTTCGTAGTAACATAGTGCCTGAACAGCTCGCGAACATTTTCTAAGTTAAACTAATTGGGGAAATGTTTGGTGACCAAACATCCGTCAAACATTGTTTGGTGTCCAAACATGTTGATGTTTGAAGCCCCGGCCATAGTTCATAGAGGGAAATGGTTATGAAACCTAGCAAAGCTCTTTGTTATATGTTTTTGTTTGCTATTTTGGGGTTGACTATGCACAATAACAATAGGTGGTTACGCGTACTTTTACAATTAGCCAATAGAAACATTCCGATTACGTAATTCATGCATAGTTCATGAGTGCAAAACAAAGAAATGTGCACGGTCATGAGCCTTCCAACATAAATCTTGGCCTCTTTGTTTGCTCCTTTGATGTTTGCCGGGTTTCCTAACCATTTCCCTCTATTAACTATGCCTCGGCCAAACGGTTATCAACTACGGGACGACCCAACACGATCAAACAAGACCAAATAAGGTGGCAAAACGGTAACCAAGCAATGTTTGATGACGTTTCGTTACCAAACATTTCTCCTTTAGCTGGGGCTTTACAAAAACGAAAAGATTTCGAAACGACGTTGTGGTTGCCGTCGCCGTCGTTGCTGCTAAAGCTCCCTTATTTAGTCAACAACATGCAACTACGTCCATTTTGTATTTCACATGCCATAGGCTTAAAATGAAGAAGCGGTTAGTCCATTCAAAGCCAGGCAAGGTATTTTATGAGACGTAAAAGACTGCACACCGAGGAAACTGGAAGCTTTTCGCACTTAAAACCACTTAAACATTTATTATCGTCAGGTCTGGCATCAGTTGGAAGAACAGTCTACTTACCAAGGCATTCCGGCGCCCGTTCACTCCAACCGCCATTACTCTCACACCTGCGAGAAACAGGCCCATGCAGCTCAAACTGAGGGGAACACGTGTAACGTAGCTCACTCCCCTCTGGATAATCATTACCCTCCTCGGGGAGGGGTGCCTGCGGCCATTCGCAGGATTGCGTGGATCTGGGCAGCGAACTCTTTCATCAACTAAAATGAAAAAAGGTAACGCTTCGTTTTTGCGTGTCATTAAAAAGGGGAAGGTGGAATCATTTGCTAAGCTGTTACTTCATTAGTTAACACTGCAAAAATATGGAGACGTTTACGTGGAGTAATCGCTACATTTTCTTTCTCCCTTTCACTCAGGATGTATTTTTTTTTAAGGCGCAAGCTTCGCTTGCTAACGTCTTTCAGTAAGGTGCACGTTAAAATAATATGTCACGTATTTGGTAACATGACCGATCGAAGAAACACTGTAATACAGGTCAATGAAGCATTCCACTTCTAGTCTTTCAAAAACTATAGAGACTTCGCGAAGATTCTGTAAATAAAGAAATTTTAATGAAATTCGCGGCTTTTCAAAGACCAGTTCTTTCTATTGTAGTGAGCTCGAGATAAATGTTTTTCGAAAGCCTTCATGATTCAAACCTGGAGGCGTTGCTGTGAACACAACAAATCCAGTGGGTCGCTCCAGGCCCCGCGCGACAGTCATCAGATCGTCACCAGTCTCTTTGTCCACTGAGTGAATCCCGGATGTCTCCCAGTCACTCCAGAACAATCTGAAGTAAACAGACAAAAACACATACGATACCATTAAATTATTTGGTTAAGGACCTTTATATAGGGCTAATCTCGTGGTCCTCCTTTTCAAATATGTCATTACTTGAATATTTGAATAAAGGGTCCCCCAGTAATGTTGCAACAGCAGCGAAAGATCAACCTCCAAGTAATCTTTCTTAACAAAATAACTGGTTTGAAGAGCATAAAGGACATTAATTTCTGATGGTGCAACCCCTTAAGCATCATATCGTCCTCAATGTTCCGTCTACAGCACTAGTTAGGATTTTGTAATGAAAGATGGAAACATTAGTTCCCTGGTCACCATTTTCTTTATTCTCATATTGTACCAAGTATAGTATGAGAATATTTATCACACACATTGTACAGCGACACCTTTTTTCCCTCTTGTTCGGCCCCCGCGGAATATTTTATCTTATCTGTCCCTGACGATGCCGTTGAGCGGCGAAAGCTCGGACGTTTAGTATTTTAGCGTATTTTACAGTAGTTCAAGGCCACATTTGTATTTTAATCTTTTTATACGAAGTATGTTTAATTAAGTAGTGATATTGTAAGGAGAAATTACATGCTGGTCAGTAGACCAAAGAGCTGTTGACGGAAAATGCAAGCAACGAAGGAAATTAGAAATCGG
>JAEMWC010000377.1:747500-750000 GCA_016490735.1 Pachyseris speciosa
TTAGCGATCAAGAGTATCCCTAAAGAATTCATTTTAGGTTAGCGAGAGACTTGAGATAACCAGGAGTGAAAGGGAGGTTTTCACGGCTCGGCGCATGTGTAATATGTACTTATTGACTGAGTGGGAGAGCCGGACGGGAAAATATTTGGCTCGAGGTCATGGCGTACGGACCAAGAACCAAATATTTTCCCGTCCGGCCCGACCTATATATATATTGAATCTGATTGCCTTAATTACTTATATATATATATATATATATATATATATATATATATATATAGACAAGGTTAATTTGGGAACAGAAATCAACAACTAAGTAATTAAGTGAAAATGTGGCTCAGCCAGGAATCGAACCTGGGTCTCCAGATTACCGGTCGGATGCCTTAACCACTAGGCCACTGAACCAACCACACTGGGTTGACACATATTTTTACTGTACAACACATACACAGTGTGGCCTTATTTTTATGGTAAGGTCCTAGGAGACAATTTCACACATTTTCTGCAACCAGGATCACGTCACTACTCCCCGATCGATCGGCGATGCAAGGCCTAATCCCCCTGGAAATTTATTAAGTACAGTAAGGTAGGGAGGGGATATATTAGCAACTGATTGCCTTAATTACTTAGGATCACCAGTCACCAGATCCCGTTTGGATGGCGATTCATTAGCGATTTCTGAGAAATACAAACAGACAAGGTTAATTTGGGAACAGAAACCAACAACTAAGTAATTAAGTGAAAATGTGACTCAGCCAGGAATCGAACCTGGGTCTCCAGATTACTGGTCGGATGCCTTAACCACTAGGCCACTGAACCAACCACACTGGGTTGACACATATTTTTACTGGTAACACATACACAGTGTGGCCTTATTTTTATGGTAAGGTCCTAGGAGACAATTTCACACATTTTCTACAACCAGGATCACGTCACTACTCCCCGATCGATCGGCGATGCAAGGCCAAATCCCCCTGGAAATTAATTAAGTACAGTAAGGTAGGGAGGGGATATATTAGCAACTGATTGCCTTAATTACTTACTTACCAGTGTGGTTGGTTCAGTGGCCTAGTGGTTAAGGCATCCGACCGGTAATCTGGAGACCCAGGTTCGATTCCTGGCTGAGCCACATTTTCACTTAATTACTTAGTTGTTGATTTCTGTTCCCAAATTAACCTTGTCTGTTTGTATTTCTCAGAAATCGCTAATGAATTGCCATCCAAACGGGAATAGGCTGGTGATCCTAAGTAATTAAGGCAATCAATTGCTAATATATCCCCTCCCTACCTTACTGTACTATATACACCTACCTACCTACCTACCTACATACATACATACATACAGCAATGAGAAGGAGGAAATAAGAGAGCGAGCGAGGAGAAGGGGCGGAGGAGAAGAGAAAAAAGCACTGATCACTCTTTTAGTCTTTATAATGGCTACTTTTATAATGGCTACTAGTTTTTGAATGAGGAAAAACTGCACCAGTAAAGGCCACTTTAGCGCAGGTACCTTTTGGCAAATCCAGACAGATTCCCGTATGAGGGCCGTACGCATTAGCGCGAGCAGGGCCGGAAAAAGCCGTACGGCCCTGTTAGGGATACGTACGGCCCCGAGCGGTACGATTTTAGAGGATTTCGTCGCGTCTAACTACGTAAGTTTATTTTACAGCCAGAAAACAAATGCAAACAACATATTAGATTAATTTTCTGTGTTCATGAAGAGTTTAAAGAGGCCATATGATAAAACACTTATTGACTGAGTCAGGTCGGGCCGGACGGGAAAATATTTGGCTCTCGGTCATGGCGCACGGACCTCGCTGCGCTCGGTCCGCCATGATCTCGACGCAAATATTTTCCCGTTCGGCCCTCCCACTCAGTCAATAAGTACATAATCTTAACCCATTCAATTCTTCGTAAATGGTTTGAACCCAGGAGTCATATCATAACTAAGTGAAGCACGATCGTCCAGGTAAGTGTAGTCCTGAGAAGGACTGTTTGTGGTGACATTGACTGACGTTTCGACAACCTGAGCGGAAGTCATCATCAGAGTCAGGTGATTTGAGTAACGTCAGGAGATGGTATAAGTACTCGGGTCGTTGATGTGATTGGTCAACGAGGTCGTGATGTTATTGGTCGTCTGTCAGTTAAGCAGACATGTTACCACTTAAAACCAAGAAATCGTTATATCGTTCGTTTATACTACCAAATTTGTATTACTGCAACCAAGTTTGGCACCATTGCGGAAAAAGAAACACTACAAAAATCGAAAAAGTCAACGAAAGGGCGTTAAGATATGTCTGTAATGATAAGCATACATCCTATCAGCATCTCTTGGAAAGGATAAGACTACCCTCCATGGAATCTCGAAGAATTCAAGACATGTTATTAACAATACATAATAGCATATCGAACAAAGCACCACGGGCAATTAGGAATCTTATTAACTTACGCTCATTTAAGTACAATCTCAGGCGTCAAAAATATGGTTTATCCTTACCTAA
>JAEMWC010000377.1:757500-774668 GCA_016490735.1 Pachyseris speciosa
TTTGATGAAATACAGGAGTTTATTGTTTCAATGCAGTACTACAGTCTTTAGCAGCAAAACAACACCATTATTTTAAGGTTTACACTGGTGCATTGGCAGTTTTAACCCTTTTCCGACGGACATTTTGTACGTCTTTTTTCCAATTTTCGGAGGGTAGGAGGTCAAATCGACCTGGCTACTCCATATAAGGGGTTACCACGGCGATTTCGCTGGGCCACAACACCGAAGGCTCTATCTTTGTTGTCACCCTAGCTGTCGTTTATTTCTAAACGAACACTACAGCTACAATTCGTTGCTTATTTGATTTATAAGTGTGTTTTTGGAGCCATTTTCCACCTCAGAAGCCCCCCGCCTGGCATCATAAAGCTGGGTTGATGGGTAAAGGCAATCCTTTGAAAGAAAACGGAGGTGAGAAGCAATTTCACACGAAGTAGGCCGCCGAAAGTATGCGAGCGAGTGATGGCCATTCACGGAGTGAAGTTGTGTCTTTCGTCGTTTTGTGAGTGGATTCCAGGACCTGGCATGACAATTTTGGCGATTTTTGACATGTAAATAATGCAATCGGTGCAATGTTTTGCCAGCAGAACCGGGTGGCTTGACACGGTTCTAACAAATATCTGAAATGAAAATTGGCGGACCTCCATGTCGCCGTTACGCAAGAGCGTCCCAGAATTCCTTTGGGTCACAAACGCGAACATTACAGACCGTGAGAGCAATTGAAATCAAATAGCGTTATCCAGGTCGCGCTAACAAAGTGAGTGGGAAAATGTGGAATAGATTGCAAGAAGTGGAGTCGAAGCTTTCTGCCAACGTAGACTTTAAGCTCAAGAGGATTTTTTGTCTTAGACACTGCCAGACAAAGTTGCATATTGTTTGGTGTTGTCCGAGGGCGTTCTAAGGCAACATTTTTTGTTTGCAACAGAATAAACGGTCATATTCCATGAAAATTGGGAGTTTTAGGGTGGCAAAGTCTAAACGCTTGAGCATTTGGCAATAACAATGTCTCATTTCAACCATAGACCGGGATTTGGAAAAGTTGCAGGTATTTCAAAGCATGGGTGGATATACATCCGTAACTGCAGAGTATGACGGAAATGAGTTAAGCTTTTTAAAATGATAGTACAATAGCGTGACACTGCCCCTTTAACGGAACATGTTACAAAAATCTGTATCTCCTGCCACTACCACTTAAGGAACATTGCCAAGATTAGGAAGTACTTAAGTGAAGATACCTCTGAAATGTTAGTACACGCGTTCATTAGCTCTAAACTGGATAATTGTAACTCCTTGTTATATGGACTTCCCAAACACCTGTTAAATAAGCTAAGATTAATACAAAATACTGCTGCACGCATTGTTACGTTAACTAAGCGCTTTGACCATATTACTCCTATCATGTTTAAACTTCACTCGCTACCGTTAATCTATCGCATACATTTTAAAATATTGCTTTTAGTGTACAAGTGCCTTAATGGTTTGGCACCAACTTACCTGTCTGAACTTTTACACTACCATAATAGCCCACGTTTACTCCGTTCTAGTTCTCAGAATCTTTTAGCTGTGCCTAAATCCAGGCTAAAGACGTATGGTGATAGAGCTTTTTCTGTAGTTGCTCCTAGGCTATGGAATCAATTGCCTCTTGAACTCAGGAATGTTACCTCTGTTGACCAGTTTAAGACGCAGTTGAAGACATATTTATTTAAATTTGCTTATGATGTATAGTTATTAGTAGTTTAGTTAATTTCATCATAATAGTTATTAGGTTTGTATTTTATAGTTTTACCATTGTTGTACAGCGCTTTGAGCAATTAGTGGACACAGCGCTCTATAAATGATGATGATGATGATGATGATGATGATGATGATGATGATGATTATTATTATTATTATTATTGTACAAGCATGATTTGAATTTGACGTTAAGATTATGGCTGCTTGAAGGAAGCACAGAATTAAAGTTGTAAAATACCTGCTTTTTTGTTGATATTCGCAGTGAAGTTGAGCATTCTTTTGTCCACTATTCTTCCGAAAGTGTCCAACCTCAAAGCAAACAGTTGGTCTGGGAGATTATCACTATCAACGTCGAGATCAAATGTAACAAGATACTGGTTGCGTCCAGGATTGTACGCCGCACTGTGATGTAAAACCTTCCCAAGGCGACTGACCAAGCCCGGAACGATTTTGAACATAGAACCTGACTTTTTCACTGACCCTACAAAGACGACCTGCCGAATATGTACAATTACAGAATAAGGCGGGAGTATTAACGTGTTAAAGCCCAAGTGAACAAGTCAAGTGTCACACCGAGAAATAAAGAGTAAAATAACAATAACGCTAACGATAATAATAATCTTGATTGAAAGAACAGAGTGGTTTATAACCTTACAACTGAAACTACGAAAACATTGTAATTAGGCAAAAAGGCTAAATGCCCAAAAATTAAAAGTAAGAATTGTGCTGACGTTCGAGTAACGACATAAAGGAACCTCACACGGTGCCTCCTATTTTTTTTTAATTAGTTTTTGTTTTTGTTTAAAAAGACGGCCTATTAAATATAAGAAGCGAAAGAGATAATTACTTCTTACCCTGGAAAGAGAAAGCGGGGATTAAGTCCATCGTTGAGTTCATATATTGCGTTAGGATTCCCTAACGGTTAACGGATACCCACTCATACCACAAGGGTGAAAGGGTGGCATGTACTAGCTCAAGTAACCGTCTTCAATTGTTTCAGGGGCACCCAACGACAAGTTTCGGTAGATATCTGTGCGGTGGAGGGTAATTCGCCTTGGGTTTTCGGCGTCGATTAAAGAGTCAGGAGCACCCAACGAGCCAAATCAACCAAAAGCTTTAGAAAGGCATTTTTAAGTACGTTATGGTGTTTGACGTCGGTTTAAAGTGATGTTTTCTTAAGCTAGAAGAAGATCATCTGTTCGGATTCCCCGGCTAGCTGGAATTTTAGCTGCCCGAAAATGATAGGGAGCAAAATTTTCCTTTGAGAAAATGCAAGCTGAAATGAACTTTCCACGAACTTTCTAGGGAACTATTTTCTTTCCGAATATGCTAGTTGACGTTTTTGGCTGCCAAAAACAGCAATTACGACCTTTTCGAAAACCTCAGGGGCTATGATTTCCCAGTTGCGAATATTTTAGGCTACGTTTTAGTTACGAAAATCCGAGTGCACTCTTTAATCGACGCCGAAAGCACAAGGCGAACTACCCTCCATCGAACAGATATCTACCGAAATTTGTCGTTGGTGCCCCTGAAGAGTGCACTCGGATTTTCGTAACTAAAACGTGGCCTAAAAGATTCGCAATTGGGAAATCATAACCCCTACGGGTTTCGGAAAGGTCATAATTGCTGTTTTTGGCAGTCAAAAACGTCAGCTACCATTTTCGGAAAGAAAATAGTTCCCTAGAAAGTTCGTGGAAAGTTCATTTCAGCTTGCATTTTCTCAAAGGAGGATTTTGTTCCCTAACATTTTCGGGAAATTAAAATTTCAGCTAGGGAATCCGAACAGATGAACTTCTTCTAGCTAATGAAAAACATCACTTTAAACAGACTTCAAACACCATAAGGTACTTAAAAATGCCTTTCTACAGCTTTTGGTTGATTTGGCTCGTTGGGTGCCCCTGTTGTGTAGCGAATTTCAATGGAAGACGACACCTTTCCGTGAGCGTTGCTGTTCAGCCACAGTGACCATAAGGGGCCTACTCTTGTGAATCTTGTGGATCTTAGCATAAAAGAATAAATGTTGACAAATTACATAAAAACATACCTTTTTAGCGTCCACGTCTTTGTCTTCCTGTCTCTCACCGTTCACCATTGTCACAGCATAATACAGCTCCGTGTTAACCGGGGGATATAAATCTTTGAAACTGTTTGTTCCCGAAATCTGCAAGGTCTTGTCCAGATTCCCGGACACGAACGGTCTCATGCCTGACACGTTATCAAAATATGAGGTGCTTCGGTAAATGTTGAAATGCTTGAAATCCTCGTTCCTTGAGCGTGTGTTTGGACTGGAGCACAAAATATAAGAGCGATGATGTCTTTGAGGTTTGATTTTCAGCTCATTTTACCCTCATTATCCCTTTTGACACCTACTATATGACATGCTTAAATTCACTTTGTAACGCAAGAGCTAATAAAACCTCTTTCAGAACTGATTTACATATATTTTTGAGAAATTTATAAAGAGGCTAAAAAGTGGAAGAAAATGGTGAATTGTCGGAAATGAGAAAAACTACGATTTCTAGAGTAACTGAGAGCAGATTCCTAAAATCTAAGACAAGATCATGTTTTCAGTAATGTGATGTCAAAGGATTATTTCTTAACCTTTCCCGCCAACAAATGAAAACAATGTAACAAAATAACGACTTCGGAAAACATCTTGCTAACTTAAAATATGAGTATAAGCAAGAAATGCAACAACAAACAGGGAATAAACGTAATATTTCGGTTCTTATTACAAAACCATTATCAAACGTATGACAAAGATGGGCTAGAGCTCTGTCTGCTCTGTCCCAACGCGCTATTCGTGTTTGCGAGAATGACTCCCCGGCGTTTTTCAAAAACAAATTTCAGTAATCAAAACTTTCTTGTCCTTGAATGGTTTTCCTAGATATTTTGTGTCTAACCTCATTAAACGTTTTATGTCTAGAGGCTCTGAACCTAGATTTTCTAACACTGATACCAGCAAAATTGTTTGGTTTCGTTTGCCTTATACAGGCCACGTTGAAGAATTAATAGTAATCGTAAACAGACTAGTGCGGAAATTAAAACTTTATTTTATTGAGCCTGTTCGTTTCAAAATTTTCTATCATACTAAGAAACTTTCATCATTTTTCTCAAACAAAGATCCCACTCCTATTTATCTCAAATCTCATGTGATTTATAAATTGACATACCCAGCTTGTGATGCTGAATACGTAGGCAAGACTGATAGGTGTGCGAATGGATAAACACCGAGTTTTGATCATCATTCCGGCTGCCATGTTCCAAAACCTGTACGATTGTGAGGCAGTTAAGTTTTTTTTCTCTGAATAATCTACCTGTGTGTTTTAACAACAAAGTTTACATCGCATGTTCACCAAGCTATTCTAAACAACGTAGCAATTATTGCTTGTAACAATAATTATAACCAGTTATGCTTCTTGGAATCCCTACTAATGAAGAGGTACAAACCTCAGCTGAATTATGGCATCAAAGCCGCTTAAGAATTTCTATTGCTTTAGTTTTTATTTTTTTCTGCATTTTTTCTGCATTCTTGTTGTAATAAGTAATGCGTCTCACAAACGTTCTTAACTGACCCTCCTTATAAGTTCAACGCTGTACCATCTTCGTCATACGTCTGATGATGGTTTTGTAATAAGAACCGAAATATTACGTTTGTTCCCTCTTGCTGAATTTCTTGCGTATACTTATATTTTAACATGTTTAAGTTAGCAAGATGTTTTTCGGAGTCGTTATTTTGTTATATTAATTCCTTAATTTCAGAAAGAAAGAAAAAGTGAACTTTATTTTGTGAACCAGGGCCCAGTTTCTCGGTTAGCGCTAACCGGGGTTACGTACCATGACAACCTATAGGTTTTGATACATCTTAACCAATGGTTAGCGCCAACCATGCTTCGAGCAACTCAGCCGAGATCTTTAGATTGCTAACAGACCCTTTGTGAAAGTCGAGTGAGCTGCGAAATATCCGAAAGGTGTAGCGAATGAACCCAGGGGTCTGGGGCGCCTGCCCCAGTCTCTTCTTGTTTTTCCCCACGCCCCAGTCTGGCTACGTTGGTGATGGCTTGTACTCATGGGTCTGCTAGCAGTCTGCCAGACCTTCAGAGGTTGATCGAAACCCTGTCAAACGTTTCAGAGTGACATGACGTAACTATTCTTAGGGGTATTAGAGTATTTGATACCTAAAAGGTAAGGGTGGCCTGTCCCACTGTAGCAGGATCCCGTTGCACTCTTGCTTGGCCGTGAGGCCCTGGACTCTGTTTGATCCGCCGATTATTACAACCTGACGCCGCACTCGGGCCGCTGTGTGACTTGGGAAACCATGTTCATATAGGGAAAGTTTCTCTTCGTGATTATCTGGAGGAAGAAAAAACAACAACAAAAATCAGACTCTTTTCAAATGTCAGTCCTCAAATAACAAAAAATATGACATGGTTTAGGTATAACAAATCAAATGAACGTCGGATGTTGTGCATGCGCAATATGTCCGCAGTCTTTTTAATGTCCCTTGAGTTTAACTACAAAATCCCCAAGTAGTGTCAGTTACTTCCTTACATTTGACCAATGAAACTTTGTATACTCACCAAACTGAAATGGATTCAGGTCATCAATCTGTATATCGCCCAGATCACTGTTGCTGATAACTTGGATATCATCATCCTTAGCTAGGAAGTAATTACACACTTTATTCCAAATATGTAAGCGAGAAACTTTTACAAACAGAAATAGAAAGGAAGAAAAAGATTAAACATGACGTAACGTTACAATTTTCATTGTTAAATTATATTACACACAGGAGACTTAAATCATAATTAAACACTTCCAGGAAGTAAAAAGCACAGATGCTATTTAAAGTAAAAAAAAATAAAGTTATATTAACATCTGCAATTCTTCAAGGCTGCTGTAATTTGGGACACATCGATGCAATCATACACCTTATTCCAAAATGGTGACCAATTTGTTATTCTTTTGTTTGCATGTTAATTAGCCCTCTTTGCCTCATTTTCACGTTAAAATTCTTTTGTATTTGATACATGTTGACGAGGCAAAGAGGGCTAATTAACATGCAAACAAAAGAATAATAAATTAGGCGCTATTTTGAATAAAGGTGTATCATGTAATTGTTTTAAAATATCAATTAGAAAGGAGTGGAGTTTAGCTCTAAATCATTCTTTCGGGAGCTCTCTTAGCGCAGCTGGTATCTCATTCCATATCCGAACTCCAACTCTTGAAAATGCGTTCTTTTGGATTTCTAATCTAGAGTTCTTTATATAGAAGTTATTAGTCGTAGAAGATAGCGTATTATAAACATGAGTGCTTTTGGTCACGCTGAACAGAACAGTAATAGTTGTAACTTTAAAGTCTATTACTCATTTATCTGAATGACAGCCTATTGTTATCAGATCTACCATCAATAAAACAATTGCTTGGATGCCTCATAGTTAATTTTAAAATCTTAATTCACTGCGAGAAAAGGGAATGACACAAGGGTGCAGCGCAGGGCGGTGAGAAGCTCTTGAATCATCCTTGTTCGATTCAATCTGGATTGCAAAACCAGGAACGAGTGTATGGACACCCTGTCAAAATAGTTTAAGTCAAAATAGTCACCCAAAGATCAGTGAGAGCAGCGAGTGATCATGAAGTTTAAATCTTCAATTTTTGAAAACAGCACTGCTTTGGCTGTTGAATTCACTGTGATCACCGCTCCTCGACAACTCATCTTACGTTATCTCATCTTAAGAAAGAAGGAATTTAATGGGCAAAGGAGGTAGGACAACGGAGCATTTTGTTACCACAAACGTGCAAACAGCAACTCTGAGGACTTATTTTGAGTTTTTCAGAGCACGCGTGAAGCGTGGGGACTGAAGCGCGCAACGCGCGTTTCATGCGTTCCACGGAAACTGGGCTTCGTGCCTTAATGAACTGACCAATCAGGCGATGGAAATTTAGCCTCCTTTGTATCTTTTGTGTAAATAGAATAAATGAGGAAGCAGCAGAGATGTAAACGATACTGATGCCTTCGTTTGCTTGGCTAGACTACGAGCAGTCTCTCTTTTTTTAGTCCGTCGAACAAAACGCGCGAGACACGCAAATGACCACGCGCGTGACTGAAGGCGCGTGACGAGAAAGACACGAAAAAAGTCATGTCATTATCATTATTATCAATAAACAAGGCCAAATGATATCAAGAATGCGATAAACACAATAATACCAAACACAAATCCGATTTAACTTCAGCGTAGAATTTCCGCAGTAATTTATTTAGCTCAACCGGTGTTTACACAATTGAAGTCAACTTTCAGCTTTCGTTTGTCGCACCATTTCTCGAATTTTTTGATCCCCCACGAAGTGGCTCTCTTTGTAATTTCCGCCTGACCTTTTGCTTCTAATTTGTCCAAATCTTCTAGCCCCAAATCTGAGTTTTGACTGCTAATTTCTTCCATTACTTCAGTTTTCGCTCGAAGACAATTCGACGACTGAAAAAACTGCAGTTCAAAACCGGAGTTTCGCAAATGAATGGTTTTCCCGCGTCAACACTAGGCTTACTCTAATTGGTTAAAATCCATCGGATGATGAAGCAAGAACCAATCAGCTGTAGGGCTGATAATGCATTAGCAGCCCGCTGTCAGTCTTTTGCGGCCCGCTGAGCGTGTGTTTTGAAGAGGGTACTTGAACCTGAGCATTAGCTATGCCATGCTGATGAGGCCTAACAAGGCCGAAACAGCTGTCCATGGCTGCTAATGCTTGGGCTCAATCTTTGCTTTGGTAGATTTAAGGGGTAATGCCCGCTACCTGGTGGCCATAGTGCCTTTTGAGTGGCTTCACTTACTTGATCACATTAATTTGTGAAGTATCCTTGTCACTCCAGCCACATCCCACAAGCTTTACGTTTTCATTGCTTGTTTTATTGATATGTGGGTACTTGAACCTGAGCATTAGCTATGCCATGCTGATGAGGCCTAACAAGGCCGAAACAGCTGTCCATGGCTGCTAATGCTTGGGCTCAATCTTTGCTTTGGTAGATTTAAGGGGTAATGCCCGCTACCTGGTGGCCATAGTGCCTTTTGAGTGGCTTCAGCTTACTTGATCACATTAATTTGTGAAGTATCCTTGTCACTCCAGCCACATCCCACAAGCTTTACGTTTTCATTGCTTGTTTTATTGATATGTGGGTACTTGAGCCTGAGCATTAGCTATGCCATGCTGATGAGGCCTAACAAGGCCGAAACAGCTGTCCATAGATGCTAATGCTTATAGGGCTCAATCTTTGATTTTGAAAAATTTTTTCCTGCAAGCGCTTGTCGGAAGAAAAAGAATTACATGCAGCACAAATGTAATAGAAAAAAATTACAGCACGAAGCGAAAAAATATCCTGCCCACCATGTTGATAGAAAAAAATTCTCGCTGACCAGAAATCACCCACACCCCTCCCCCTCCCCAGAGTTAAATGGTCGGCCCCTTATCTTCAGCCATCATCAACTTGTCAGTGGTTTCGATTGTTGACAGTTTGGCGTCAACGCTTCACGCGAGAGCCAATCGTATTTTTGCGTTGTGAGGCGAACGCATATTTCATTGGCTCTGGCTATGCGGGCAGTCTCCTCGGGCTGCCGCCTTCGTTTCTCGCGTCTCGCGGCTTCGCCGCTCAACGTTCGCTAGATGCTCTCTCGCGCGCGTGGCTAAGCCTGAAGAAACAAGAGGCTACAATTAGCCTAAACTCGGGCTTGCAAAAAACAGTATTGTATCCCTAACTTAGCGCTAAACAAAAGAATAGAGGGAAGTCTGTCTTTCTTACATCGGACGCATTGTGCTTAGCTTGAGTTGGAGTCTATCTCTTTAGACCCCTATCAACATATATTCCTCTAAAATTACAAAATTGCTTTACAGCTCAACCATTGAGAACAATAATTATAACACTTGTAAAAAATATTTCTAAAAGAACAAGAAAAAGAGAAACAGAAAAAATAAAGCCCGTGATATATACCACTAAAAGACATCGAACCCGTCTTAGCTGCGTCACAGGCAGGAACAATGACCTTTAGGTCACAGAGGTTTATCGTTATGCAATGTGATAAAAATAGTGTATTGATTCCAAAACAAAACTAAGCACACTTGTTTTCGCTTCGATGGATAATTGTTTGAGAAAGGACACGCTTATCGAACGATGTAGGATTTTTTCGCATAAACGTTAATGGCGTCTCGGTGAAATGTGAGTAGAAAATTAATTAGCAGAGTGAAACTGTTTACAAAAACGTCAATCCAGGGTCATTTGAAACATAAGAAAGGAACGTTTCTCGGACAGTTTCAAGTCACGCTAGTACATTTGTAAAAACTAATCGCTTATCATTCAAAAATTAAAGTATTGTGGGAAAATAGTAAATAAATAACCTGTCAAAGTCTCAGGGGTGTGTGATATCCCGTTCTTGAGTTATTCAACAAAATGTACAATCTCAATGGAGCGGATACGGGGAACACGGCAGTCCATCTGGAGTCCATTTTGGTCATGTTAAAAGCTTTCTTCTCGCAGTTGAACTTGCAAACATTAGTATAGACACTTCTCTTAACATATTAGTTGTTCAGACTTCAAAGACACAAGGTGAATCGACGTTTTCCGATACGTGACAACAGGCATCATTCTTGCTGTTGATATGAAAGGTCAAACTCCCTTTGTCTGTAGCCTCTAATTTTTGGCGCTCCCCTCGCGTCGCGTCTCCTCGCAACTTCGCGCGCGCACGTGTCTTTCGCCCGCCTCACAATCCATCGCCAAAATTAGAGACTACTCGCAGTCTACAAAATGTACATCTCAATGAAGCAGACACGAGGAAACACGGCAGTCCATCTGGAGTTAAGTTTACTCATGTTAAAAACTTTCTTCTCGCCGTTGAACTTGCAAACATTCGCATAGACACTTCTCTTAACATATTGTTTGTTCAGACTTCAAAAGACACAAGGTGAATCGACATTTTCCGATACGTGACAACAGGCATCACTGTTAAAATAGTTAGCGCTTGCGCAGAAACGCCGGAAGTGAGCTTTGTGGATGAAACTCGACGAAAAAAAAGAATAACCGTCGGTAATTTTATACCCGGGCGACCCGCGAGACGCGGGAAGCCCGAGTAAAAAGAGAGAGTGCTCGCAGTCTATTGCTTGGCTTCCTGACAAGGCGCAAATATAATCCATATATCAAGTTACAAAGATACGTGTTTTTAAGCTGCGCTCAAAATAACCCACTACTATTGTTCCTAACTTGCAAAGAGAGAAACTTCATGGAGCCTACACGCCCGGGCCCAGTTTCGACTGGTTTCGATACAGTTTCGCTAATCGGATATCAATCGATAATTTGAGGAATGAATAGGTCGATAATAAACATAAACATGAAGACTATAGCATCTGATTCGCGGTCATAAATATGAAAGCTAAGCAACATTCCACATTATGCAGCTGGAGAAACCCACTCTGATCTAATTGGTTGCGCACTTAAATTAAACAGACTAAACAAGTGAAAAGGGACATCTACACAAAGAGAGATTCTCGCTACATGCTGCTCTTGTTCCATAGTGATCAGACTATGACATCACGATGAAAATCAAACAAAGTACTCACCGAAAGCATGAAGGATAAATGAGGAGAAAAAAGCGAGAAGTAAACCCTTGCACCGGTTCATGATTCCAGGTGCGCTTTGAAGCTGCACTGAAAAGATTTGCCGTCGTTCCTTTCACTTCTTTCAAGCGAATATCTTCCTTTTCAGCACGATTGAGAGAAATGAAAGGAAATGATTAAGTTTCAATGAAATCCAGCCAGGTGAGAGGTCACGTCACGAACCAAACCACGGGGGAGAAAAACTCAACGCAAGAAAACAGCTTTACTCATAAAAATACGATCCAAAAAAACACGGTACTGTACGAAAAAATTCGTCGCCCACCTTTCATTTACAAGCCTTCAATAAAGGATTTGATCCACAAACTCAACTGAAATTTAGAATTATCTAAGGGCCGGAAAAGGCTTTATTAAGCGCTTAGTGGCACTGTATCAAATTACATATTAACTTAACAGGATGACTTAAGTGGGGAGAGGAATGCTTCCTGTTTTGGTTTTCAAACAAAAGAATTTACGAGAAAAAAAGCTTTGTCCCCGCAATATTTTTCTTGTGAACATAAAGGCAGAAGAAAAAGCAAAGTTTTCTCTGTATTTTAGTGTTTTTCGTTGAATTTCTCTAAGAAAACATCAAAACAATTTAAACTATTTTCAGTTCTTGCGGATTCTCTCCCTTGCTCTTGCTCCCAGGCCTAAACACGCTTATCGAGGGAGAGGCCGTTTCAGACAATCCATGTTCAATATATAAGTAATAATAAGCAATCCACTTTTAGACAGAGGGCCATAAGTTTATTAGTTACCTCAATTATACCGTGCCACCCTCTTTAAATAAAGTGTTTTATTATTGTTGTTGTTCAGTTACTGACAGTCATTTTCGATTGCGCGGGAAAGTAGGGAAGACGTATATGTTATTCACCGGCCGGGGTCAAGAATTAAGGTCCAACGCCGCGGGCCGGTACTCAAGACCTTAGTCGGGCACAGTTTTTCCCCATACGGACCATAGATCATGCTCACCATACGGAACGACCAAGGCCCGTGAATAGCATATTTTTTCAGCTTCGAATTGGGGTTCGAGTACGCGCGCGTAATAAGCCAATCAAATTCAACGAATAGGATTCCAGCCCATCGCTCTGTTGAGATGCTTCAGAAAAAAAAAAGGCTGCATACGCTTCGAAGTGTGAATGATATATGAAATAAATCATATGTGAACTTTTTTCTGCTAAAGCTAAGTTTTGGGCTCGTAACTTTTATCGCAAAGTTATAACTTCGCAAAGTCGGGAAATTTTACAGACGTGTGTATGCTAGAGGGCCCAAACTTGTCCCCCAGCATACCGTTCTGTAAAACTTCCCGACTTTGCGAAGTTATTTAAGAGCCCAAAACTTAGCTTTTCTACTAATTTCAAGGTGCTCTTTCCAGCATTGTCGACAGATTTTCGTTACATGGAAAGTCTATTTTATCAGATTCCATATCAATTCAGCAGTCTGAAAGAATTAACTTCACATGTAGTCCTATCACATTATTCTTTTCATTATGTATTCTTTTTATTTCCTACATTTGTAAGTTTATTTGTATATTTCTCATATTTTATTTCCTACAATTGTTAAGCGCGCTGAGATTATGTAGCTGCGCTCTAAAAGAATTATTAAATTGTTATTGTTATTGTTTATTAACGTTTCGTCAGTAAGTTGCAAGCGGCTATCACATAGTCTTCCGGCCATGTACAGACCTTTCACTGCGGCACCGAAAAACACTAATATCTAATAAAATGGTCTTAAGATTTGAGATACTTTTCTAACCAAGTCGAGCACCCAGCCTTGCAAGTCTTGCTCAAGACAGCTTACGGAACACATGTGCACCCATGCCACTTGACATTTCGTGACCGATGTAGTACCTAATTGCAATTTATCGCAATTGCATAAATTGCGTTCACGACTGCGAGGATCATTCTTCATTTGATTGCATGTCCGCAGTTCATGTATAATTTGTTTCATATATCGTTCACACTCAATTCTTTCACGGGAACATATGAACCCACAACTGACCTGCTCCCAACGTCAGTGGCTTCATAAGATAAGAGATAAGAGGTAAGAGATAAGATAAATGATTTATTAAATTACTTCACAGCCTTACGGCTGAATTATGTATTTTACAATAAGTAATTAACTTAATTTTAAAACTAAATTTAAAAATATGTACAAATACTTTAAAACATGTGATAGCGATTAAAAATATTAAAATTTACAGAAATTTACAAAAAGTTCACATAGATTTGTCCATAATTATACCATCGTAGCCGTGGCGTGGTTTTCAAATTGGGTACTTGAAAACTGCGCTGTTTTCTTAAGTTGTAGCTATTGCGGCAGCGAGTTGGAGGCAACAGGTTTCTAATCTTATGGTTTTGGTTGGATAGGTTGCAGTTAAAAAGGCTGTTACAAAGCTGATCGTGGTGTTTCTCTCGGAGTAAAATTCCCAAAACTTCCAACCCAGTGTTGTAACTGGCTCCTGGCACTATTATCGATATGGCCCGTTCTCTAAGCGCACTAGTTCCTTTTTAAGGTACTGGGGGAGGGTATGGTAGAAGGCCGGTATAGCGTAATCAATTATTGACCTGATACAAGCAGTATAGAAAAGCACTAACCCTAGCCCGTTTTAACTGCACCAGAAAGTACAGCCGCTTACTAGCCTAAGCTTGCCTAAGCCTAAGCTTCAGTTGGTTAGAGCATCGCACCGGTATCGCGAGGTCACGGGTTCAAACCCCGTTGAAGTCCTGAATTTTTTTCAGGCTTTTTTCCGCAAGTGCAGAAGTTGCGTTCACAACGGCGAGGATCATTCTTCATTTGTTATACGTTTCGAAGTCGTTTACTTTTTTTACTGGCAAATTCACTTACCACTCGACAGCCATCGACATGGATGTTGATCAGTGGGGAGATCTGGCTCAGAATCGCTCCTACTGGAGTCAGAATATGAACCGAAGCATACGCAGAGGAGAAGAGAAGCCGCAACTCGCGTCAGACGAGAAAGGAGCGAGACGCAAGAATAGCCAGCAAGCTCCACCTGCAGTCACTGTTTTCAAGTGCAGCCGACTTTAACTTGCATTTGAAACGCCCCTTCAGGATTTCAACCAGACTCAAATTAAGAGTCGCATTTCGGGAGCAATTCACTTATCGACAACGCGCTCAGTACTGTTGCCGATTTCAAATGCCTAACCTCTCTTACACCTTGTACTTTATTTACAAGCAGTGGTGTGATTGGAGGATTATGAAGTGTGACCTGAAGGCTGCTGACCCCACCGACATCATAGCACACTATCAGGATCACAACGAAACCGGGCTACGAAGCAGTACTTAGGTCAGGCCAAGGGAGCGTAGCCTGTGAACATGCTGCATACTAAAGGTATATACCTTATTCGTATTCTCCGCTGAAATCTGTTAGATACTTGGGACCTAAGTTATGGAACTCCTTTGACGATAATACTAGAACATCAAAGGATCTCAGGACGTTGAAAACTTTTTATCTAAATTTGATCTTTCTGCTTTTATATGAATATATTGTATTTTTATCTTCACTTATATTGTATAGAATATTATCTTTATTATTAGCTTTTAATTCTTTCTTTTTAGTATTGATTTTTATATTATCCTTTAAGTATTATAGTTTCTAGATTTATTTACCTCGGTCAAACTAGCACCTTGTTTGCTGTGTAATTACCGAGCTTAAATATACAGGGGCACCCAACGACAAGTTTCGGTAGATATCTGTTCGATGGAGGGTAGTTCGCCTAAGGCTTTCGGCGTCGATCAAAGAGTGCACTCGGATTTTCGTGATTAAAACGTGGTCTAAAAGATTCGTATTGTGGAAATCATAACCCTGAGATTTTCGGAAAGGTCGTTATTGCAGTTTTTGGCATTAAAAAACGTCAGCTTGAATTTTCGGAAAGAAAAAAAGGTTCCCTAGAAAGATCATTTCAGCTAGTATTTTCTCAAAGAAAGATTTTGTTCCCTAAAATTTTCGGGCAATTAACATTTCAGCTAGGGAATCCGAACAGATCAAAGTTTTCTAGCTAACCAAAACATCACTTTAAACAGACTTCAAACACCATAAGGTACTTAAAAATGCCTTTCTACAGCTTTTGACTGCTTTGGCTCGTTGGGTGCCCCTGAATATAGTTTTTGTTTTTTCTTTGTTTGAGCTGGAAGTAGCGTGCACACGAGGCTTAAGCGGGGAATCAGATGTAAATGTCTTTCCCCACAAGAGCCTCAACTACAGCTAGATAAGTTCAATTCCGAGAACACGAATATAGTCTATTGTAGTGGACTAGGCTCACAGAGCTGTTTGATCTCCGGGAGCTCTCCAATAAGGAGCCTGGTGGAATAATTTGCATTTATCTCTTGAGGGATCAAGGGATGGGCTGGAAAATTTTGACTTCAGAGTTTACAGGGTTTAGAATCAAAAGGTGACGGATTAGATACAGCTTCAACTGAAACCGTCATCTTGCCAAATTGGAAGCATTATATTAATTAGCTTTGAGTTAAATCGATTGATTTCTCGTCAGCTCCGAACAGATTACGTGATTGCCAAGGAAAGTCGTTGATTGGCGGCCTACCATGAACAAGGAGACTCTACAACAGTATCCGCTGATTTAACACTTTATTCATATTATGATACTGTGGTACAAATTATTCATTTTGCTATGAAATTCTCGTTTTCGTCTTAGAAAAGTTCTGTGAAAAAAGAGTAGCAGTTCTAAGACTGAGCACGTGAGTAATGCAAAACCTCTCTTAGAATCCCCATTGAAAAAGATTAAAAGATCAGCTCCAAAATTCCTTGTCACTACTGTTGGTCCGATATCGTTCCAATATTGTGTCCAGCCTGGCTCACTGTGGTCAGGATCATGAGGCCGCCTTCTCCTCTCGGATGTCTGGTTAAAAGCCACATAACACTGTTATTATAATTTAAGATTACGTGGTGCGCATTAGAGGTTAAAAGTATGGGGAGTGATGAGACCCGTTTGGGAGCAACTACAGAATACAAGGCCACTTTGGTCTACCAAATGTTATCTGTCAGAAGCTATTCAAAAACGAGACATATCACAAGTGGAAATATTGATACTCAATAATACGGATATCATGAAGTGGCCCTGTATTCTGTAGTTCGGCCTAATGTCACCCCAAGAAGTACAATCTGAACCGCATTATATAACGTTGCCAACATGGGAAAATACTGGTCATTAACATTAAAAAACAAGTTATACTTAGCGTTTCATGATCAAGTTAGGGAAAACATGATAAACACTAGCAATACAGGAAGGTACAACCCGACAGTGATCATTTGAATGGCCAAAGTTGAAGCTAAAGGAAGTGGGAACATCTTATGACTAAACACGACACCTTCAACTCGAATGAATGCCAAAGTACTCCCATGAATGCATGTGAACACCGCATGCCAGATAACGCAACCTCCAATCGCCTGTCAACACCGCTACCTAACGCTTCATTTTAACCAATGAGCAACTTGCAGTTGGCAGAATATTGGTGACTATGGATTAATCATATTTTCATTGCAACAGCTTTTCTTCAATCCTTAAGTTTTCTAACGACAGTCGGTTCTCTGTCTTTCCAAAAAAAAAAAAAAGCCATTTATTTTTAGGTCATCGCACTTAACTTTCAAGTGCTTGTCTTGATGGGTAATTGTGGGTCATGTTTTGGCTGGTTTAGCCGGTTCAGGCCCTCAGTGGCATCGAGAACATTGCGAACAAACACGAAAATAAGTGCGTTTGACAGTGAGGGGAACAGGGTAAAGAAGTTCAGACTTTTGGCAATTTTAGGTGAAGCGGACTTTTTTGTGTCAA
>JAEMWC010000378.1:0-2500 GCA_016490735.1 Pachyseris speciosa
CAACAGCTGCCCAGTGAAGAGGTAGAAAGGTTTGTGAAGGAGAGCAAAGCTTTCATCACAACACTGTTTTTGGTTGGAGCAGTTTTGCTTTGTTTTACCCCATCTATTCTTGCAGTTTCCGTGTTTGTTATAATAAAGCAACATTGGCAAGAAATAGAAGTCTTTCAAGACTGGATTCACACTTTCGCTATGTTTAAAATTCTCTCTCAATCACTCATTTACTGTTGGCGGCAAGAGAGATGAGAAAGTTTGTGTTCAGGTTTCAAACGAAAGCCGCAGTGAATCCCTCGCATTAATTAAACCAAAACCTGAAAAAAAAAAAAACCACAAAAAAAAACGAAAGAAAGAAACAAAATAATATGGTTAAGGCAATTTACGTCCATCCAAGGCACAAAAAGTGACCGTCAGTTTTCACATGAACGTTTTTTTCGATAACCGCTTAGAAATGTACAAGATACTGAGAGACAGATGGACATGACTGCACTAGACGAACTCTCGCGTATACATATCTAAAAAATACCACTTCATCGCCTCGAGGAACATATCCACAGAGGCTTAGTTGTTAGAAAAAAAAAAAACTGCAGAAAAAACAAAAAACCGAACAATACTCCCAATGATCTTAGACAAGGGATAAAAATTATGAGCTTTCAACAGACTCAACGAATAGAGTCCTAAAGGGTGAGGTCGCAAATATGATGAACAGGTGTAAGACACTTAGATCCACTGACTTAGCCGCTGAGCAAAGCGCAAAGACATCAACTTTAACTGAATTTCCTTTACAATACGATTGGTTCGCCATGACACACAAATTTGAAGGGACATTCATAAAATAACACCATAAAAGACGAGATACGACGACAACTCTTACACTTCAGGTCAATTTTATAATCGTCCTTGTCATTAACATCATAACTTGTCCTTTGACAGTTCAAACGTCTTGGATATGATGGCCGTGAAACGGAGACTAAGACTCCAAACCAACGCCAACATCTTTGCTGGCCTGTTTAGCAACAACTGACCCCTTCACTGGGGTGGTTGTACAGCCAACTTTTAATCCTTCGAACATTACAGTCAGTCGATGTCTTGGCCATCACGAAACAATCGATCTTAGAGGTTTTCTACTACCGCGCTCTTAGCATAGCCTGGGTGTGTTCCTTGCTTCATCTGACATTGGTGACTTTTGAGAGGATAACAGCGATCAAATTCACTATGCACTATTCCTACATAATACCGAGGAGAATATTAAAAAAGCTGCACTCGTCTCTTGACTCGCTGCTAATCTGTTTGGGTGTTGTTTACATATCAACAGAGCCGTGGCCGTTGTACTATTTCTCCTTGTCCGTTGAGTGTCCTTCATTGCAGTTTCGAACCGTGATTTTGTATCGGGAACACGTCGCCATCTAAAAAAAGATCAAGAGCAACAGCTGCCGCGTGAAGAGGTAGAAAGGTTTGTGAAGGAGAACAAGCTTTCATCACAACATTGTTTTTAGTTGGAGAAGTTTTTGCTTTGTTTTTCTCCATCGATCTATGCAATTTTCGCGCTAATGATAACCAACGCGATTATGGCAGGAATGATAAGAGTTTGACGTTGGATTCGCACTCTCGCTATGTTTAAATTCACTTCTCAATCCACTCATTTGCTGTTGGTGACAAGGAGATGCGAAAGTTTGATTCAGATTTTAAAGCAACGCCGACAGTGAACCCTCGATTAACTGAACTGACTGAATCCACCAAAAAAAAAAAAAAAAAAAAGATTAAAAACATGTATTTTGTCTATAATACAAGTAGTGCCTTTATTCTATGTTTGATTTTTCAATTTGCTGCTGTAAGCTTGTTTGATTTACTCATTTTTTCTTAGGTAAGATGTTGTGTACGGGTTAGTATTTAACAATTATTCACCCAAGTGAAGGTGAATAGCAAGTACTATTCACCTCCGAGCTATCCATCAGATTATGCGCAGAGAGCACTAATCATTTTGTGTTATAACTACTAATTAAAACTACTGTAAATTTTTTTCATGTAATTTGGCTTCCTAGTTCTTTAACTCTCTGGTTTTTTGCTTTATTAATTTCATTGTATGTAGATTTCGTATACTTGTGTTTGTAAATTGTAAATAAAGTTGTTGAAAGAAAGAAGGAAAGAGACAAAGAAACAAAGCACCAAAAAATAGAAATCAAACCAAAAAAAAAAAAAAAAAAACGCCGCAATGATTTCTAAGGCACACAAACGAATATGGATAATAAATTTGCTGTGTTCACAGATACGCCTAACACGGAGCCTTTAAACGCAAAGATTAAATGTACTAACTACGTGTTTTCACTCTTGTTTAAATCCTTTCAGGTTTCTCCAGCTGAAAGCATTACTTATCTGTTATCCGGTTTTGAATATGTTAAGGCAATTTTCACGTCCATCCGAAGACATAAAAATTGACTTCTGTGGTTGCCATTGTCCTTAAAACACCGAATCAGTTATTGTACACATCGAGGATTTCCCAAATTGT
>JAEMWC010000378.1:7500-15000 GCA_016490735.1 Pachyseris speciosa
GCACGCAAAAATATAGATTAAAAAAAAAAAAGGACACTAAAAAACTGCGCAAATGATCTAAGGCATACAAACGAGAGTGAATATAAGTAATAATGATGATGATAATGATGATGATCGTGGCATGGTATGAACATATCGATCGATTATGTCACTTCTAAGGTTAAGCAGCGAATTGGTTTACTTAAGCGTATTCGTAATAAAACTAATTTGGGCTGGAAGTAGCCGGATTTGTAGCGCAAAATAAATGAACGGCAATAAATAAACTCATTAATGAGCTAATTGATTATGATTTTATATTCATCACAAAGGGACGTACATAGCCATGACACCTACAACATCCACATAAGCAATCCAAAATTATCCACGTTAGTAATCCAAAGAGAAACTGGGGAACACAGCATTTTAGCTATCGCGCAGTCACGGGCTGGAACTCGTTGCCTTTAGAAGTCCATAACAGCACCTCATTGTCCTTATTTAAAAGTAGGCTGAAAAGCATTATCTTAAATTTGGCTTCGTCCCCTTGATTGTATTTATGTCAGATTTTTTAACACAGTTAAAAAATGTTTTTATCTGTTTTTATCTATTTCATTGAAAATACCTTGATGACATGGACTTCTTATCATACTTACAGATTCTTAATGTTCAGTCTTTTAACACTGCTAGTTGCTCATAATAATTTTTCTTTTTAAATCTTAGTATCAATTTTCATTGCAGGACCTGAAAACCACTTCGATGTGCGGAGCTTCCTGATGAAATATTAGGGAGCTTTAGCAGCGACGACGGCGACGGCAACAAAAACGTCGTTTGAAAATTGAAGTTTTCGTTTTTGTAACTCTTTCAAAATTATTCAAATTTTTTAACTAGGAAAATGATGGCGAATTATTCAGGGACTATATTACTACGGACGGCGTTAAAATAAGAAAAAAGAAAGAAATTTTACCGTCATGCGCTCACGTTCTCGAGAAAACCAAAAATTTGGTTATTTCACTCAAGTTGTTTTGCCGAGGACGGCAAAGAAATGTACCAAAATGTAAAACGAACGTGCACAGCAATTAATTGTTTTTGCTCATTAAATTGCTGCTGTTACATGCCATGGTATTACTGATCGTATTGACCTGAGGTTGTAGCCGTGGGTGTGGCCTTTGCTTTTGGGTAGGAAATAGTGATTTGGGTGGTTACTGTCATGTAATTTTTGGAAGTATTTAATGCATAATTGATTCCTCAGGTCGTTGCGAGGCTTGTAAGCTAAGCAAAACTAAGGGCGTCCGCATAGTCCAAGGATAGATATATAAGCAGATTCCTTTTCTGAATAGATTAGGGCTTTGTTGGGTACGGCTTTATAGTTAGCAGATACGCCGAACACAGAGGTTTTGAACACCACGATTACATGCAATACCCACGTGTTTCGCTATTGTTTAAATCTTTCCAGGTTTCACCAGCTGAAAGCATTACTTGTCAGTTATCCGGTTTTGAATATGTTGCGGCAGTCCAACAACGAAAATTGACCTTTGTGTTCACATTGTCCTGAAAACCCCAGAATCAGTTATTTTTCACATCGAGAGTTTTTTCAGATTACCTCTTAAAAATGTACCCAGATACAGAGAAAAAGAAGCCTTCCAAGGGGTAGAAGCGACAAGCGACATGGCTCCGAAAACAGCCGACAATCTTCTTCCAAAGCACCAACAGCCGACAGAAATTGGCAGAAAACGGGCGAGAGTTTGCGACAGCGACAATTCACTTTCCATTTCTCTTTGTTTTCCTTGCGACAGTGGCATTTGCCCCTAAAGAAACAAACGCCCACAGTCAGAGTCGTAAACGAACAACAAG
Organism: Pachyseris speciosa; assembly: GCA_016490735.1. Classification (NCBI taxonomy): domain Eukaryota; kingdom Metazoa; phylum Cnidaria; class Anthozoa; order Scleractinia; family Pachyseridae; genus Pachyseris; species Pachyseris speciosa. The sequence goes on from JAEMWC010000378.1 coordinate 9,328, forward strand.
GCGACGCCAGACCACCCCTTGTAAGGCCTCAAAAACATGTACAACTGTTCTTAAACCTTTTCCGTCGTGACAAAGTCATAGTCGAAGTCCTTTAATACTGTCCTTAAACTTTCCTCCTCAGCTACTGCCAAAGTACATGCATATGATGATGCGCACTATGACCAAGCCTAAATTTCGTAGTTCTTGTACACTCTGCAGCTTAAGGGCCTACTGTTTATTTGATCTCGGGAACTCGAGACAAACCCTCCACCCGAATTACCCTGGGCTAGCGGCCTTTTTTCCGCTTATTTCTTTGACAAGCTCTTCCAACCTTTTACATGCTGTGGGCGAGACAACTCGGCTGGGGGACACAATCCAATAAACACTTTGGCTCGTCTACCCGAGACGAGACGGCTAAAAAAATTAAAATATGCATTAAATAGGGATGTTGTGGCCCAGTGTTTGGGTTTAGAAACGCAATTTTCATTTTGAGTCATTACATTTTAAAAGTCAGCATCCGGAAGAAACTCAAATGCGACAGCTATTAGGAGTTACGTAACACATTAACTCCGAACGTTTACTGATCCTGGTTCCCGGGTCCTAGCTTCGAGTTTGCTTTTATAAAAACAAGTATTTGAAAAATTCAACCCAAGAGGTAAATTTTCATTAAACATTGGCGATATAAAGCGACAAAGTGCACAGAAAAAAGGGCAAATGAGGAGTTATGAATTTAAGATGCTATGTGAATAATAATCTGGTAGAGTCATCTTTGTCTCGGTTACGCACTACTCATATAAACGCTCGGTAAAATTGTCGCGAGGAGGAGGGTTGTCTCAGGTATCCGCCATCATATTCTCATATAAACGGGGCCTTATACAGAATGGCGGTTTGGTTTGCAACAATAAACGAAAATCAGAGCGATCTCGGCTTCTTTTGTTACGAAATCTGAAGGTTGTTTTGACCCTTTCCCAAATCGTCGTGAGGACAAACAAATGATTTGTACACAGTTTGGAGGAAAAACGAAGGTGTTCAAAAGTAAAACAAAAGTCGAAAGTCCTGTTGAAAGCCGTAAGCTAAGTTTTTCCTTGAAAAGCCGCTTCTACGCTTCAAAATTTGAAGCACGACACAGCTGACCTCATAAATTCCTTTCAAAATGTATCTTTTTTAAAACCCTACTTCAAAGTGTTGTCGTTCGACGAGGGCAGATGTTTTTAATTTAAAAGAAAAATTTTCATGGAACTTTACGTTGACATCGATGTCGTCAATACTTTGAAACAAACTTGGAACAAATGGAAGGCATTAGATGTACTTGGTACGAGAGAGCCTGCCATTATCCTAACGCGAGGTGTTTTCCATAGAGCAGGAAGCGTATTACACACAATTCTACCATTAAGAAACAATTATCGTAAAAAGATGTTTATTAAAAATTGTACGTAAGTACTTTGCTCTTCAGGGCAGCGGATTAATACTAAAAATGTTCAGTTGGTTATCAGTGAAGTTCAGAGGCTGCTGTTGTAGATTAACAGAACACTTTCGCCAGTTCAAGGGTCCTCGACACGAGAAAGGTTGTCATGAGCTTCAAACTTGAAAACATCACTTTGTCAAGTAATATGAGCCCCTTGATTGACAGAAAAAAAAAATAAACGTGATTCACGAGAAAAGAAAACTGATGGCGAAAATCACAAGCAAAGAGGAAAAATTGAAATAAACTCTCGACGTGTGAATATCTTGAAAATGCCACTTCATCGCCTCGAAAAACATCCTCAGAGATTCAGTTTGTTTAGAAAACTGCCGGGCAAACAGAACAGAAACAGAATAGTTCCAATGATCACTTAGACCGAAGGATGGCAAAAATAAGAGCTTATTCACAGACTCAGCCAATTGAACGATGGTAAGACAAGTGTAATACGGTACACTTAGAACCACTGAAGTATCGGCAAACCGCTAAGACATAAACTTCAATTTCCTTAGAGCCATACATGGCTTTACAATACGCCTGGCTTGGTGTCAACATGACCAACTTCTCTACGCTAAATTTTGATGATACACTCACAAATAACACCATGAAAAACGAGACACGACAAACTCTTACAGCCGTGCAGGTCAATCTTATAATCGTCCTCGTCATTAACATCATAACTTGTCCTTTGACAGTTGTGCTCAACGTCTTGGTTATGATGGCCGTGAAACGGAGACCAAGACTCCAAAGCAACGCCAACATCTTGCTGGCCTGTTTAGCAGCAACTGACACCTTCACTGGGGTGGTAGTACAGCCAACGTTTATCCTTCAAACATTACAGTCACTTGGTGTCATCGGCGATCCCGAAATATTTAATATCTCAGACTTCCACAACCATGTTTTTGCCATAGCCGTAGTGTGTTCCTTACTTCATTTAACATTGGTGACTTTTGAGAGGCTAACAGCGATCAGATTCACGATGCACTATCCCTACATAATCAGAGTGGAGAATATGAAGAAAGCTGTAGTCGCCTCTTGGCTCTCTGCTATTTCTGTTAGCGTTTCATTATACATATCGTTCACCGGCGCGGTCGTTATCGTATTTATTCTTCTGCCGTCGTGTGTTCTTTTCATTGCGGTTTCGAACATAATTTTGTACCGCGAAACACGTCGCCATCGAAAAAGAATCAAAACGCAACAGCTGCCGCGTGAAGAGGTAGAAAGGTTTGTTAAGGAGAACAAAGCTTTCATCACAACACTGTTTTTGGTTGGAGCAGTTTTGCTCTGTTTTACTCCAACTATTCTCTCAGTTTCCGTGATTTTTATAATAGGGCAATATTGGCAAAAATTGAAAGTCTTTCAAGACTGGGTTCTCACTTTCGCTATGTCAAATTCTCTTCTCGATCCAGTCATTTACTGCTGGCGACAAAGAGAGATGAGAAAGTTTGTATTCAGATTTAAAGCAAACGCTACAGTGGATCCGCATCCAATTATTTAGCTAAAACCATGTAATAATTAATGCTAAGAACTAATATCAAATGATTACAAATGGCTTTCTTCACTCGTCAGTTTTAATGCTAATACACTGTAACCTCTTACGGTCGTTAAATATTGTGAAATAAAAAATTCAAGAGAGTTGCTCTGTCACTTTCTCTTGTTTTGGCGGTTTATTTTTGGCAACCTTGATCCTCCGCAACTGTTGATCATGTTATATGTTAGAATAATCTCTTGGAGGAGAGAGGAGAGTAACAACAAAAACTCAACCCACTTATGACGTTGAGTCCGGGAGTGGAACCCGGCTCACACTGGCAAGTGCTCGCACCACTGCGCGATCTCTACTCCAAATCAATCGCTGAAAATATTTAGAACTTTTACAGAATTTCAAGGCAACCAGATAAAAATTAAATGACTGGAACTTTCTCAAATTTGATTTCTAAATGGTGTCGTTTATAGAATATAATAAATAATATATTATTGTTAAATCTTTTATCGTTGAGCAGTCAAAATTACTGCATGCAGCGATATTTTAAAATTTTAGTTCAAAGTATGTTATTCTGTGAAGAGAACCCTATATTTTTAACTCTTTTTTCTTGGAATCGTTTTTTGGAAGAGCTTTATCTTCCCACAGTGGGTAAAAGTGAAACGTGTTGAGTCGGTTGCAGAATACAGAATAGGTCGTTGTTCAAGGCAGTGTTGTTGGTGAGATTAATATGCCGTGCGGCCTACAGTACATGCAACAAAGTAAGATCACTTAATCGCCACCGGTTAGCTCAGTTAAGATAGAACACCGGACTACCGTGCGGGAGGTTCAAACCAAGCTGGACCATCTATCGAGATCTTTAAATAACTGAGGAGAAAGTGCTTCCTTTATAATGACATCTGCAAGTGGGTAGACTTTCTAGACCTCTTGGATAAGGACGATAAATCGTAGGTCCCATCTTATAGCGGAGCTCCGGCGGCCCGAAGTGCCGCCAAGCGGAGCACCATGGTTAAGAAAATATGGTAACCCATCTATTCGAGAAAATTTGGTTTTGGTCCGCTCTTCCATGTATGCGATGTGAAATGTCCCATTAATCGTGCGTTGTAACCCGCGTTTTGTGCACATTTTTGTGTACATCTTTTGATATTGGACGTCAACGTTATGGCCAATGGACAACTGTCAAAACAAGGTATCCGCTGACCAGTAGTACGTGACCATATCGCGGGCTCAAGATAAGACCTTATCGAGATCAGCTGTTTTTTTTTAAGTTGACCGCTGACCAGGTACTGGTTTTCGATTGGATCGCAGGCTCAAGCCAGGTGTAGGACACCCAAACCAAAACGAGGCTTAATTTTTCGCGCGCCTTTTGCGGCTCGAGATTTCACATTCAGTTGGTTTCTTTATTTTGAGCAAGACTTCATCTTCGAAGTTCTGTCTTTTAATTCGCGTAAAAGGAATGAAAATCAAGAACTACTTAAAAGATACTCCGGAAGGTGAATTTTCAGCTGATAAAACGGAAGAGCAAAACATTTTTCTCAGGAAATTCTTAAATTTTGAATCCACTTGTATGGCGCCCGGATTGAGTGGCTGAAAAACAAAATGATTAACGCTTCAAGGGCTTGTTCACTTTACCGCGGCATCTTGCAGCTCATCAAGAAGGTTCACTTAACAATTCACCGGCGCCAATGGGAGGACTCGGGAGTAGCTCAAACTTGGTGGAAGAATTTCTTTCTTTTGACAAACCATTTGCTATTTTTGTAGATGCGTGTTTTTACTTAAGTGGATCGATGCGTATTTTCAAGTGGTAGAAAGCTCCACAACAAAGGTAACTTAAATAAATTGAAGCTTAGCATTTGGTTTAGTCCTTGTTACTTTTGTTCAGGAAGGAAACCTGTATTTTTGTCTCGACTGGATATAAATAACAATCTACTCGTTTTGGACACAAAGAAGTAGCTAGTCGAATTGTTTGTTTGTTGTTTTGCCTGCAAACGAACGAGTGTTTTTCCTCCGCTTCGCTGACTGTACATGTTTTACGATGTCAGTGTTTCTATAGTGTTAAGAACTGAAAGAAACATTTATTCTTATGTTATTAACACGTAATCGCAATGAGTCCTCGTAAAGTGTCTCTCATGTTTTGCGCGACGAGGGCAATTTCAGCAAATTTCTGAAAACACAAGTGATATTAATCCTTAATTTTACTCGGCCCCATGCGATTACCTATCCAAACTATCAGGATTGTTTCCCTTTTTCTCTTTTCTACGACATTTAAGCTTATGTCTAAGCTTAACGTACTACGAAATATGTTTGTTAACAAAAAAAAAAAAAAAAATTGGCCCGGCTAAAAGATCAAACATTTTCATCCAAAATCGTGTTTGTCACATATAACGTTTGGTGGCTAAACGCATAACAATGTTTGACCAAACAGCGGACCAAGTGAGTCCAAAAACTGATTTTTGCGTATTATCGCTGAAATTTTCGACGTTATGTGGTTTATTTGGCTGCTTTTTACCGTTTGTGTACGGTTTGTTTGTTGGGGTGGCTAAACTATCAAACATTTGTTCGTAATGCGAAATTTTGGATGAACCGCATGATGAAACATGGAAAGCCATTTAAGGACGGTGCCTCCTATTGCTAGTGCGCATCCATTCTGCGCACCACGCAACCATCTTATCTTGCGCGATTACTCGCGCGATTTCCTCAGAAGATTGTTTGTTTTGATGGTTATCGTATTTTTTGTAAGCTCTTGATTTAGCGG
>JAEMWC010000378.1:20000-52500 GCA_016490735.1 Pachyseris speciosa
CAATTGAAATCAGCATGGTTTCTTCTATGTTTTTCAGTAAAATAACGGGGATCACCTTTGCTCAGTAGCCTGAAATCTCAGTTGATGTGAGGCCAAGTGAGAGGAAGCAGAACGTTTTTTCAGCTTATTTTAACTTTTTTTTAGCTATTTTGGGGTGGTTTCTATGGTGTTTTCCCTTTCTAATAGGGCGTATGCACGTTACGCTATCACCGCCACGTTGGTGTACCGTGAACAAAAGATTTCTCATTAGCTTCTTTTGTTATTGTCCACCAATATGGCCCATCGCCCAGAATGCTATTGTCTTTCGCGACATGTACTTACAGCGCCCAGTTTTTCAGCGCGTGGCATAATGATTTGCAAATCCAGAAATAGTCGGCTGTGAGTGGTAGGTAGATTCCGCTTTGGGAATACTCGAGTTGCTTCAAGATTTCTGCTGCTGTCAATCAAACGCTTGGATGTGTGAACTGAGATCCCAAGACGCGATGTAAATAACAAAGGCGCTCTAGTTAAAGGCGGGCTGCGAATCGAACTAAAAAGTTGGGCGAGATTCAACTTTTACGTTTACGCGTGGCTTTTCACACATCGCCGCTATTTTAGTTACGCAGGTAAAGCCAATAGGTGGTTTACAGCCAATCTCTAGAGACACAGATAACAATGGTGAAACGAACAAATGCTGGTGGACGAACAAAAGGAGTTAATGAGAGATGTATTGTTTACGTCCACCAGCATGGCGGCGATGACGTAACGTGCAAACCACCTATAGGTGGTTTGCAGCCAATCTCTGGAGACACAGATAACAACGGTGAAATGAACAACTGCTGGCGGACGAACAAAAGGAGCTAATGAGAGATGTATTGTTTACGTCCACCAGCATGGCGGCGATGACGTAACGTGAAAACCACCTATTCAAATTTACGTCCTTGCGCACGTGAAAATTACGCGACAGTGGAAATCCACCGCACAAGTTCGCACGCAGCGACATCTTTTAATTTGTCCCAAAGGACTTCCAATGGTCAAAACGTTATCCGAAGTTTACGCAGAATAAGGTTGCTAATTTTAGTGTAAAGCCTGATGAGTAACTGCAGAATATCCTGCCACTACAGCTTTTCGGGCTTGCGAAATGTTTTCGGAGTTTTGAAAAACGCATGCCAAAGCCGAGTTGTTTGTGGCTGCGTAGCTGGCGGTTTTGCTGGGAAGAGCGCCGCGGCGAGCGAACGGCGAATCCGCGAGGAGAATGGAGTTTCGCCACTCGCTCGGTCGCGCTCCCCAGCAAAACCGCCAGCTACGCAGCCGAAGTTGACTTTAAGCTGTTCGAAAGCCGATTAAACCACGATTTGAAGTTAACCGAGGAGTTTAAGTGAACGGTAAAGACAAATCTTGTTCAACTTAAATTTCACGGCTGATTAGTGATTGAACAAACTTACACCCTCGCGGGAAGTTTAAAACTGGCCAACTAAATACCCATGGGCGATTCAAAAGAACGAATTTGCATGTAAGTTCATGACTGTAGAAGTTGGTTTCAAGAAAGCTACAAAAAGTAATCCTTCCACCAGTCAGAATTCTGCAAAACTTCGGGAAGTGAATCTTTAAGCGTTAAACAAAAGAAGCCATATGAAACCCAAATTGCTCGTCCCTTTTTTATCAAGATTTTACACCTGAAAGTGTCGAGGCCATACAACCAAAGTGCCCATAAAGCTACTTTTGTAGCCAGAAAAAATATTGCTTCTCAATGAGCCACCAACATAAAAATAGTCGCATTTTCTTTTCTAACTTCTCAACTACAAAAGCCATATGAAACCTAAATTGTAAACTGAATAATTATCCCATGAAGGACGATTTTCTAAGCGGTCCTCGCCAGTTTTTGGCCGATTTTCTCTATTGTTTGCGTACGTCTTCCTAATTAGCTTTCGAATTGAGCGCCAGAAAGCGCGGAAAAGTCCCGGATATGTCGCGCCATTCTGCGCGATGCGCCAACCCATTGTCATTCGAATCTCTGGAGCTGGGTTGCATACCCTCTATTAATGTATTTCCTAATTACAGGAGAAATTTTAATTGTTAGCTCGCTTGTTCCCCATTCCCACGTACACAATAAATCTTATCCTCACAATAATTTTTCACCTTTTTATTATCTTCACAACCTAAATGTAATTTTGAAACCCACCTTCCAATTTATATCTCTTTTCGGCTCCCTTCCTATTTCTTTTTCTTTTCCACTTCTCTATCATTTAGATATTTTAAAAGGGCTTCATTAAAACATTTCGAACACACATACCTTGAGACTGTACAATTCCAATGGAAGGTATACTCCCGCCTTATTCCAAAATGGCGTCCGCTCGGAATGATCTGGGGAGAGCAGCGCGGAAACGAGGCATCGAGGGCCATGGCGTTCGTAGTATCTATCAGGAGAATTGAAGACATACCTGGCAGTTCGTTGAACGGATGGGATACTAATCAGTTGAAAAATGCTTAACTAAAATTTTGGTTCAAGTGTCGTGGTGATTCTTGTAAAGGTTTACGTAATTACCAAAGCACAATTTTGTAAGCGGTAAGTGATATAGTGATTTTGCTTTAGGAAACGCCGACCTTGCTAAGGCTGCTAAGGTCAATTAAGTATCTCATTTGCTTCGTTCTTTTACAGCGTGAATGAGTATTATTTGAATTAAAAGACCGACTAACTTATAGTTAGCCTGCGTCGCAGACGTTAACTAACCCCGGTTAGTACGGTCTGCGAAGCAGCGCCAAATTCCTTGTTCTGTACCAGAATTTCGATATATTTGATATATCTGGTACAGAACAAGGAATTTGGCGCTGCTTCGCAGACGGTACTAACCGGGGTTAGTTAACGTCTGCGACGCAGGCTAACTTATAGTCGACCCGGACGAAAATCTCATCTATACCCGGCATATAACGACTGAGCCGGTAAAGAGCTTTTCAGGCTGAGGTTAGCGCTAATCATTGATTGGCCGTTTTTATGCTAGAAACGTTAAAGTCGTCCAGATGTATTTAACGTCTGAGACGATAAAGCCGTCTGGTATAAAACGGGACGCGTAAAAGTAGACGACCTAACAGAAAAAACAAGGTTTTTTCCTAAAATAGACTGGGATCTCTTCTCGAAAGACAATGGACAAGAGGAGACTTGGCGCCAAATAAACTTTAAACGTGCGAATGTAGCAACAAATAAACATGGCGAAATTACTGCTTGCGATGATTTCTCGACGTCGTCAAGACAGCCCTGTTTAAATGTTCCGGCAGCTGGCAAATCTGCCGCTTGGAGTTTATTTCCCCCTTTCTTCACATTAGGACTTCAATGGGAGTTCTTCAACAGGAAAGGGTCGCAGGCAGTAGCTGCCTACTGCTACAAAATATTTTGACAGGGCTGGGCTTTCTTGAAGACAAGAAAACTGGTAGATGTAAATGTTTGTGACAAAGAAAATCAGTCGAGGAAGCGGCTTATCGAGGCGATCGCGATGGACGAGGAAATAGATATGGTCGAAGCACTTGGCTTAATTGTGTGCCGTGGCGACTAAGAGTGCAAGGAAGGATCGAAGTGTTGATTAACAAAGACGTTCAGGGCTAAATGCGTCTCAGTTAGCTCGTCCCGTTTTTATACTAGACGCCTTTAACGTCTGACACGTTAAAGTCGTCGCTAAGTGCGTCTAAACGACGCACTTAATTGAAGACGTTAAAGTCGTGAGACGTTAAATGTCTGTCTTAATTACCGTTTTATACTAGACGTTAAAGTCGTCTCGAGATGACTTTAACGTCTCAGACGACTTTAACGTCTCTAGCATAAAAACGGCCATTAAGATGTATTAAAGCCTATAAGTTCAGTTGTCATAAGATGGTCTTTAACCCGGGTTAGCACTAACCATGCTTCGAGCAACTGGGCCCAGGGAAGCTGACTACAACACTACAAACATGTAGAAAAAATATTTACCCGGGATTGACTTAAACAAAATTTTATTTGCTTGGAACGCTAAAAAGGAGATTTAAATTAAGTTTTTTTTCTCGGAAATGTAGTTCAGAAAATCAGAAATAATAGTTCAAAATAGTCAGCAAACTGAAAATAAATGGTCATGTTGCCTGTACGTGAGTTATGTGCTTATGCTTACAAACACACCATATTTGACTGATAACACTAAACAGAGTAAATGCACTAGACTGTCACATATGTGGAAGTTTTTTGTCTTGTTGTTCACACACTCCACTTGGATTTGAAGGGAGACAATTTGTTGTGTTTGCACAACTTCCTCAGAGGTCATTTGACCTTTGGTTCCAATAAAAAGGGCATGTACTAAAACCAGGAACACCGGAACACCGGAACACCGGAACACCCCGGAGCACCGGAACACCGGAACACCCCGGAACACCGGAACACCCCGGAACACCCCGGAAACCGGAACAGCCGAAAAACCCCGGAACACCGAATTTGACGGTGTTGTTTTGTTTTCCGATTACAGACCATGTAAAAAATAAAATGTAAATGTAATTTAAAGATCGATGAGTAACCAGGGGGCATAGTTGAAAAGTTAAAAAGACGTTCTCTGGTTAAAAGTTAAAAAAAACCCACGAGCTTTCGATTGCCAGTCTGCAAACTTTAAAAAGTGAGGTGTAAAAAGCGGAGGTAAAAATATATATGCACAAAAAGGTGAGAAAATAACGAACGGATATAGATAAATACAATAATACAAAAGGAAGAAATACTAGTGTGACAATGAAATGCTAATAACATGGATAAGATCACAATAAGATTGAGTATTGTCTTTATAGACAACGTTCGTTTGCCGATCTGATGGGGGTCTTGATTTAACTCGTGATGAGAGTTAAAGTCCAGGTAACTGTCAGTGTGTGTGGGCTTTCGATAGACACCAATAGTAACTGCCCCATTCTTCCTGTTTATCAAGGTGTCGAGAAAGGAAATTTGGCCATTGTTCTCAGTTTCAATGGTGAAAGATATCTCATCACGAGTTAAAACACAGAATAAGTACCGCCTCTACCTTTCTAAATCGGGCACTCAACCTCCCGAGCACCGCTGAAGGACTAAGGAAAGAGCTGACCCACGTTTCTAACGCGTTAAATTCAAATGGCTACCCATCAGCAACTATATCAAACATCTTAAAGAAGAAATCGACCCCTGAAGTCATCCCTTCCCCTGAAGAGTTAGTGGGAATGTTCTTTAAGTGGACAGACCCACCAGACTCCCAAAATGGCTTCGCAGTTTTACCATACATCAAAGGTGTCACTGAACCACTTACAAGAATTCTCCACAACAACGGCATCCGAGCCACCGCCAGACCGTTTAAGACCCTGCAACAGGAATTTGCGTCTCCCAAATCAAGACCCCCATCAGATCGGCAAACGAACGTTGTCTATAAAATCCCCTGTGCGGACTGCACATGGAATTACATCGGAGAAACGGTTAGATGTTTACACACTAAAAAAAAGGAACACATACGAAACACCAAAGTTTTTAAAAGCGGTTCCAATATTGCCAGCCATGCGTGGCTCGAAGGCCATCCTATTGATTTTGAGAATGCACGCGTCATCGATAGAGGCAATTCACGCGTAAGAAAAACGCTGGAATCCTGGCACACTGCAATTACTAACCAGGCAGACAATAATTCTAAGCAGTTGCCAAGACAATACTCAATCTTATTGCGATCTTATCCATGTTATTAGCATTTCATTGTCACACTAGTATTTCTTCCTTTTGTATTATTGTATTTATCTATATCCGTTCGTTATTTTCTCACCTTTTTGTGCATATATATTTTTACCTCCGCTTTTTACACCTCACTTTTTAAAGTTTGCAGACTGGCAATCGAAAGCTCGTGTTTTTTTTTTTAACTTTTAACCAGAGAACGTCTTTTTAACTTTTCAATTATGCCCCCTGGTTACTCATCGATCTTTAAATTACATTTACATTTTATTTTTTACATGGTCTGTAATCGGAAAACAAAACAACACCGTCAAATTCGGTGTTCCGGGGTTTTTCGGCTGTTCCGGTTTCCGGGGTGTTCCGGGGTGTTCCGGTGTTCCGGGGTGTTCCGGTGTTCCTGGTTTTAGTACATGCCAATAAAAAGTGCCCCATGGAAAGTTGACTAATAAATGTTTTGGCACCTCCAGGTGAGATTCCAATGAGCTCCTTCAGATTGGTGTGCCGGTTTTTATATGAGCTATAAAAAGATCACTGTTTAAACGAAGACTCTTAGGCATTTGACAGCAGAGCTCACTGCAGTCAATTATAACCCTGGTAGAAGGATATTTATCTTTAAAATCAGCAGGCATGTGCTCATTGATCTTTGCCCTTGAGGGTCATACTGAAATGATGCTGACCTTTAGAAACATAAAATTATAGAGACTCTTGTTCTTCGGTCATCGAAATTATATAAGAAAAACAACACATAAAGCGGTTATAAACACGGTGAAGCAATGCATTTTATGAAATCTGACTTGAGGTTTCGTATGTCCCAACATACATTTTCAAAAGTAACCGTTATGAGATGAAACACTATCTATATTTAAAAAGAAATTGCGAGTGATCTGGGTAACACTAAAAATAGCAGTGACACGTTAACAAAGTGACAGCTTGTCACTGGTGAGATTAGCATTCAACGCCGGGTTCAATTCTTGTATAAATAAGGTTTCTTTTATCTTACAATGGTAATCAGTTTTGCCTGACGCGAGGATTTCAAAATGATCCCATTTCATATTATGTCCAGTAGTCATAACATGATTGGCAATAGCTGATGTGTGTTCAAGTTTGGAGAGCGCTTTAAAATGTTCAGTTTTTCTATCCACCAGTCGTCGCTTCGTTTTGCCGATGTAGAAATCATCGCAGTCCCAACAACTTGCTTTGTAAACAACCCTTGACCTTTGGGAACGATTCAAGCGGTCTTTGTAGGGAAAGAAGGATTTGATCTGCCGACTGTTAACAAAAATAACCTTGAGATTAACGATTGAATAAAACTTTATATAAACACAAGATTTAAGGCGTTTCGCGATCTGGTTGCTCTCTAAACCTAAATCAAGGTAACACAATGATCAAATCTTTCTTGGGAACGGTAGAGATGGGGATGTTGGGCTTGTTTCTGTTTTAATTTCTTTAGAACATCGTTCATGTGAAAATTGATTATTCCCAGAGGGAACCCATTTTGAAGAAGGAGGTTTCGTAAACCCTTGAGAGCAGATTGAAGCAACGAAGGAGTAGAGCAAATTCGGAAGCAGCGATAAGTGAGAGTGCGTATCAGATTGATGTTATACTTGCGAGGAGTGAATGAGTCCCATTTGGTGTAGAGAGCAGTGAATGTTTTCTTTCGATAGATGGAAGTGCTAAAGGCGTTATGAGGGCAACGTTTGACGAGAACATCTAAAAAGAAGCCATTTCGTCTTCAATGGCAAGTACTACGATCAGATTGATGGTGTGGCCATGGGCTCCCCTTTAGGTCCAGTCCTTGCGGATATATTTACGACTGACTTTGAAGAGAAGTCAGTCATGACTCACAGCAATCGACCTTCCGTTTGGTTTAGATATGTTGATGACACCTTTGCCTTGTTTGACGATGCCGTTTCTGCGTCCGAATTTCTACAATACCTTAACACTTGCCACAGCAACATAAAATTCACCATCGAATTTGAGGAGAACGGCGAGATTCCTTTTTTAGATGTTCTCGTCAAACGTTGCCCTCATAACGCCTTTAGCACTTCCATCTATCGAAAGAAAACATTCACTGCTCTCTACACCAAATGGGACTCATTCACTCCTCGCAAGTATAACATCAATCTGATACGCACTCTCACTTATCGCTGCTTCCGAATTTGCTCTACTCCTTCGTTGCTTCAATCTGCTCTCAAGGGTTTACGAAACCTCCTTCTTCAAAATGGGTTCCCTCTGGGAATAATCAATTTTCACATGAACGATGTTCTAAAGAAATTAAAACAGAAACAAGCCCAACATCCCCATCTCTACCGTTCCCAAGAAAGATTTGATCATTGTGTTACCTTATTTAGGTTTAGAGAGCAACCAGATCGCGAAACGCCTTAAATCTTGTGTTTATATAAAGTTTTATTCAATCGTTAATCTCAAGGTTATTTTTGTTAACAGTCGGCAGATCAAATCCTTCTTTCCCTACAAAGACCGCTTGAATCGTTCCCAAAGGTCAAGGGTTGTTTACAAAGCAAGTTGTTGGGACTGCGATGATTTCTACATCGGCAAAACGAAGCGACGACTGGTGGATAGAAAAACTGAACATTTTAAAGCGCTCTCCAAACTTGAACACACATCAGCTATTGCCAATCATGTTATGACTACTGGACATAATATGAAATGGGATCATTTTGAAATCCTCGCGTCAGGAAAAACTGATTACCATTGTAAGATAAAAGAAACCTTATTTATACAAGAATTGAACCCGGCGTTGAATGCTAATCTCACCAGTGACAAGCTGTCACTTTATTAACGTGTCACTGCTATTTTTAGTGTTACCCAGATCACTCGCAATTTCTTTTTAAATACAGATAGTGTTTCATCTCATAACGGTTACTTTTGAAAATGTATGTTGGGACATACGAAACCTCAAGTCAGATTTCATAAAATGCATTGCTTCACCATGTTTATAACCGCTTTATGTGTTGTTTTTCTTTTAACATAAAATTACTCCAGGCTTATTCTTGGTTTTCAGTCACGCAAGTAAAAAGAGAAGATAAAGTCAAGAAATTGAGATGTAGAGGAGTAATAAACAACATACCAAACTCTTGAGGCTGTGTGATATTCCGTACTCGAGTTATTAGGCAAAATGTACCACTCAGAATTATAGAGTTTAGCATGACACGCCATGTTAGTGTTCTTCTGAGGGGCACAAATATGGCGGCCAGAAACGTGTTGAAACATCTGGAATTTACTTTGGCTATCTCAAAGGCATTCTTCTCTCTTTTGAGCTCGCAAGCATTCACAAAGACGCTTCTCCTGTCATGTTGGCTTTTCAAACCTCAAAAACACAAGCTGAATCGATGTTTTCGTGTACGTGACATGCCTGTGAGCAGACATGTTAATGCCACGCACTGTGAAAAAACCTAAAATTCAAACTGCTCTATTTTCAAAACAAAGCACCTTACTGAGCTGAGAACAAGCAAGCAGATACATTTCTAAAATGTATTTTACGTGATGAAGCTAAAAATACAAAAATCTGTTTAATTTTGAATTTTAGTTTTTTATGACGTCATGTGAAAACCAAGAATTGCCTTGGTCTTCCTTCAGGGGCATCTTCATCATTTCTCTAATTCATATTTGCTAGATCATGAGAAGGTGAATGCCAATAATTAATGTTTTCACCTTCTTTTACTGGATTTAAATACTGAATTATACTCTTGAAAATGTCTCTATTGGGAAATCCAGAATAAAAAGCTAAATCTTTAACTGACTTCATAAATCTATCGACGCTAAATACTTTCGATTGTAAATCTTGTGGAAATATCCGCCTCGAATTGTCGGAGTTTTTCAGTAAGCTCGGCTTTCTCACAGTCCAGATCATGGATAGCTTTCTCACAGTCGTTTTATAGCTCCCTAGAATCTCTATCAGGAGAAATATCTCACGATGTCTTGGTTGATGACAGTAGGTCAGGAGTTGCTGAGATTTTCCTCAGTCTTTTTCATTTGATCGGACTACTATGCTTTGGTGTTTTTCGTTTTACGAGCGAACACTTCTTTCACGGAAAAGCGGATGGTACAGCAGTAGTTTTCAAAGTTTTCTCGCGACCAGCAAACGAACAAATATAACCCGAAGACTTGAAGTGGAGCAAACATACCCTTGATCGAGTGTTTTGTCACTTAAAGTTAGTAGTATAGTACTTGGGGGTCCTAGCGCATTTTTCCACAGCAGCGCATTTTCCAATTTTGCGCCGTAAAATTTAACAGCGCATTTTTCCCAAGGTCAAGGTCAAATTTTCCAAATCTAAAATTAGCGTTTTCTCCCAGAATACTTCAATATTTTAGGCATCAGGATGATGAATGAAAGAATTGAGTAGTATTCGTCGAGAAACGGCTGATTTCAATATTCTAAGCGGAATGAGCATATTTGAGTAGTATTCGTCGAGAAACAGCTAATTTCAACATTCTAAGCGATAATTAGTATATATGAGCAGTATTCAGGTAGAACGGCATTTTCCCATTTTCCAAGGTCAAGATTATCTATTTAAGTACTTTATGATATAAAAAACACTTAAAGAAATGTCGCTATAGGTTAAATGGAGAATGACGAAAGAAAGAAATCTCCGGGCCTTGGAAAAGCCCTCTCAAATCAGGTCAGGTAGCCAGATGGTAAATGATTTTTGTAATCCAGATATTCACGAATATTTTGTTGAAGTAGAAAAATATCTAATATGTCCTTTATGTGATCAGAAGATAGCAGAACATAGTGTCAAAAATGAACCATGTTGTGATAATCAGAAAATGATTAATGACAATGGTGAAAATGTTTGTACAAATTGTGGTTCAGTCTATGGTTATGATTATTGTAAGGAGTACGTTGACTTTCATAATAATATGTATAAAATAAAGCGGAAATCTATATATCATCGGAAGTACCATATTGAAAATGTGATAAATGGTATATGTTGCAAGAATAGATTTCAAATTTCAGTAAAAGATAAGGGTAAAATATTAAGAATATTCAAGGAGATAGACACTATCATCCCTTCGGTGAATAAGAATCGTAAAAGAATGATAAACACCAAATTCATTCTGAAACAATTGTTTATGATGATGGATCTGCCTTATGAGTATATCATATTAACCAACTCAAAGAAAACATTGAAATTTTATAATCAATATTGGGTTGAGATTCTATTGTTAATATTTGATAAGATTATTCGTATTATCAAGCAGTGAATTTTTCATCATATTTCTGTAGGTACTTATCAATAATTGGACTATTGTCAGTCACATAATCATCGATATTCTTCATTGAGATTTGTATACTTGAAGCATCAAAATCACCACTTCTCAACTTGTCTTTTATTGAATTGAGTAGATGTTGATAGCTTTGATAAGCATATGTGCAATTCTGGATTTTCAAATCTAGGTTTTTATGCTTCATCCACCCTTGTATCAAAAGTGATGCTGTACTGATGGCTACCAAACTAACACCACCTGTTGCCACACTTGCGGCGAGACCCCCAGTTGCAAAGATGATGGATAAGGAATTCCCCAGTAATTTCCATTTTTTGAACCTTTCAACAGCCTGTTTATGAGCCCAACACTTTCTGTGATATGTGTGGTAATAGGCTTTTAATTCATTTACCTGATCTTCTGTTAATTCACCTGAAATATGGTTCCAGCTGAATATGCTTTTTCGCTCTTTCATACAATATGCTTATATAACGATTCTGTTCAACACACAGTACCACAAACCAGACAATTGCCCACTTAGAGGTGATAACTTACTAATTTTAGTCGTCAAGAAAGACGGTAGAGCATAAGAATATCCTCTATCAAGTGCATGTTTGACATAAAACCTACCGAAGGCATCGTGTAATATACCATGTGTCTGTAATGTATCAATCCAACCAAGAGTATGCTCCAAAAAATGTGTTAAGCAGCCTTCACCAGGACCGATTAATCCAATGCCTATATGCTCCTGGATAATATCTCTCACTTCAATATATTTGTTGAAATGTTTGTGATATAGAAACTGGTAAACCAAAGCTGATTTCAAAATCCTCTTATCAACACCAGGGTTTTTCCGTTCAGCATCCCGAATGAACCATCGTACAAATCTTATAATCTGCTTCATAATAATTGATTACATAATTCAAAGATCGAAATAATCTTCAAGGAAACGGAACATATTTTTTAATTCATCATTAGACAGAGATTTCTGCCAAACAGAAAAAGCGTACAGATCCATTTCAGAAAAATTGACTGCAGTACCATCATCATTATCAACTTGACATCCAACGAACATTTTTTGTGGATTTCCTGACAGTGTTGCTGAGATTGTTTCTGTTCCAACAGGAGTCATTGATGAAATACCTCTAAATAGTTCCATATTTTGTCCATTCACTCTTATTGTCCAAACCTCAATATTACCAGTCAGATCAGACAAAGAAAGAGCAGTAAGTCTTCCGCCTGAGAGAGTACCAAAATCAACCCAAACAGTCCCAGTACCCCAAGGAAAATGAACACCAAATCGAATATTAGCCTGCCCCCATTGAAATTGAGATTGATTCTTCACTTGTTTTGTATTAACAACCATAATTACTGTGCATGTATTCCCATTTGGTCCAGCAACTTTGGATACATCAAATGAATTTATTCTCAAGTAGTCATCAGTCCCATCGAATCGCAGAAAGAATCTCTTTTTATTTGAATCTCTCAACAGCAGAGGTTTTTTGGAATTATCAGTTTGTGTGAAAGATATATTATTGACAGGATCAACCCATCTTGAGACTCTATCGTTTGTATCAGATGTTAAAACAGAGAGAGCTGGGATGAGAGCAATAGAAATTCCATCAAGGACTGGTACACCAGGAAGAGAGTTGGAAATAACAAAAGTAGCTCTATCTAACTTCAGATCAAGTTGTTTTTTTGTGACACAATCATTATCATCAGTTCCTTCATCAACATTTATCAATTTCTTGTTGTTTCCAAGATCATAGTGGCCATCTTGTGTTAATGTAAATCCATCACCTTTATCACCTTTATCACCTCTATCACCTTTTAGGCCTGTTTTACCAGTTCTTGTATTATCTTGATTGAATACACCCATATAATATTAATTTAGATTAATTCATGACCACTTCAAGTGTGAATGTTGTATTAAATGCACCTGTATTAGGATGTGAATAATCAATGATTAAATAGCCTCTCGATAATGATTTGTTGATATTGACCGTTGTGATGTTTCTACTCATAGTATTATGTCTGTGTTCATAAATAGTTGCTGGTAATGGCAAAGGCCCACCACCTTCAGCTTTTGTCTTGAAGTAGAATATTCCGGGTTTTGTTCCTTGTAATACATACATTTTCTTAATATAAAAGTTATTATTATGAATGACTAAAAAATCAGAGCCATTTATCAATACAGGCTTTAAAACATTCTTATTATGTCCTCGTTTGGCTTTGACAGAGCAATTTAAATATTGTATTTGACCGATTATTCCATTCCCATTCAAATTTAGATCACCTCCCAATTTCGGCCTGTAAAGAGCAAATCCACCCAAATCGAAAGCCGTTTCCATAATTACACCTGTAACGCTTGAACGAAATAGATTCAAAGCACCGTTATGAATTCTATAGCCATTCAGATTCAAATCACCACCAAGTTTAGCCTCTTTTATCAGATAAGTGTTCATATTAATATTATTCAGCATTGTCAATTCGCCATTGTCTCCACCAAACAACCAATTTTCATTTTCTTTCACATCAAAACCATTCAAATCTAAATCAGTTTGTAATTGGATTTCTTCATTCACGATTTTATAAGCTTCTGCGAAGTCGTAAACACTTGATGGAACGTCTACAGCTTCAAAATCAATACCATATGCAACACAATAAACTTTGTACTTATTTGGATAAGTTGGGTTAGCATTAATATGAATCGTACAATATAAATATTCAGGTGGTGAACTTGCTGATGGTTTTTCAATCCATAATAAATATCTCGAATGATCTTCATTTCTGTTATCAAATTTTCTCCCTACAGTTTTATGAATTGTAATTCCACCAGTTGCACTGAATGTTACACTACTAAGATTCATTCCTTCATAATCAGGAAATAGCCATTCAAGAATGAAAGTGTATTTTCCATCTTTTATTGTGTACATATTAAATCCAATTCTAGCTCTGTAAATATGATTAGCTTCTTTATTCAAGTCTATATCAATAACCTTTTTTAAAATCAAATGCGGTGAACGAGGTAAATTGACATATCCATTAACTGTCAAGCCATATTCAGTGCTAATTTCATTGATATCATTCATCAAATATTTGAAAGCATTCTTTGGATGAGAAGCAGATGAAATATGACTTTTTTCTAATTGATCTAAATTTACGGCATCTGTTTTATTTGTTCCTTCTTTTAAGTCAATGATTTTATGCCCTCCAAGTTTTAAGTCTGCTGCCATCGCATTTGTTCCATTCAATAATAAAGTGTTTGCTCTGATGGTTTGTGAAGCTCGATTTAAAACTCTAAAGTTCACTGCATCAGTTTCATTCACCACGTCCGCTAAATTTGTTATTTTATTATTATTCATGTCAATGAAGTCTGAAGTATGAATCTGGCCAACATTCTCCAAGTGTTTGTTTAAAAAATCAAAGCTTCCATCAGATGTAAATCCAATTATATCTTTAGTTTTATCATCTACATAAAACTTATTGGCAGCATCTCTGTTAGCAGTTGGTTTTGCACAGTTGATCACTTTGTTACCAGCCAGATTTAAATTAGCAGTCATTTCTTGTGTTCCATCTCGAAGTAGAGTTTGACCGATACTGCTTTTTGATGCGAGATTAGTGTCAATATATGATTTATTCACAAGATCTGCTGGTTGGTTTCCTATCCCATGGCCTCTAATAATAAACCCCCCAAAATCCTGATTGCCGGTCATTATAACACTTCCATCTTTTTTAAGAAATTGAGAAACATCAATACCAGCAATTTCAGCATCAACATACTTTTTGTTTACAGCGTCTTGTGGGTTTGAGGGGTTATCCTGCAGGTTGAGGATTTTGTTTAATTTCATGTCAACATTACTACCAAACGCAACATGACCGTTTTCAATTTCATAAGCTGGGTCATGAACAAAGTAAGACAAATTGGTATGATAGCCATAGGCCCCATAAACGATGATATGTGTTTTGGTGTTAGACGCAGGAGCAGTGCTGGAAAGTTCCACCAGTATTGCCGCTTGCCCACCACTGTTTTTTTCGATTCGGAAAAGCTTCTTCATATAACCATCAACGTGTGGAGTTTGGGGAAAAGGTTTTTGAAACGGCTGTCCCGCATCTCGTATATTTACAGTTTGAAGGGTTAAATCGACTGTTGCACTTCTTGGGTCTGATGGTGAGTAAAACTCAACAACAAAAGTGTACTGACTGTTTCTTAAAGATGTCACATTAAAACGAATTTTGGATGTAAAGTTACCACTATGTGAAATGATAAAAGACAATGAGGACTTGTTTATGTGGTATGGTGATCTATCAAAATTCTCAATTTGAAGGTTTGTTGCATCACTAACTGCAGAAGACTTGGATATGTCTTTTAACAGAAAAGCGAAGGGGTTGCGTTGAGTACCAGATGCTGAAAGAATAAGGTCATCAACATACTTTTTGTTGGTAGAATCTTTATCAGAGTTTGGAGATCCAACATTTGTTATTTTATTGTCACCCATGACAAGATCACCGGTCATTGCAACACTTCCATCTTTTTTAAGAAATGGTGAAACATCAATGCCAGTAATTCCAGCAATTTCAGTATCAACATACCCCTTTGTGGCTGAATCATTGTTTGCTGTTGGCGCTGCTACATTAGTCAATTTATTACCTCCAAGATTCAAATCAGAAGTCATTGCAACGCTTCCATCTTTTTTCACAAAGTTATTGTTCACATAGTTTCTATTTACAGCTGAATAACCGAATCTTGGGTTATCTGGTATACCAAATAGATCATTTCTATTCATGCTGACAGGTGCATAAATTACACCACCAGTGTTTATATTAAGGAAATCAGCTGTTTTATTATCAACATATGATTTATTCACAGCATCTTGTGGGTTTGAGGGGTTATCCTGCAGGTTCATGATTTTGTTTAATTTCATGTCAATATCACCACCAAAAGCAACATTGCCGTTTTCAATTTCATACACTGGGTCGTGAATATGTGATAAAATGATATTAGAAAATCCATAAACACCATAAACTATAATATAATGTTTTTTATTATTTTGTAAATATGGCGAAATCAACAATAACTCCATTGATGTGGAACCATGACTTGTTTTTTCAAGGAAGAATATTCTCTTAAGATAACCATCAACAAGATGAGTCTTTGGAAATGCTCTTTTTATTGAATCCTTTCTTTCAATTAAATTTGATGACAGATTGTCGTCATCGACTGTTGCATTATTTGGGCTACCACCAGTATAAAACTCAACAACTAAAGTGTACTTTGAAACTTCCAATTGTGACAAATCAAAACGAAGAACAGTTGTAAGACCAGCAGAAGGAATAACAAAAGACAAGGCTTTTTTATTTATTGAGTAAGGGCTTTTATTATAGACTTCTAATTGTAGATTATTCGCATTTCTAAGAATAGTTGTTTTTGATACATCTTCAAGAAGAAATTTGAATGGATTAACACGTGTTCCTTCAATTGATAAAACAGCATCGTTGACGTATCCCAAGTTAGCAGAATCATAATGATTTACTGGATCACCAACATCTGTCAAACGTTTATTTTCAATGTCATAATTACCATCTTGTGTTAATCTAAATCCATCACCTTTGGGACCAACAGCTCCAGTAGCTCCTTGTGGACCAATTGCACCTGTATTACCTTTTGGACCTCTATCACCTTTTTCACCTTTGGGACCAACTGGACCAGCTGGGCCTCTTTCACCAGTACCAGTTTCTGTTTTATCTTGATTTATTTGAGCATTAAAAACTCCCATTATATCATCTTGTTAGATTAATTTTTCGATTCTTTCTGTTTTTGGATTCTCCTGTTTTTCAACATTTTGGAAATTATTGATTGCCATATAATATTAGATTAGATTAAACAGCACCATAAAAATTTCTCTTGATTGTTTTCATCGGCTTGTCAACATAACAGAAGGAATATGGTTTTTTGGTTGCTTCAATGTATTTCTTCTTGTCGATTCCAAGCTCCTGTGCAATCAAGTTCCTTTCTCTTGAGGATGGGAAATCATAAAGGCAGAAGTGACTGCAATTGAGTCTGATTGATTTTGGACAGCCATAGAATGATTGTGTGAGATATATGACTGAACAGTTCTTGTGTCTCCCCTGAATGAAATAGCTTATGATTTGATCTTGTTTCTTGTCAGTCACGAAATCATCAAAAACAACCAATCGCTGCAAATTTGTGTCTTTTATTTGTTCAACTGGCAATATCTCTTCTTGACTGCAAACCAAGGCAGGATATCCAATGTGACTGCTTATTTCATCCATTACTTTCCGAAGATATTTGTACTTGTCTTGATCTAAATTTTTTGCATAAAGATGTATCTGATCATAATAAACCAATGGTTCCATAATCAGATGCATGAACAATGTTGTCTTTCCAGATCCAGAATTACCAGCCAGCAGCATCCTGAAAGTGTCTTTTGGCATATACGGATACAACTGTCTGAATGAATTCTTTAAACCCTGAATATCATAATTAGGGATTTCCATATGTAAATAGTTTAGATTAGTCTAACACAATTGTATATGGATATAGAACGAATGAAAAGTCTTCTTAAAAGTGGAATTGAAGCCGGAAACAAAACAAGAGAAGTTCGTGATGTTATCAAGACTTATGAATACAGAAAACAGGATGCATATGATACAACATCAGAATTGCTGAAACCCTCTATTGATGTCCAGAAGAGTGTGAAAGAAAGTGTCGACGAAAAACAGGATGAAGTTATTAAACAGTTGAAAAAGAATCAAAAAGCCTTGACATCTGGTTTCGAAGATCTTATGCTGATGAACACGTTACCTGAATCAGTACCAATGAAAACAACATTACCAATTGATTACAAACCTAAAATGATGACTGAAACAGAATCACCATATAAGTCAGATCTTGACAAAGGTTTTTCACTTGAGGATATTCAAACATTGATGAAACATAAATTGCCTCCTCCATCACAGATATTTAAATCATATATGGATGGTGAAATCGACATCAACAAGTATGACAAAATTATTGGTAAATTAACCCAAGATGTTGGAATAAAAAAAGCTCATCTATCACAAACCAAAACGAAGAGGGATAAAAATAAAGAAAAGATACATGAATTGACTCAAGAGATCAAATTACTGCAAAAGTACCGAAAAAGAATTGGCGCAGTTGAGGAAGGTGCATCAACTATTGGTTCAGGCATGGGAAGAAGAGGTGCAATGGGTTCAAGGGGTGCATTTTTGGGTGACATGCTTTCAAGACTACAGTTGCTTGGTGGATCTATTTCAGCCGGTAACAACAGCAAAAATGTTCAAAATGAATTCACAAAAATATTGCATACATTGAACAGACTGGGAATCCTAAAAACCGGTGAGCTAAATAAAATAATGATGAAATATCTAATGTAAAAGTATATGACAGAAATTTCATTACGATTCAACAGTAAAAACAGAGACAAAATTGGTGTCAGCAAGAGTCATGATTTTGAAAAAAGATTCAATTCACCTCTTAAATTAACGAATGATTTAAAATATGAAATGGCTGTGAATGTCATCAATATGACATACAGTTGGTACAATATCAGAGATATTTTTGGGAATAATCAAATGAAATACAGCTATGACAAAGGTGTAAACTGGGAAACAATAACATTCGTTAACGGGATGTATTCATACGACGATATCAATACTTACATTCATGAGTATATGAGAAAAAACAGCCATGTACTGAATCCATCTGAAACAGACAAATCAAAATTCCAGTATGGTATTAACATGTATTTCGTTTTGTCAACATATCGCATTTTGATTGAACTCAATGAAAATTATCGTGTGGATCTGAGGAATCTTGATTTCAGAAAACTTATCGGTTTCGATTCAAAATTAGTTCCAGCCACAGAATATGGAACAAATCTACCTGATATTACAAGAGGAGTAGATGAAATTTATATCAATTGTGATTTGGTGACAGATAGCATTGTTGATGGAAATAGCACAAATACAATCGCTGTTATTCCTGTCACAGATCTCGTTAGAAGTTTACCTTTCACTTACAAACCTCGTTTTCTTTCATGGAATCCAGTCTCAACACATAATATCAGCTCAATACGCTTTTATGTCACAGACTCTTCTAGAGCTCCAGTCGATTTAAATGGGATAGATTGGTATATTGAGTTATTCTTGAGAGAGACAGAATTATAAAACCTAATAGTATATGAAACGGTTTGAGTTTAAAAAATATGAACAACATGGTGAAGGTATTGTGACTGATATGATCAAAACAGCTGGAAAAAAAGCAGCAACAACAATTGGTGAACATGCTGGCAAAAAAGCTGGCGACAAAATCATAGAACTTTTGAAAAAGAGAAAGAGTGGAACTGAGAGTGTGAGCCAGACTGGTGGTTTAATCAAAAGAAAGAGAGGCCGACCGCGTAAAATAACTTTTATCTAACACAATAATATATGTCAAACTATCGTGACTCAAAATATATCGAAAGATATGAAGATGTAGTGTTCGAACTAGAGACAGCACTTAATACTGTAGTAGCAAACAATGCTCATCAGAGTGAAAACAGGCTACCGTTTTGTTGTTGATAACAGTGGAGAGACTACACCATTTGACTGGTATAATGCCCGTTTTAATGTTATTTTCAAAGTAAACAAGCTTGCAGATGGAGCTAACATTGCTGCTAATGATCATAGTGGTATTGTTAATTCAGCTCACGCTCTTATTAAAACCATTAATGTAAAAATGAATGGTCTTGATGTTTATGAGTGTAGAGATGCCAACCAAGCCACAAATATTAAGTCATTGCTTGAGTATTCACAGGGTTATGCTGTAAGTCAGGGAACCAATGAGTTCTTCTATCTTGACACAAATAGGAATGCTGAAGAAAGAGCGGCTCAGGCTGCTTATAACAAAGGTTTCGCAGCTCGTAAAGCATTGCTTGATGGTGGTGGTGAAGTAAATGCAGAGATAGCATTGAACAGATACGGTTTTTTCAAGAGCTTTTGGGATGAACTCATGCCTAACTCAAAAAGAGGTGAAATTACACGTGAGAGTGATGCTAATTTGATTTGGAAACTGCTGATGATTGCCGTGTGATACTAACTAAATTCCAGCTAATAGTTCCTCGCATTGTTTTCAATTCTGCGGGAAAGTCCTTATACATGAGCAAGTATCTTGACAACAGAAAGTGGACTTACATGAGAGAAATGGTCGAAGAGGCAATTCAACAAGACAGCAGACTGCCAATTTCCGTATTTCCACAGGAATAAACAAACCCAGGCATGTTTTTGTATTCATCATCAATGATGCTAATGATGCATCTCAGACAGCTAATAAATTCTTGTACAACACATTTGCTGTTGGAGCAGTTGGACATCTGCGAACTTTGACTGATTGTTATCTTGAAGTTGGCAATGGAAATGATTATCCAGAGGTTCATTATAAACCATCAACAGAACCAACAAGAGTATTTAGAGATGTTTTGAAATATGTTGAAGCTGTAAATGAATTCAGTGAAAGTACCCTTCTCACAAGAGGAAACTTTGGTACAATATTCCCTTTCATTTATTTTGATCTGACAAAACAGAAACAAGATATTAAAGATGGAATGACAAAACTGACTTTCAAATACACTTTGAGTGCTGCAACAACTGCTGATTACAGTGTGTATGCATTGGTACTCTATGAGCAGGATATTGAGATGAGAAAGACTGATGGAAAATTAATTCTGAGATCAATGTAAATTAAATTAATTAAATTAAATGATTGTTTGTATTAAATACAATTTAGTATAAACATATATTATATGACTACTTATCATCCTCATGGAGTAAGACTTTCAAACAGTCAGAAGCAAAGGCTTGCAAAAGCTATACAAACAAATTCACCGGTAACATTGAGACTCGCACATGGAGATCTCACTGGAGGTGATCAAATGATGTTGACAAAAACACAGATAAAAAAATTAGCCAAATCACAGAGAAATGGAACAGGTGCTGATGTAAAGATATCCAAAGCACAGATCAGAAAATCAGTCCAAGAAGGAGGTTCTCTTTGGTCCAGTCTTTTTTCACTTGGAACAAGACTATTGCCTTATGCAGGTAAAGCAGTAGCTAAAGCGGCTCCAGCATTGGCTACAGGTGCTCTTTCTTCATTAGCAAGTCTCGGCATTGATAAACTATTTGGAAAGAAACAAAAAGGAGGATTTCTTATTCCTAATGCCAATTTATCCCAATTATTGAATGTAGGAAATTTATTGAATACGAGACAGATGGCTGATGTTATCCAAAAAATGCAGTATGGTGGAGACGTTGTTATAAAACCAACAAAAGCGCAGACTGGAAAGGGTATTGGAACAATACTCGCCAGCATTGGAATTCCTTTGGCTATAGAAGCAATCAGAAAATTAACTGGAAAAGGTTTGCATGTTGAAAGCAGCCGTCCAAGACGGTCAATACCTGTTCATGTTCCAGATGACATTGTACCCAGAAAGAAAGGTGGGAAACATGCTATGATTCCATGGCAATCTCCTCCTGTTTTTGGTACATGGAATAACCCAATCGGTTATGGAATGAAAAAAAAAAAACAAAGGAAAAGGACTTCTACTGGGCAAAAACAGTCCATTCAATTCAATCCCCATACTAGGAACCATTTTGTAAATAAACCCTTATCCAACTTTGATTTAATCAATTGGGTTAAACAACTTGGAATAAAACATTTTAGAGGAGTATTTTCAAGAGACAATATGCCGAGACAAATAAAAAAGAATGAATGTGGGATAGTCAATCTTGATTCCAAAATTGGACCTGGTACTCACTGGGTTTGTTATAGGAATTTCAAAAATGATAAATACTGTGAATACTTCGACTCTTTCGGTTTAATGATGCCAACAGAAGTACAGAAATACATGGCTACAAGTGGAAAACAACTTGAATACTCTGGAGATGAGATACAAGAAAGAGATTCAGTCTTGTGTGGATATTGGTGTTTATACTATTTATTGGAAAGACAGAAAGGGACCCCCATATTGAAAGTCATTCATAATGCAAAATTCAATCCCACAGACACAAGAGTCAATCATAGATTCATAATCAATTATTTCAAAAATATGTAATGTATATGTATGTCTGTTAAGTTAAACAAAAACAGTGGGATAATAAAAGTCGGTAAATATTACGCGTGCTATAATGAGAAAGAATACTTTGATCCATCAGGACAGGAGATACCTGCTCAAATGGAGGAAAAGAATTGTTTCAATGAATCAATGTGTATTAGAGATCCGTTATTGAGTAAACAATGGTGTTTGTACTACCTTTTAGAACGTCAGAAAGGTACTATGATATTAACAATATTATTTGATGATGAAAGATTTAATAAATTTCTATCTAACATAAAAGTATGATAGAATTCGAAATAATTGATGATGTTAATATATTTGTTATAATAGTTGTCAACAGATTGATTGGTTTGAGAGTTGTAATCAAATGCACTTTGAATAATATAACAGTATTCTATGACAAACTTAGTGGAAATGTATGTCGATTTAACTACTAGACAAAGAAAGAAGATCAAGAAAGCTAATGAAATTGATAAAATAATTAATATCAGATTGAAAAAAGAGCAGGTGATAAATTGTGGAAAGCTATTTTATCCAACTTAATATATATGAGATCATATTGTGTGAAACAGAAGAAAGTCACTGAATGTGTACCAGGAAGTGAAAGATATCAAAAGACAAAAAATGGTCGAACTGTGATGAAATGTACTTGTGCTGAATGTGGAATCACAAAAACTAAATTTGTCAGAAATCGGGGAAACTGAATAGCCCGTCTGAAGGGGCGGGCATACTAGATTCAGCCGCAGATATGGCGCTAACAGGATTCTTAGAACATGGAGTCCCTTATTTAGCAAAGAAAGGTGTAGAAATGGGAAGATATTATGCATCAGAAGCAATGAGAAATCCAAAGCTGCAAAAGAAATTAATTGACAAAGGACTTTCCCTCGCAAAGCCTGCAATCACAAAGGTTGGGTCAGAAGCTTTGAAACAACTCTCAACAAAAGTGAGACCAAATATTCGTTACAAAACAGATATCAAAGGATTAGATTATGGCGGTGCTATTGACATTCATAAGGTTATTGGCAAGCTTCCTAAACCGAAAAGTGGTTGGACACCAAGTAAATATAAATATATGGGACCATACAATCCATTGCATGAGCAGTTGGAATATGATCCAAATACTGGCGAGGTCTTGAAATGGAATGTACAACCTTACAATAAGGTGGATGAAATAGCAGCTTACCACGATATTTGTTATGATATGGGAAAAAATAAAGGTGAATGTGATAGAACAATGGTCGAGTCACTAGATCAAATACCATATGGTGAGATGCCAAAATGGGGTCAAACAGCTAGATTCTTAATCGACAAAAAACAGAAACTTGGTCTTGGTGTTTCAAAAAACGGAAAAAGCCGTCGAGTGAAGAAAACTGGCAAGAAAAACTAGCTGATGAATTACATGCACCCATAAAACGAAATTTCACTCGGCGGCGTGTGATTGTAAATAAAATTGATGAAATATGGGCAAGTGATCTAGTTGAAATGCAACAGTTTAGTAAATGGAATAAAGGTTATCGATATCTTCTTATGGTTATTGATATCTTCAGCAAATATGGTTGGATTGTCCCATTGAAGGATAAGAAAGGTGAATCTGTCACTGAAGCATTCAAAACAATATTCAAGGAAGGTAGAAAACCACAGTATTTATGGGTCGACAAGGGAAAAGAGTTTTACAACAAACACTTGAAGGACCTATTAAAGAAACATAGTGTACAGATGTACTCAACTGAGAATGAAGAGAAATCATCAGTAGTTGAAAGATGGAATAGGACAATCAAGTCCAAAATGTGGAAGCAGTTCACTGTTCAAGGTAATACACAGTATTTAGACATGTTACCAAAATTAGTGAAACAGTACAACAACACAAAACATTCAAGCACAAAGATGACACCCGTTGAAGCATCTGATAAGAGGAATGAAGGAACTGTTTACTTCAATTTGTATGGTGATATGGAGCCATTAAAACAGAAACTAAAATTTAAAATAGGTGATAAGGTCCGAATATCCAAGTATAAACGGATTGTGTTCGACAAGGGCTATACACCAAATTGGACAGAAGAAGTGTTTATAGTTGATAAAATCCAATACACTAATCCAATAACATACAAACTAAAAGATCACAACGATGAAGAAATTGAAGGGAGTTTTTATGAACCTGAGTTATTAAAAGCCAGACAGGATGTATTCCGCATTGATAAAGTCATTCGCAGAGATTACAAGAAGAAACAAGCTTTGGTGAAGTGGAAGGGTTATAGTGACGAATTTAACAGTTGGATACCGATTAAGGATTTAAAGAAAATTATCTAACATACATGTATGCAAAAATATTCCTACGATAATAAAGAATTAGATGTTTAATAGATTGCTATCTTGATGATAACAATGACATTTGGTTCAGAGGAAGAGACATTGCTAAAATTCTTGACTATAAAAATCCACAAAGAGCAATCAGAGATTATGTTGTATCGGATGATAAAATCTTAAGAGACCACAAAATCAGCATAAATTCACGAGGGACAAAAATGGTCCCTCGTGCTGAGACCCCTGAAAAAACTTTCAAATGTTTTTTTATAAATGAATCAGGATTTATTCACTAATACTGTCCTCTAAAAAACAGGAAGCAGTAAAATTCAAACATTGGGTTACATCAAAAGTATTACCATCAATCAGGAAACAGGGATATTACAAACAGTTCAATGACAGAAGTAATAACATGCTGATGATTGGAAGTGAAAATGATCTGCACTGCAAGATTGTTTCATTCATCAGAAAGAAATATGAAGACGCATTAATGATAGCCGGTTTAGGTGAAAATCAAATAAGCTCAAATATGAGAATCAGAAGTTATAACAAAGGATATATGTCTGGACAATGTGATTTGATGTTAATGAATCCCACCAGAAAATACAATGCTCTTTGTCTTGAATTCAAAAGTCCCACTGGTGTATACCAAGTGTCGGAAAAACAAACAAATATGAAGCAAATGTATGAGAAAAACAAGTGCAAATACATTATGAGCAATTGTTTTGAAGATTTAATTTTTGAAATAACCAAACACATGGAAGAAAGCAAATTGTATTTATCACGTATAAGAAAAGACTAACTTTTATCTAACCTATATATGTGAGAGAGGTCAGTATTATACTGTATTTGCTATTTTGGTAGCCAAGAATATTTTTATTCCTGGCTATTTATTTTGTGATGGCCATAAGCATAACTGTTGATTCCGTCTTTTGATAAATATCTTTTGTCATCGAAGCAGCTGAGTGATACTTTGTTGATTTCATAGCTTCCTAATTGATGGTTTTCACTTCTGATTGTTTTCATTTTATGATACATTTTTTGTCATTGAATAGAGTGTCTTTATAATTTTCATGCTTGATTTCATTTTTGATTGTGTTCTTTTTGATTCCTTTTGCTGTTTTTCCTCCTTTCTGGTCATCTTTAATATAGCTATACATCTTTGATCTCAGCCCTACGAATTCACATATTGGGACTCCAGCAGCCTCATCTTTCATCTTACCAATCACTTTCTTATTGGTCTTATCGGAGAATGGCGAGCTTTTAGGATAGTCACTGTTATCGAATTTATCTTTATCATTCCAGAAATCCCTATAGACATCTTCTGCTTCAATTTCATATGTCAAACTGTCCGTGTCAGTGAAGAGCAGCTTAGCCTTATTACCGTACTTTTGTTTAATGTAGTTGTAATGGAAATCATACATAAGCGTCTTACTGAGATCAAGAATACACATTCCTACATATGCCGGCCTGTTTAGAGTTAGTGTTTCTTTTATCTTATGCACTGCTACCAGATTTTCATTGAATATCTTACTGCTAACATAAGTGGGTTTACTGGCTAATTTCAATAGCTTCTTCTCATCAGTCACCAATCTGACATCTACTCTCTTTCTGAGATTTTCCATAGTTTTGCCGAATACTGAGTTATTCATCAACTTGAAGAAATCTTTCTCAAAAGCATTTTTGGCATTAGTTCTTTTCTGTGTGTTGAAGTCAATGTACTGTCTCAGCCAAGGGGATTGTTTGAATTCTAGCACCCTATGGATTTTTGTTATTTTCAAACCCAAGTCTGTGTATAATTGGAGGTTTCTGTAATGAAGAACATACTTTCTCTTTGTTGCTTAATGTTGGTATCAGTTTATGTACCAAACCAGTTGATATATTGTATTTCTTGCTATCTTTACAGTAATCTGAAACATGTCTTCAGTTACTTTCACCTTCTCTGGTCCAAGTGGGTAATCATTATGATGGTCATGCAACTCTTGGGGGTATTCCAGATCAACTTCAAGAATCAAACCCTTATTGCTGTCTTCTTTGTATTTAGCCAGGTTGAGATTATTTATTTTATTCTCAGTCATCCATCTGAATCCGCCTGTTGGAAGGTATTGACTCATTGCCCAACCGTATAGATTATTAGCATCAAGATACATAATGTACTTTGAGGGCGCCTTCTCATCATACTTCTTCATGTATTTATTATTAGCTTTACCGTAACGATTGGCAATATAGCTGATACCACCTCTCATACCCTTTTCAATGAACTGGAACATATCAATGTCAGTCATCAATTCCAGTTTGATATCAGTCATCTTTAACATTGCATCCCATGATAAACCAGGAGATGTGAAATAGTGACACGGATCCAGTTTGTAGTACTCGAGACACGTTCTTCTGAAGTTCTCAAATACATCAGCCAACAGGAGTACATCTGTTTTAAGGTACAGATCATGATACTCACCCATGTTGTTTAAGGAGAATATATTCCAAACAGTCTGAGCATGTGTGTAGTCTTCATCTGATATATGCGTATCACTCAGTATGCTATAGAATTCTTCTTTTGAGGGCAGCTTCTGATTGAATTTGTCGAAACTGTCCATGTAGTCGTAAGGATAAACACCTTTCTGTGCCATCAGATCAAGATCTTTTCCCTTGAACTCTTGTGAGGTGTATTTCAAGGCTTCTTTTGGTAGATTGCCTACAAGTTTTTCCAAACTAGAGCTCATGAACTGGAAACTATCAAGAAAGGTCAAGTGATTGCCAAGCATGAAAGCCATATACTTCTCCATGTTATTTGGGATAGCATTGATGTTCATTTGACAGTTTTCACCTTTTTTATTTGTGAAGGTGTGTTTCTTGACAATGGCTCCAATCTCCTGCATAATAAAATGACTATCATAACCTCTTAGATTGTGAAATATAACAGGTATCTTCACTTCTTCTGGGTTAACTCTAAGTTTCAAGTTACATTCTTGATGAGCTGATCCTCTATACTGGCCAGTAATGTGACAGTGATCTCGTACTCTGATATCCTTTTCAGTGTATTTTTTATCACAAATGTGACATTCTTTGGCTTTTTGGAATTTCTCTTCATCATCCTCAGTCATTTTCAATGGTTTGTTGAATTCTTTTACAATCTTCTTGCAATATTTAACTTCCTCTAACATAGCTTCCATGAATTTGTATACAGCCTTTTCACCCCTGTATATTTGTATTGGCTTGCTGTATTTATCATCATAACAACAAACAACCTTGTAACCATATCCACAATCAGTATGCTTCTGATAGGCTTCAGTGTATGATTTATCATTGTTGGGTTGGCAACCGTGTATTTTCTCAGTTAAAGCCTCAAAATCAGCATAGATCACAAATGGTACTTGCTGTTGTTTATGGAAGTTGATGAATTTTAGAATATTATTGTCTTTGTTTGGCATCTTTATTGCTTGTGTGCCATTAACTAGTATGCAGTTGTCCACATGATCATTCAAGACTCTTTCTGAGCTGAAACATTG
The DNA here is from genome assembly GCA_016490735.1 of Pachyseris speciosa. Lineage (NCBI taxonomy): Eukaryota > Metazoa > Cnidaria > Anthozoa > Scleractinia > Pachyseridae > Pachyseris > Pachyseris speciosa. The sequence continues at coordinate 47,831 of JAEMWC010000378.1, forward strand.
TAGACAGTGCATGCAAAAGTGTTTTCTTTCTTTGTGCTTTGTTTGATTATACATGAACCTTTTGAAATCTTTGATTAAAACGTAGTGTTTGTTTTCATTTTCTGTAATCAATAGAAGATTCAAACAGTCTTCATACTTTTCTTTTGAAACATAAATTGGATATGGTTGTTTGTTTTCATAACCAAATACATTGATGTTGATCTCATTTTGTTTTTCTATCTTGTTGTACTGTTTAGTTGTGACGGGGAATTCAACGCCAGAATAATCTAACGTATTAATATGTTGTCTATCAGATTTTTTTATTCTCTGAGGGTCTTTATCTTGTGGATTCAAATGTCTGATGTGACACCATCTGAAGCATTCATTGTCTTTATTCTTCATGTTAATCAATCCCTTCATTTTATTCATTAATTCTGGGGGTAGTTTGACATATGATGAGCCTTTCATTGGCTGATATATTACAACATTTAGAAAATGCTTGTCGACTGATTCCACAACCCAGCCAGATCCTTCTGAAATCCAAACTGCAATCTTATTTAATATATTTTGTTTTGACGCTTGAAGTGATTCACTGATCTGGAGATTATTTATAATTGTTTGAGGTGGACTGTTGAAAAAGGCTGTTTTATGTATTATTTCACCATCAGACATTTTTCTGAATGTTACCTTTAGTGCTTCAATGAATTTCAGTCCTTTCATTGATTTTAGTAAACTTACAAGACGGTACGCTACAGCCTTTCTTGTGTTTTGCAGTTGTAATAGCGGGTCTTTGTAATTTTTGATATCTATTTGAAATGATTTGGTGTATCCTTTGAGAGCTTTATCTGTTTGCTCTATCTTAGTCCTTGGTTCTGGTATTGGGGCTAGTTTTTTAGTTCTTGGTGCTGGTACTGGTCTATCTCTAAATTGTGGTGGTGGAAGAATTATGTTGTCTTCATAATCTTTAACCATCTGCTTCACACTCTTGCGAGGTGCTGGAATTGGCTTCTGCTTTTTGATGTTATCAGCGAGACTAACTAATTGCCTCATCTCACCAACATCCATACGGCCTAATCTTTTCAATAATTCTTTGAAAATACTATTTCTATTTTCCATGTCTATACTATTAAGATATATAATTTTTTGACTCGGATCATTTACCATCTGGCTACCTGATCCGATATTTTTCTGACTCAGGCCATTTACCATCTGGCTACCTGACCTGATTTGAGAGGGCTTTTCCAAGGCCCGGAGATTTCTTTCTTTCGTCATTCTCCATTTAACCTATAGCGACATTTCTTTAAGTGTTTTTTATATCATAAAGTACTTAAATAGATAATCTTGACCTTGGAAAATGGGAAAATGCCGTTCTACCTGAATACTGCTCATATATACTAATTATCGCTTAGAATGTTGAAATTAGCTGTTTCTCGACGAATACTACTCAAATATGCTCATTCCGCTTAGAATATTGAAATCAGCCGTTTCTCGACGAATACTACTCAATTCTTTCATTCATCATCCTGATGCCTAAAATATTGAAGTATTCTGGGAGAAAACGCTAATTTTAGATTTGGAAAATTTGACCTTGACCTTGGGAAAAATGCGCTGTTAAATTTTACGGCGCAAAATTGGAAAATGCGCTGCTGTGGAAAAATGCGCTAGGACCCCCAAGTACTATACTACTAAAGTTAATCCAAGATCCCTTCGTATGGCAACAATCCATTCGGCTTGAACACACTGCACGTCGGTCTTCTGGAAACTTCTGATAAGAGATTTTCACACCATTTTTCCACATAAATTTTCTTAGGACAGAATGGAATAGAGCAATTTTGAAGCATGATCGCTCACGATTACCACATGTAAACGTAACAGGAAGACCTTAGAGAACAACGACCGAGACCAGATTCAGTGATCAGCGGTTTCAGTGAAAACATGGGTTTGTGGGGGGTGCTCATTCTCGCGGGCTCATAAAATCTGGTTGCGGTCGTTGTTATCAAAGGATTTCCGTGTGAACACCACATGATTTTCACGCCGGCCGTCGATGCCTCGTTTCCGTGCTGCTCTCCTCAGATCATTCCGAGCGGCCGCCATTTTGGAATAAGGTGTATACGAAAGGGGTACCATTTGTCAATGGAAGGTATGCGAAAGGGGTACCTTTTCTGTCAAGAATGGAATGTTGTTCAATACACACGCATTGTATCGATCCGTACAAGCGCTGTGTCGATCCGTACGGAGCGTACGAAGCGTTAACCTAGCAGTCGATCCGTAAAGAGCAGCATACGCTTCGAGTATTGCATATCATTAGAGGGACTTATGATATTTTCGTGGATACTGTTGGTGTGGGTGGCCATACGGTTTGTCGATCCGTACGAAGCGTACGAAGCGTAAACCTTGCAGTTGATCCGTAAAGAGCAGCATACGCTTCGAGTATTGCATCTCATTAGTGGGACTTAAAATATTTTCGTGGATACTGTTGGTATAGGTGGCCATACGGTTTGTCGATCCGTACGAAACGTAAACCTAGCAGTCGATCCGTAAAGAGCAGCATACGCTTCGAGTATTGCATTTCATTACTGGGACTTATAATATTTTCATGGATACTGTTGGTGTGGGTGGCCACACGATTTGTGGATCCGTACGAAGCGTACGAGGCGTAAACCTGGCAGTCGATCCGTAAAGAGCAGCATACGCTTCGAGTATTGCATCTCATGAGAGGGACTTAGAATATTTTTATGGATACTGTTCGTGTGGGTGGCCATACGGTTTGTCGATCCGTACGAAACGTACGAAGCGTAAACCTAGCAGTCGATCCGTAAAGAGCAGCATACGCTTCGAGTATTGCATTTCATTAGTGGGACTTAGAATATTTTCATGGATACTGTTAATGTGGGTGGAAGACGTTGGTGTGGCTAGCCATACGGCTTTTCGATCCGTACGGATTCGGAGCGTAAACCTTAGTAGTTGATCCGTAATGAGTGGCGTATACGTTCCGTGAATAAGAAAAAAAGATTTCAGTGAAACCGTATCATTCAGAGACCTTGTGATAACGGCAACTTTTACGGGCCCCACCAACTTGGCCACCCAGTTAATGTGCCAAATTGTTATGGCCCGCTGGTGGCCGTATTAATAGGGCTCCACTGTAACACAAAACATCACGTTGAAACAAAGGCTTTTGTAGTATACGCCGGAACAAAAACCATAATGGTGGTCGGGGCACGCAGATATCCCGCTGGTAGCTAAATTCTAACGGAGAAACCTCGCACTAAAGAAAGATTACTGCTTTTATAGCCTGAATGTTTGCCCCTGTGTAATATCACTGTGCCATGAAATGGACGCAAGTGAGACATTTTTTATAACAATGGAAATTAATCGAGCAATAAATCGAAGAACAATTATCGCAACAGAAGCGAAACGTTTGATTGGTAACTGCTGTCATGATCAAAATTCAGTAACGTTTGTTTTCACAAGATCATTCCACCCACAACGATGAGTACACTGCAAGAATACCGTGACACGGTCCGTTACCTGACAAAGCGTGAAATCTCCGACGAAAGGGGGGAACTTTTCAAAATTATCAACGACGACGCTTTTTTCCCGCTGAATGTTTGCCGGAGGAGATGAGGATGGGAACTTCATCTCCCAAGATATAAAACAGCTATGGGCCAGTCAACATTCGAGTATGCTGCTGCAAAGGAATGGAATGACCTCCCCAAGGAACTGCGTGCCTGTGAAACGCTAGGGCTTTTTAAAAATAAAACTTTTAAATTCTTAATAGAATTAGACAAGACACAACACATATGTAGTGTATAAGTTTTTATATTGTATTTAATCTTAACTTGCATCGACGATGAATTGTATTCTTAATATATTTCTTATGTTCTGATCACCGGTTCATACCGGCGCTTTTTTTATGTTAAAATCGCTGATCGGTTTTTTCAGTTTAAATAAAGCATTTATTATTATTATTATTATTATTATTATTATTATTATTATTATTATTATTATTGTTAATGCAAACAGAGCGGAGCGATCAAGACAATGAGAGTGTGCTGGGGTGTATGCCAGAGTACAATGTTGTTGATCAGCCATCTATGATCACTTGGGGCTTAAAGAGTGATGGCAGTCTCATTGTTGTACCGACCTCTATCATAGTAGATGCTTATAATGAGATTGTAACCTGGAGGAAGAATGTATTTCTGGTGCCGTATGGAAAAATCGGAAGGGAATTTATTGATCAAGATACATTGCATATTAATGACTGGAATAGTAGCTCCGACAATCAGCACATATCATTGAAAGCAGCCTTTGTCCTTTTGGCTGTAGCACTTCAAAAGCCAAGTCCTAAATCCAAGACAAAAGACTACCAGGAAGTCTTATCTAAGCGCCTTACGCTCTGGAAGGAAGGGGAAATTGGCAAGTTGTTACGTGAAGGTAGAATTCTTCAGGGACGTATTGGAAAGCTTAAGACATCTGATCCGCCGCAAAAATCAAAGGTTTTTGCTAAGCTGGTGCTCGAAGGACAAATCAACTCAGCGCTGCGCTTCCTTAGCGAAACGTCAACTGGGGGCGTTTTGGAACTAATGGATGACGTCATGGCCCAGTTAAAAGAGAAACACCCAAATCCACAACCAGCAACATTGGGCTCACTTCTCTTCGGACCAATTGACGATGTTATCCCTGAATCAGTG
>JAEMWC010000378.1:57500-62500 GCA_016490735.1 Pachyseris speciosa
TTGTGCGTTCAGGAACAAAGTGGGAGGGGCGACTGCAATCAGTGATTTTGTGCAGAGAGATAACAATGGCACTGGGTATTGAGTAGTAGTAGGGACGGGAAGACGAGATACAATGGTAACGAGGTTACCTTTTCTCATGTAAACACTTTGGCTCACCTAACCAGGACGAATCAGTATTAGATATAGCAGGGAAGAAACTGAAATGCGACGGCTATTCGGAGTTACGCGACACGTTAACTCCGAAAGTTTGCTGGTCCTGGCTCCTGGGTCCTGGCTTCGCGTTTGTTTGTATAAAAACAAGTGTTGTAGCAAAATATCAACCTAAGAAGGAAATTTTCAATAAATGTTGGCGATATTCAATGAGAGGGAAAGGCAAATGAGGAGTTGCTCATATAAACGCTCGGTAAAGTTGTCTTGGGGAGGAGGGTTGTCTCAAGTACCCGAGACCACATAGATGGGTCCTTACAGAATGGCGGTTGGTTTGCAACAAAAAACGAAAATTACAGCGGTTCTTGGCTCCTTTTTGATACGAAATGTGAAGGACCTTAAGGGCTGTTTTGACCCTTTCCCAAATCGTCGATGAAGACAAGCAAATGATTCGTGCTCCCGGAAAAAAGGAAAGGTGTTCAAAAGTAGAAGTGAAAGTCCCGTGAAAAGCCGCTTCTGCGCTAAAAAATTGAAACAAGGCACAGCTGACCACGTTAATTCCTTTCGAAGCGTATTTTTATAAAACCCTGCCTCAAAGAGTTGTCATTCGAAGAGGGCAGATGTTCTGTTCTTAAAAGAACAAATTACATTGACTTTTAAGTGGACATCAACAGCAATAGAGTGCTTGATTGAATAGTTTGAGAGACACAATTTTCGTTTGCAGATTTCTTTTTAAGGTATAGAAATCACAATGAAAAGAGTATTGCTAAAGAAACTTGTTTAACATGACATTGCTGTCAGTGTTTCTTACTTGACGTCACTTAGGCCCGGAACAAACTGAAAGCATTAGATGTACTCAGTGGTACGAGAGAGCCTTCCATTGTCCTAACGTGAGGTGTTTTCCAAAGAGCAGGAAGCGTATTACATACAATCCTACAAGAAGAAACAAATATCGTAAAAAGAAACTTATTTCAAACTGGACTTAAAGTACTTTGCTTTTACATGTAAAATATATTTTCTTTTAACTGGCTGCCTGACATTTTTAACTCCAAAGATATGTCAGGTAGCTAGCACCCCCATCAGTAAATTCCTCTCTCTTTTTGTCTTTTCAAATTCTGAGGGGAAATACGGTATTGTTGCGCAGCCATTGTTGTTGATCGTTACGGCAGCGGTTTCTGCTGGATATCGGTTTCAGATCAAAGGCTGCTCTTGTAGATTAACAGAACACTTTCCGCCAGCTCAAGGGTCCTCACCACGAGAAAGGTTGTCCGATGAGCTTCAAACTTGAAAACGTCACGTTGTCAGGTAAATTGATTCCCTTAATGAAAAGAAACACAATTGAAATAAAATTGAAATAAAATCTCGGCGCCTCGAAAAAGATCCTCAGAGATTCAGTATGCTTAGAAAACTGCAGAACAAACAAAAGTGAAACGGAATGCTCCCAATGAAGACTTCGATACACTCTTTTTTTTTTTTTATTAATTTTTTTTTATAAGAATATTGTTTTTCCGGCCAGACTGAATATTCCTATTTTTCTGTCGATTTTAGGCTGAAAATAATCTTGTAATATTCTTAATTATAGCTTATGACATTTCCGTTTAAGGAAGTATTGGGGTATCCCATTACAAGTTAAGTTTTTGCTATTTTGTACTGCACAAATACATTACCGCTCATCATTGAACATTTGGCTATTGTTAGCTAGTTAAAGTAAAAAGTTAAGTAAAAACATATCATTACATGGTATTTAAAGATTTTCAACGCACGAAATTATATTCTTTTCACAATTTCAGCCTCAGATTTATTCTTAAAATATTCTTAAAATCTCGCAAATTTCAGCCTCGATATTCTTATAACATATATTCTTATAAAAAAAAGAGTGTAGATTTGAAACAGAGTCAGCCAGTTGAAAGATGGTAAAACACATGCAAGACACTTAGACCCACTAACACTGATATCGATAACTAGTAAAGACATCAACTTCAATTCGCTTAGAGTCAGATTTACCATACGACTGGCTTGCTGTCAACATGACCAACCTCTCCGCGCTAAAATTTGAAGGCACATTCACAAATAACACCATGTTAGACGAGATACGAAATACTCTTACACTTCAGGTCAATCTTATCATCGTCCTCGTCATTAACATCATAACTTGTCCTTTGACAGTTGTGCTCAACGTCTTGGTTATGATGGCCGTGAAACGGAGACCAAGACTCCAAACCAACGCCAACATCTTGCTGGCCTGTTTAGCAGCAACTGACACCTTCACTGGGGTGGTAGTACAGCCAACGTTTATCCTTCAAACATTACAGTCACTTGGTGTCATCGGCCATCCTGAAATATTTAATATTCCAGACTTCCACAACCACGCTATAGCCACAGCTCTCGTGTGTTCCTTGCTTCATCTGACACTGGTGACTTTTGAGAGGCTAACAGCGATCAGATTCACTATATACTATCCCTATATAATCAGAGTGGAGAATATCAAGAAAGCTGTAATCGCCTTTTGGCTCTCTACTATTTCTGTTTGGTTGTTATTTTACATATCGATCAGGGCCGTGGTCGTTATATTATTTTTTCTGTTGCCGTCGTGTGTTTTTTTCATTGCTTTTTCGTACGTGATTTTGTACCGCGAAACACGCCGCCATCTAAAAAAGATCAAAACGCAACAGCTGCCTCGTGAAGAGGTGGAAAGGTTTGTGAAGGAGAACAAAGCTTTCATCACAACACTGTTTTTAATTGGAACAATTTTGCTCTGTTTTACCCCATCTATTCTTGCACTTTCCGTGCTTGTTACAATAAAGCAACATTGGCAAGACATAGAAGTCTTTCAAGACTGGATTCACACTTTCGCTATGTTAAATTCTTTTCTTAATCCACTCATTTACTGTTGGCGACAAAGAGAGTTGAGAAAATTTGTATTCAGGTTTAAAACAAAAGCCGCAGTGAATCCCGCGGATTGACTAAAACCATGCATGTAATAATGCTTACATAATAATGCTGGGAGACGCGGTGCCCTGGATGGTAGTCGGACGTGTCTTTGATATGTCCGCTTAACTCAGCCTTTCTGATGCTCGCCCAGCTGTAATTATGTGATTTATATTGCTCTGTTATATTCACATTTTACTTTTACTTTCTCTCATGTTGACGAACGAGAAGAAGAATAAGCGAGGTGATCGTGGATCGATTGAAGAAGATATACGTTCTGGGAAGAAATCAAACATGGCGGTCAACGATGAAGATGCCATTGTAACGCTCGGTGAAGGAGACCATGTACCCAATCTTTTCGAGATTAAGAACGTACTGATTGACATCCAAATCCAACTTTCAGCAATAATCAAGGAAAATATGGAATTTAGAAATGAGATTGCAGAGTTGAAGTCTATGGTAACTGCACAAGGCCGAGACCTCAGAGATTTACAAGATTCAATGACCTTCAATCGCAACGATATCCGGAGTCTGAAGCAATCTCTACAATTTGTGAAAGACGAAAATGGCAGGCTGAAAGAAAAACTAACTGCAACGAACAACTCTTTGAAGGCAACGAAAGAGAAACTTGAAAGACAACTCGAGGAGTCGGAACGACTATCGGAAGAGTTAGACAGTTTGGAACAATATACTCGCAAAAGCTCGCTCGAAATACATGGCATCCCGCAAGATGCTTATACCTCGACTGAAGCCGTTGTTATCAAGGTAGGGGAAGCTTTAAATGTCACAATTGAGCCCGATGACATTGATATTTCGCATAAAATAAATCATGGTAAAGTTATCCTTGTGAAATTCGTTAGTCACAAAGTTAAATCGAAGCTGTACAAAGAACGAACAAAGTTAAAAAACGTAAAGATTAATGATCTTTTTCCAAGCTATCCATCTAGACCGGGCATTCATCGAATTTATTTGAACGAAAATTTGACGGCGTATAGGAGAACTATGCTGGAAGAAGCGAACAGGCGAAAACGCGATGGAACCCTACTGAGTGTATGGACTTTAGATGGCAAGATCTTCGGGAAAACATCACCATCAGGTTCGCCTATCAAAATACTTTCAGAAGAAGATTTAGATAATTTATAGATAAGGAACGTACTTGTAATTTCACTTTCTTACTCTAAATTATGTAAGACTGGGCACATAGCGCAGAAACAAATTTTTAGGAGTAAGGATGGGTATTAAGTTCAGTGTTTGCCGCGGTACGACTTTGTTTTCTTTATTTATATTTTTTTTTTGGGTGTTTTTGTTATTATGTTGCGATCTTTTTGTCTTATCCGTTACGCATGCTATGTTCAGAGTAACTGCACATGAATTTCGGCTGAACCTAGTTCCCTCTGCACTCTTTATGTATTTGAAATTTAGCTATTATGTCAAATGTTAAATTAAAATTGATCTCGCTGAATGTAAGGGGCATAAGTAATTTCAAAAAAAGACGCACTATCTTTACATGGGTTCGCAAACAGAAAGCAGATTTAATTTTCTTACAAGAAACACATTCAAAAACAGAGTTAAAAACACAATGGAAAAATGAATGGGGTGGAAAAATACTGTTTTCACATGGGAGTCCTAACTCCTGCGACTGCAATATTGATCACAAATAACACCAACTGTACACTTCTCTCGACAATTTCAGATCCCTTAGGTCGCTTTATTATCTTAAAAATCCAAGTTGACGACAAAGTGTATGTTCTTGGCAACATTTATGCGCCAAATAAAGACAAAGATATAGTCCAGTTTTTAAGAAAATTACATGTTCTGTTCCAGACTGAAATCTAGATTCAGAAGAGAACATTATATTAGGTGGAGACTTTAATTGTCCTTTAAATCCTGTTCTTGATAAACATGGTGGTATTATGACCTCAAGA
>JAEMWC010000378.1:77500-92500 GCA_016490735.1 Pachyseris speciosa
AATTGTTAAAAAAAAAATGCATGTAATAATGCTAAGACCAGCTCCTGTCAAATGAATACCATATGAAACCTTTCTTCACTCATTTTAATGTAAGTAACCTCCTCTCACGGCTGTAATAATATTGTGAAATAAAAAAATCAAACGAGTTGCACTGTCACTTTGTCTTGTTTTAGTAGGTTTGTTTTTCGCAACCTGTCTTGATCTTCGTCGACTTCTCAAGAGGCCAGCAAAGTTGACTTTTGGCACAGTTTGTAGACTGTCATCTCGTACAGAGTAACCAATCGCTCACAAGCGACACAACGCACTTCCTTAACAAGCTCAAACGAAAAGTATTAGCATAAATTCGTGCCACACAAAGCGGGGCAGTTCGAGGTTGACCCTCAGCATTCTGGGCGCCCGTTAATTACGGTGTGCGAGATGCTTCGTGTTCATCTTACTATTTAAAGGCCCATAGAAATATACGGATGAGAGTACGAAAAAGCCCGAGTTAAAAGAACAAGCGTCCTTAAAAGCACTGACAAAATAAACGACCAACCAATGAACTAAACAAAACGTTTTTGGATAAGAAACACTCAGTTAGATTAATAACCACGAGTTCGACCTTTACTTTATATACCTCTACCTTAGACCTCTACTTTTTATACATGTATTGCAAAAAGGCGAACCAACTGGACGTTTCTCTTTGCAAGAGAAAAGGGCCACCCACATTGGTTCAAATCAAGGATGATTTCAGAAATTAGGTGAATCATCAGAAAGGCGATGGACACCTCAGGGGACGGGAGGTCCCCTGGTATCGGAAAATTAGCCGGTTTGAAGACCAAGAATCCGTGCGAACTGGGAATAATTAAAATAATAGCTTTATGTTATCACGGTGAGAAACACATTAAGCAGGTTGCTTTTCAAGTAGCCGTGAGTAAAATACAATACAGAGCGAAAACAAGAGGAAAACGTCTAAAAATTACGAACCAATATAAAAATAACTAACCAATAATAAAACGCTCGAGTAGAAAATAAAACATTTATTGTTAAGAGACAAAATCACTATGACGTAAGGCAGCTTTAAACGAGTGCAAAGAAGAGACAGTCTAAGCATCTGTCGACAAGCGATTTTATAGGTGTGCCCCTCTATAACTAAAGCTCTTTTAATAGATATGCACACCTGGGACGAGGGACAAAAAATGTTCGCAGTTTATTTCAAACCAGCAAAATTCAACACTCACAGATGAATCGAGGCATACAAGACACTCGACTGAACTCCATAGTTTAACCCTCATGGATGCCGACACACTGAAGGGTTAACAGCGAAGAGACGTACGTATTCCCACCAATTACAACGCGCGGAGAGACACTGACAGTTTTATACATGTAGAGGTTATCATCGATATTCAAATAATACGTGACTGAATAAAGTTTTCAAAAGTTACTGGCAAAAACAAAACTATTCTCAAATGATGGAATTGACCTTCTATAATTGTGTCCTGAATCTACCACCATCAATTAATGCAACATGAAGAAGTTACGTTTCAGAGTTGTTCCCAACCAGTTGTCGAAGGTGAGGACGTGTTCTGCGGGAATAAAAATGAAACCTCGGTTTCCCGCTCTCGGCACCACCGGGTTTTGATTGGCTCGTTTCCGTGTTTGCGTATCATGATTGGCTAGTTATCGTTTGTTTGGGTTTCATGCCAATAATGTGATCTTGAGCGCTTGGCGATGTTTAGATACCCGTCAAGAATAAACCATCCCTTTCAGCAAGATAAACAGTCAATACACGGTCCATGATAATTGCTTTAAGTGTCCAGTTTTTTCAATAGCTTGACGAGATCTGTCTGTGATCAGCGGACAACCATCAAAAATGAGAATGTTTATTCTTGGGCAGCGTGCGAGGAGAGCCTCAATACTGGCATCTGTTATGTTAATACAGTGTGAAACTTGAACTTCCTGAAACACATAAACCAAATAAGATTTTCTTTACACGAAAAACCATAAATATAGGTTCGCATGCATGAACAACATTTAGAAACAAAGAAGTTGAACGGCCAGGAAAGAGTGATAACTTGGAACGATTTCCGGCTCTATAACAGTGTTAAAAGTCAGTGTAACAAATAAACTAGGAAGTGAAACCAATATTCCCAGTTCGTTCTATTCAGGGGCGAACGCTGGAGCGAAGATGGCCGCCGGACGCGTTTTTCCCGCTCTGTAATCTCGTAGCCGGGAATACCTAGGTTCTCTCTTTTTCTCTGTTTAAGCCTGACTACTGACAGTAGCGGCTGAAGTTTACAAAACGTATTTATGAAAGCTTGTCTGTGTTTGAATGTCGAAACGAGCAGAACGTTCATCGAGCTCAAGTTCAAACTCTCAACCTACGCCGAAGCGAAATCGAGGTGAGATGGACAACGAGGCGGAAACAGATTCTCCCTCGGTGTCCTTGAAACTCATCTTGGACAAACTAAACGCTATAGAAAGAAGAATAGAGGATCATTTCACCAATTTACACACTGAAGTATCAACCCTAAGATGCGAGTTTATGCAAGAAATGGAAGGTGTCAAATGTTCAATCGAAAAATCGAAAAATCCCTCGAGAATGTGTGGGCCACGATTGAAGATGTCCAGGAAGAGTTCAAGACTTACAAGTACTCAAAAAGGTCGCATCAGGAAATGCTCGACTATCAGTCACGGGAAATCAAGCTACTAAAAGATGAGCTTGCTAAATCTCAAGCCGAAACTGCGCTTCTGAAAACGACACAACAAAGAACACAAGAAAGTTTTGTTACCCTGGAAGATTACACAAGGAGAGAAAACTTAAGGTTCATGAACATCCCCGAGAAAACTGACGAAAATTGCTCTGATATAGTCTACGATATAATCCAAAACGAGCTAAAGATAAAGCCACAGGACATCAGATTTCATGCCGTGCATCGTGTTGGAAAACCGCCGTCGCGGAATGCTGAAAACAACTCTCCGACGCGCCCTCGCCCTATTATTGCAAGGTTCGTTGTGAGGGAAGACAGAGATGAGGTGTTTGCCGTTAAAAACCGTCTAAAACTTTCCCACCGCTACAAAGATGCTTATATAACGAAGGATTATGCTAGGGCGATCCAAGAAGAGAGAAAAACTTTGATTCAAGCCATGTATGCTGCAAAAGAGCGGGATTGTGAAGCGAAAGTCATTAATCGAGCTCTTTATATTAACAAAGAAGCTTTCAATGTCTCCAATATCCCACACGATTATCGTCCCGCTACCTCTTAATTTCTTTCAAGAGAAAGTTATGGTTTCTTCTATCCAGCCTTTATCCTTGAACCCGTTTTGGCCATTCCCGGACACCGATCAAGGTTTCATTGTAGTTTTCACATGTTTATGTGGCTTCGTTTGAGTGTAAGTTGCTTTGTTACTTATGTTTATGTCTGCTTCCCACGTTTATGTTTGATAAGATTCTTGCTGCTCGTGCTTCCTCCGTTTCCCAAATTATGTGATTGCTTGTTCGAATTATTAGTTAGCGGCATAAACTGCTCTCAAAAAGTGTTTTTGGGAAGCTTTGCATTCTCAGTCGCCCGACCCTGCGCTCGCACCTGCAGAAAACACCGCCGATTGTAATACTCTGGATTTAAAATGCCTCTCGTTAAATGTCAGAGGTCTAAATAAGTCTCTTAAACGCCGTCTAGTTTTTTGATGGTTACATAAACAAAAACAAGATTTCATATTCCTGCAAGAGAGCTACAGCACTGATTTATGCACATCCACATGGGAAAACGAATGGGGTGGCAAAGTGTTTTTCAGCCATGGAACAAACCATAGTAAAGGCGTGATGATTCTAATCAACCCCTCACTGGATCTTAAGGTTGAAAAGTGTATTTCCGATAAAAAAAGGGAGGTTCATTATCTTGAAATTACTAAACGCCGACACTCCTCTTGTTCTTGTAAACGTTTACGCGCCAAATGACGCTAATCAACAGGTTGATTTCTTCACACATCTAAACCACCAATTACAAGAGTTTGCCTTAGAGAATATAATAATTGGCGGCGATTTTAACTGTCCACTTTCCCAGAACGATAAGATCGGTGGAAACCCACGCAAGAAAAAAGCTTCCGTCATAAAACAAATTGAAAATCTTTGCAACTTGCATAACTTGTGCGAAATTTGGCGAAGTATAAATCCCAACCTGTCTCGCTTCATTTGGAGGAATAAATCTTTAAAAATACAAAGCCGCTTGGATTATTTCTTAATCTCCAAGGAGTTTTGCGCTTTGACAAAGAAGTGTGAAATTATATGGGCTCCCGAAAGTGATCATTCAGCTGTATCTATTCACATGCAATCAGAGGCGTCAGCTCAGTTGAAAGGTTCCGATTTTTGGAAATTTAACACCTCACTGTTTGAAGGCGAGACTTGCATCGCAGCTTTACGTGAAAACCTTCAATGTTTTAAGGCGAAGTATGTTGATTTACCTGACTTAGGCTTGAAGTGGGATTTAATTAAAATGGAAATGAGAGGATTTACGGTACAATACTCAAAGAGGAAAGCAAAATCGCATAGAGACAAAGAAATTTCTCTGCAGAAAAAAGTAAACATGCTGCAAAAACAGGCCGAGGAAAACCCACACGACAAAAACATCATACTCGAATTGCAAGTAGAAAAATATCGTCTGAAAAAAATTATGGTACATAGGACCGGTACGATCCTCAGAAGTAAAGTGAGATGGCACGAGGATGGTGAGCGCAATACAAAATACTTCTATGGCCTGAAAAAACAAAATTTCACCATTAAGACAATAACAAGGCTAAAAATCGCTGAAAATGTGTATACAGAAGATCAATTCGATATTCTAGATAAGGAAAAATGCTTCTATGAATCTCTTTAAAAATCCAAGAATATAAACGCCGAAAAGTTTAAGAGTCCACCTTCTTTAATCCAGATAACATTACTCCTTTAAACGAAGACGAAAAGCTATCCTGTGAAGGTCTAATCACTTCAGAAGAATGCTATAACGCTCTTAAAGATTTTAAAGGCGGAAAAACTCCCGGTACTGATGGCTTTCCTGCCGAATTTTATCGCTTCTTCTGGCCCGAAATCAATAAAGAATTGACGGAAAGTTTTAATTTCGCGTTCCAATCTCGAAAGCTGTCTATAAGCCAGAGGCGGGGTATTATCTCACTTATCCCTAAAAAATTCAAAGACAAAACTTTGCTTGAAAACCTGCGGCCTATATCGCTCCTAAATGTTGACTACAAAATCGCCACCAAAGCCATCGCTAAAAGACTTGAAAAGGTTCTTCCAAGTATTATAAACCCCGATCAAACGGCTTATGTAAAAGGCCGTTACATTGGTGAGAATGTCCGGCTAATACAAGACGTAGTAGAACACACAAACTTGACAGACCAGAGAGGGATCGCTCTTTTTCTTGATTTTAAAAAAGCCTTTGACTCGATTGAATGGTCATACCTCAAAGCTGCCATAAACTTCTTTAATTTTGGTCCTGATATCCTAAACTGGATTAGCGTATTTTACAATGACGTGTCTAGCTGTCTGTTTTAAACAACGGCCACGCCTCCATGTTCTTTTCTCTTCAGCGTGGTGTACGACAAGGATGTCCCTTATCAGGAGTCCTTTTTGTTCTAGGCATCGAACTTTTTTTTTTTTAAAAACAACAAGTCTATCAAAGGAATTCTAGTCAACAAAGACGAAATAAAAGTAACACAATATGCTGATGATACCATTGTTTTTGTTCGTGATCGGGATTCTGTCGTCCATCTGTTAGATCTCCTTGAAAATTTTAGCTTTCTTTCCGGACTGGAAATAAACACCGCCAAAACTGAGGCAATGTGGCTTGGGCAATGGAAAAATAACGAAGACACGCCTTTTGGTTTTAAATGGCCAAAGGAACCAATACTCTCTCTCGGATTTTTTTTCTCGCACAATTGTACGCATGCCGCGGAGTTACATTTTGGCGCTAAAGTACGAGATTTGGAGCAAACTTTAAACACTTGGAAAAGAAGAAAACTCACCCTCTACGGAAAAATTAACATTGTTAAAACACTAGGGCTATCAAAACTGATATACAACGCTTCTGTCTTGGATGTCCCCAAGCAATATGTAGAAAAAATAAACAAGATTACTTTCAATTTCATCTGAGACGGTAAGCCCGCAAAAGTTAAAAGAAGCACAATCATAGGAGAAAGAGCGAAAGGAGGGTTAGAAATGTGCGACTTGGCAATCATGGAGAAAGCTTTGAAAATTGCGTGGATTAAAAGAATCCAAAACGAGGTCACATCTTCTTGGAAATTATTCCTGACTTCATGGTCCAACGATACGGTAACCTCTCTTTCTTGACCAAATGCAATTACGACCCTAGTTTGCTCTCGCTGGAACACCTTCCCTCTTTCTACCGATCAATTCTGGTGTATTGGCATGATTTTAAAAACTCAAAACAAAATGAAGCAGACCTTAAAAATGAAATTCTCTGGAATAATCGCAATATTTTAATAAATAAAAAACCAGTTTTCTATAAAAGATGGTTTTCGCACAAGATCGTCTACATTACGTGATTTATTGAACAGACATGGAAATTTCTGTAACTACCCTGAGTTCAAGGCGTTGCACAACCTAGAAGTACCTTTTACTACCTTTTATGGTTTGGTAGATGCCATTCCATCTTTGTGGAAAAAAAAACAATAACCCAGCAAGTTCATACTAACGCTGTCGAAAACCCCGTAACAAACTCCTCCACAAGTTCTATCTACTCGACAAGCTTAACAATTACTTTTAAACCGCCAACTTCCCAGACTAAAATTTTGAGACATGGCTTTATACTTTACGGTTTTTTCGAAAAATCTTCATACTGGCAGGCATTAAACTACTCAATACTCATAGCAAATAACCACATCTTTTGTACAAGCAAAGGCAAGGGTGCACTGAGCTTCCAGAGCTTCCTTCTACGACTTTCCGATAAAATTCAGACTTTAGAGCAGATTGCGGTCGCTAATAAGTGCTTATCAAACTTTCGTCTCAGATGGGCAGTTCTTCTTCCTTAAAAAAGTGCTCTATATAAATATCCTTTTGTCAACCTGCAATCACATGGAAACCCTAAAATTTTCACTGCTGCAATTTTTAAATCTAATGTAAGCAGTAATTTTCTTCACCACCTGTCTTCTATTTTGACCAAATTTGTATGTATTCCGTGTAAAATGCGTAAATCTGTATTTTAGGTAGGGTAGTGTTTTGTTATCCTTTGTAAGAAACGTAATTGTTGAATTAAAATATCAGAAAAAAAAAGTTCGTTCTATGCAGACTACTATTACATAATTATCATTGCCACTGTCATCAGGTGTTGTTTATCATCCTGTACGAAGTGGTCGAGACTGGGCACGAGCATTATTTCCTGCTTACTGAGAGTGGGAAAACGCCCTCAAAAGAAGAAATAAAAGCACCCCCCCCCCCCAAAAAAAAAAAAAAAAAAAAAACATACTGCGCAAATGATTTCTAAGGCATACAAACGAGACTGAATATAAGTTTGCTGTGTTCTGTTTTACAGGATACGCTGACCGCAGAGCGTTTTGAACACCACGTGTTTTGCTATTGCCCAAATCCTTGCAGGTTTCTCCAGCTAAAAGCACTACTTATCTGTTATCCGGTTTTGAATATGTTAAGGCAATTTTCACGTCCATCTAAAGACACAAAAATTGAATGCTGTGGTTCCCACTGTCCTTAAAACCACAGAATCAGATATTTTCACACGGAGGGTTCTTTTTCAAATTACTGCTTAGATATAATATTCCGATTTATTTTCTGGCTGATTAGATCTCTTGTAGATCCTACGTTAACTTACAGCATTATCGTTGGCGGTCCCTTGCTTCTTACGTCTACTCTAAAAACGTACCCAGATGCAGAAAAAAAAAAACATGCACAACTGTTCTTATACCGTTTCCGTTACGGTGACGAAGGCATGGTGGAAGCCCTTTAAAAGTGTTCTTCAACTTTCCAATATAGCAATTGTCAACGTACATGCATAATTATGATAAAGAGCACGACGACGAAGCCTAACTTTCGTAACGCTTGTGCAACCTGCAGCTTGCAGAATAGTGGTATGGTTAGCAAAACTCGAAAGTCTTCTTAATAAAAAGCTTGAGTTTTCCTTAACAACACAAAACAAAACAGAAAAAACTGAAAACCACAGAGCTGACCTCATAAATTCCGTTCGGAAACGCATTTTTCTTAAAATTCTTAATGCCTTTTTTTTTTTGCATTTTTCCTGCCTCGCAAGGAAAAAAGAATTGACATTGACTTTTAAGTTTACAGCAATGTCATCAGTACCTTTTTAAAGTAAGAGCAAATAGAGTGTTTGATTGAATAGGGTGACTATCAGGTATGGTTCTTCATGTTCCCTAATTTTTTGCTTGTAGTCCTCCCCACTTCATTGATTTGTAATGCAATGAAACTGGATTAAATTCAACAGACTAGTATCACGCTTGTTGTGAACAATAGATTTGGCCGTCCAGCCTCGTCCACAAAACGAGCAAACAAAAAGAATCTTAATCCAATGGGAGCTAGAACTCATCCTGATGACGAGTCTGGACGGGCAAAATCTATCGTTCACCAGAAATGTGATATTGGTCTATTCAATTGAAAACAGCATGGCTTCTTCTATGTTTCTCAGTAAAATGACGGGGATCGCCCTTGTGCACTAACCTGAAATCTCAGTTGATGTGTGGCCAAGTGATAGCAAGCAGAACGTTTGAGAATTAAACTTTCATTTTAGTGGCTCTACGGATATTTCAACAAAGAGCTTACCTTTATAGAGTGTTGGCATTTTCCACTTGCGAGGTGCATTATTCCATCATCAGACACCTGGAAAATTATAAAGCATAAAAAAAAAAACTACATCAAGATGTCACTTTGTTTAGGTTCTGTTAACACATACATCTATGTTGTAAATGTTGAGTCTTTGTAGAATGATTGAGTAGTTAAATATGCTCTCATTTCAAAAAAGTTTTGTTTTTTTAGTTTTTTTTAATTCTTAGTCAGCAGGACCCCGCTGATAACAGTACTTTGTACTGAAGGGTTATCCTGGGTAAATATTCCATTTATTATTATTATTAATATTCTTCTCAATGTCCTTCTACACTATTTTTGAAAAATACTGTAAAAGCTCTATTAAGCCCCCGGGGTCTTATTTAATTTCAGGTCTCATTAATGGGGGGCTTATTAGAGAGGGAGGGGGGGAGGGGCTTATTTCAAATCTTTAACACCCTGTTTTCGTCTTAAAACAATTTTTGCATAAAACTCAAACAACTACAGTGAAATTTTATCATCTAATAAAGAGCAGCAAACAGTATATGTGTTTGAGTGTATATTTGCTTAAAAACCAACCAATTGGGCCACATGAAGTTGATTTTGCAAGAGGGAATAGGAGAGATTTATTACAAAATCTCATGTCCTAAAAGGGGGAGGGGGGCTTATTAGAGATGGTGGGGGGCTTATTACAAAAAATGACTTCCAGACAGGGGGCTTATTATAGGGGGGGGGGGATTTAATAGAGAAGGGGGGCTTAATAGAGCTTTTACAGTACTTGAATAGGTGGGGGGGGGGGTGGTGAATCAATGATGAATCATAAGTTATCATAAGTTATTTGATATAGCACATGGGTCAGTGTTCTGGAGTGAAAATGGCTTTGGGAGATCACAAATGGTTTTCAATGTGCGCCCTTGACTGGGGACACCTGACCAGTGGTTTAAATTTTAACTACCTGTTAGATCACTGTTTTTCTTTGTTCCAGGTCATGTATAATGACTGTGAACAGTTTAAGGAAAACAAAAATCAACAAAACCAGTCGAAAATGTCAAACCAGAAGCAAATTTACACTACAAAATTCATCATGTACACAGTGTAGGATAACTGTATCAATCAAATGACCTTTGTCTTGGAAAGGTTAAGACTTTGAAGAAATCTACAGCTGAAAGAGATGAGTTGAAGTGACGCATCTGTGATGTTAATGCACCCGCATAAATTGAGATGTTCTAGACGACTGCAGTGTTGAGTCAAGGCCCCAATGGCATCATCTGTTACATTGATACAGCGGCGCAGATAGACTGTTTGGAGGTGGCAACAGGAAGAAAACACTTTTATGATGCCTGTGAGATAAATTAGAATAAACATAGCATCAGCATATTCACTTCATTTGTGTCATTTTTGTTTGTTTAATTTTGAGTTGTTTCCCTCTGACAAGGGTGGTTATATTTATCTAGTTATTTATAAAAATTATGAAAATGGCAGCTCCCTAAGATAAGGGGTTGTGAATACAGGTTAAGGAAGGAGCAGCCACTTATGGTGGCAGATATGACTGGACATAATCATCTTTTAGCATTATGATGCAACTAGAAGTGTCATTAATCCTCACTTATAGAATGGCCTAGTACCCAAGTATTTGAGCACACAGTTGATGCACATGTATGCCTTTTAAATCAAATGTATATAGGGAAAAATTGCCATGCATAAATGTAATTATCCTCGGACCATACATACAGCTGTACCTTCAGAAGTGATGTTTTCCCTTGAATTCTTGGTAGCATTTAAGTCCAATTTTCTCAAATTTTTACAGATACACAGAGAAGTAAGTCCATCATCTGATATTGAGCACTCGCACAACTCTAGTTCTCTTAAGGCAGGATGTAACACCTATAATACAAGATAGCATAACAGCTGTTCAAAACTGCAGAATGAAGTTTGCATTGAAAATCATACCATTGAAGGAAATTAAATAATGGGTATACTCATTCCAGAAAATTTCAAACCTCCATTGGGTGATAATCATCATTTCAACCCAAACTAGGAACAACCCCAACTTTTCTCCATGTTTGGCTTGGCTGTCATTAAAGTGTGAGTCACATGCAATAATAAAATAATAAACTTTATTTATTATTTTATTTATTTCTTTATTTCTTTCATGCAGCATTGAAATTCACACCAACAACAAACTTGTTGTTTTGTGCACCTTCAAAAGGCCAAGATCATCTGTACAAAAAGGAGGTCCCATCAAGGGTATTTACAATGTACATGCAGCTGTATGTAGTAGGGGTGATCTGGTTTGCTGCCATGATTGTCATATGTATCAAGGTGAGATCAAGGGTATCTGGACAAAAAGGGTGTTTCTGGTTTTAGTCATTAATAGAGCCAATTGTTAAGAAATTACTCACTACCTAACAGTGTTATTGTAATGTAAAATGCAGTTGTACTGAACACTGAAGGCCTATTTCAAGCTGCTTTGTATTTACAAATTAAAAGCAAATATACTGTACATACTGTAAATAAAAACATGGTTAAATATCAAGCAGACCAGCTGACTATTTGGTACAAGCATAACCACCACCTGTACATCTTGACTCGATACCTTGCGTGCGTTTTTCAAAACCCCGTAAAGGCGGCGAAATACGAGATACAAAAACCCTCAACTTGTCGCGCAACATTGTTTCGTTGCAAGTTTTGGGTCGATGTTTCGCTTTTTTCACCTTGCGTGATCAACTTGTCGCGCAACAAAAATATTTGTTTCGGGTTGAAGAAAGTTGTTGCGAAAAGTAGAGCGCGTGTCTACTTTGAGCAACAACTTTCTTCAACCCGCAACAAATATTTCTGTTGCGCGACAAGTTGATCACGCAAGGTGAAAAAAGCGAAACATCGACCCAAAACTTGCAACGAAACAATGTTGCGCGACAAGTTGAGGGTTTTTGTATCTCGTATTTCGCCGCCTAATACATTGCGGGCCCAAGAAGCATTTCTATCGATCGGTACGAGCTTTTTAATATAAACAAACTAGCCCATTGCATTTCTAAATGTTATAGCGTGCTTTCTTAAAAGATTGTTAAAAATATTAGAAATTGAATTTCTGGTAATCAATATAATGCACGTAAAATAGCTCTTCGGGTCCGAAATGTTTTTGGGAGTTTCGAGAAATTAAACGCGCGCCAGCTGACTGTTTATAACAGCTGACGTCAACTAGCTACTCACTCACTTTAGCAAGATTTGAGTCCGTAAGAAGACCTCGCTTGGATAGTAACTGAACCAGCTTTGCCTTTATCTCCACTGGAAGAAGGTCCAGTGAGGTTTCGTGTTCAGGCAGCTGACAAGCCACTGCTCGCAGACAGTGGTTCTGTAAGCTACTTACTGCAGCAAAGACCGCCATTTTTTCAATAGTTTTATGTATAGCAGCCGCTGTACCTAACGTCGTGTTCACTGGCTCATCAACGATCAAACACATGGGCGAGGGGTCTGGACCCCATTTCTCCGTCTTTGTCACGTTGCCCAACATGTCTTCCCATTTGGTCCGCAATCCAGGCATTGCCCTTGATTTGGAGTGGGTAGAAAGGAGTCGAGTCAATCTTCCCGCTGTCAAACGACGCGCAGACACGTTGAAAACGCGTCGATCGGTGAAAAAGCAATGGCAAGCGGCTTGGCTTCTCCGTGCGGTGACTTGCATAGATCTAACGACCCTATCTGGAGACGACACCTCAACAAACGTGGCTCGTCTTTGTTTCAAAGCGCAAAATCCCGTGCGCCAAGACTTGCTGGAGAGTATGGGAATGGCAGACAAGGGTATAACCACGGGAGCTGTTTGTGTGTACTCGTCTCGCGTGCCCGATGCGGTAAAAACTCTCAAAGACATTGAGTCCAAAGTTCCAGTTGCTTCAGTAGCAGCAGGATTTCCAGCCGGTAAGAAACACTTTATTGCACTAATTTAAGCTTATCGTTCTCATAATTGTTAGCTTTATTCCAAGACTTTTTTGTGACTACCTTGTGCATATGGCAAGACAGGTATCTCGTAACAACTACATGAAGCTATCAAATCACCACTGATTTCACTTCAATATGGACATACCCCCTTCACACCCACTTCTTCAACCGTGCCACTCCCGGGTACCACTCAACCCACCCTGAGAGGTTTTGTTTTGTTAATCGCAAGTTTTTGCAATGAAGGGACTGAAATTGCAGATGCTACCTCCAGAATGTGTTTCGTCTTCAGGGGTTTCATTAGAAGCCGGCAACTGGTGAAAATCACCAACTACTTTGTCAGAATTTACCTCTTACTGATGCCTACTTTGTCCATATTTGCACTCAAATTATTAAAAAATTCATCTGGTTGCTGCCTACTTTAGTTAGCTCGGACGGCTATTTCAAAACTTATTGAAAACCCTGGTCTTCATCTTTTGACTCAAACTCCATTCCTGCTTGCTACATGTATTTGTAAGGAGTAGTAGGAGAGTAGTGTAAGCTCTTACTTATAATTATGTATTCATTGTACTTAACATTTACACAGTTTCAATGTAAATCAGTTCTTAACTGTTTGAATTCTGTGGTCAACAAAGTTCATTCAAGGTACATAATTTGTACATGTACATGCAGGTATGACCAACGTAACATGTGGGACTGTACAGAACCTTTCCTCCAGCATACACCCTGTATGCACTGTATGCTGTACTTTGGCAATATTAAAGGCAGTGGGCTGCATCCTCACTGTACAGCAGCAACAACAACAATAGCTTTATTATAGTGTTGGGTCTTCTAGCAGGTCCATGTGGGCCCACTAATTGGAGACACAAAGTGCTTGGGGAGGTGGATATGCTGTAGCAAGCATCCCTGTCATTTGAGGATCTGCATCTCTAATCAATTGTGATGCATTTCGTATGGCATTAATTATTAGGTCAAACACCAATCAAACAGAGACTTGAGGAAATAGAAAGTGCAGTGGCAGCTGGTGCAACAGAAATCGACATTGTGATCAGCAGGGCATTTGTACTGGAGGCAAACTGGGCAGCACTCTATGGTGAAGTAAAGGCGATGCGTAAGGCCTGTGGAGAAGCTCATCTGAAAACTATCATCGCAACAGGTACTGTTTTGCTCAACAATATTGCAGTGCTCTGTGAGCAAATTAAAATAATTTTTTATGAGTTGAAATTAATACTCTATTGCAAATTGTGAGCACTTTTGTCCCTGAAGTATGAAGGAACAACAACAACTACAACAAACAGCAAAAAAAAAATGTTTAAAAATGTTAAAAGTGGTTTGCGAACCTTTTGATGAGCATGCACATCTACTGCCTTTTTTTTTTGTGGCAGGCATTCAAAGGAGGTGGTGGGGGGAGGGGTGGAGAGGGAAAATGTTTTCCCCTTTCTCTCCCCTTTGAATGCCTGCCATGCAAGCTATGTTTTCAGTGGACTGTTATGCAGGTGCTTATCAAGGCTACATGTAAGTACAAGGCTAGCTAACTAGACTAACTTATTACTCAGGATACTGTAAGTATACCGAGTTATAAAATGTGTCAGATTTCAGTCTTTTCTTTTTCTTTTTTTTTTTTTTCCTGTGCAGCAAAATGCACAATACAATTACGTTCCGGTGTTTGGATTGGCCAATGCACAATAGCAGGCACGTGGCGGTGTGTTCATTGGTTAAAGCAAACCACTTAGTCCAAAGGTCGAAAGGCTGACATCACGCGACGGTTGTTTTGATGTTATGCAAATTCATCGTGTTTGAGTTGTGAAGCTAAATATTTTAATACAGCACAGTCTGTCCCCGTGAAAAGGTTTGCTGAGTGTTAAGAAAAAGTTGGAAGCGTCACACGTGTAGTGCTTATCGGCTAATCGATATCACAAGTCGAATTCGAATGCTGTGACAGAAAAATTACAGATTTGCAATAAGTTGTTTTCGTAATGTGATACCTTCCATTTAATAGGTGACTGCAAGTGAACACTCAAGGTTAAATAATCCACTTCGACCGCCGGAGCAAATTTTCCTGCACATATCTTTGTAAAGTTGTGAAGTTAGATTTTAATACAGTACAGACTGTCCGCGTGAAAACGTTTGCCGAATTTAAGACAAGATTGGAAGCCTCGCACGTGCTGTAAGAATCGTTGTGACAGTTCTATATTTAGAAAATTGCAAAGTTGTTTTGATGTAATTTGATCCTGATTATACCACAACTCAATCGCTGTGACAGTTCTATATTTAGAGACAAGTTTGCGAAA
>JAEMWC010000378.1:97500-120000 GCA_016490735.1 Pachyseris speciosa
ACCGTAAAAGTAGGCCGGACGGAGTTCTCCGTTGTAGATATCCTTAACCGATCAGAAGTGGAGAGCAGCGGATTTCAAGTGTTCGAGGTTCCTATCTAAAAGTTTCAAGGTATATTGGGCACCATACTGACTTAGGTTTCAGCAAAGGAGCAATTCTTGGAAAGCCCCTCGAAAAAAAGAGCAATTTATTTATTTATTTATTTATTTATTTATTTATTTATTTATTTATTTATAGATTCGTACAATGTACAGGGGAGAGAACAATAGGACACGTAGTCCCCTACTTGGTTCACCCTCCTAACCGAAGACAAGCAATGAAAACGTAAAGCTTGTGGGATGTGGCTGGAGTGACAAGGATACTTCACAAATTAATGTGATCAAGTAAGCTGAAGCCACTCAAAAGGCACTAAGGCCACAAGGTAGCGGGCATTAACCCTTAAATCTACCAAAGCAAAGATTGAGCCCAAGCATTAGTAGCCATGAACAGCTGTTTCGGCCTTGTTAGGCCTCATCAACGTGGCATAGCTAATGCTCAGGCTCAAGTACCCACATATGTGGGTACTTGAGCCTGAGCATTAGCTATGCCATGCTGATGAGGCCTAACAAGGCCGAAACAGCTGTCCATGACTGCTAATGCTTGGGCTCAATCTTTGCTTTGGTAGATTTAAGGGGTAATGCCCGCTACCTTGTGGCCTTAGTGCCTTTTGAGTGGCTTCAGCTTACTTGATCACATTAATTTGTGAAGTATCCTTGTCACTCCAGCCACATCCCACAAGCTTTACATTTTCATTGCTTGTTTTATTGATATGTGGGTACTTGAGCCTGAGCATTAGCTATGCCATGCTGATGAGGCCTAACAAGGCCGAAACAGCTGTTTTATGTGGGTACTTGAGCCTGAGCATTAGCTATGCCATGCTGATGAGGCCTAACAAGGCCGAAACAGCTGTCCATGGCTGCTAATGCTTGGGCTCAGTCTTTGCTTTGGTAGATTTAAGGGGTAATGCCCGCTACCTTGTGGCCTTAGTGCCTTTTGAGTGGCTTCAGCTTACTTGATCACGTTAATTTGTGAAGTATCAATGACAGAAGACGGTATGAGGGTGAATCTTTCTGAAAATGTTGTAAGCAAACGAAAGCGCTAAAACAATCCTCACCCAGGCCCCATAGCTATCATTTCCAGGTGGGGCATTTATAAACGTCCTTTCTTTGCCATAAATAATTTTTTGTCTTCTTTTATTCTCCAATTAATCTCTCGGATTATATTTATTTCGTGTTAGTTTCTTTTTTCTGTATATTTTAAATTTTTTTTAAATTGATTTTTCTTCGTCTTTTGGAGATGTTCCGGAATGTACTGGGATGTTCGGGAATGCTCCATGTTCCTCATCTTATCGACGGCCAATGAACGTACCGATACAATATTAATTCTGAAACATTCCGGCATGGAGCAACAGACATTGACCAATCAGGCGTAAGCGTTCCCACACGCAATTAAATCAAAATATGCAAAGTGATTTTTTCTGGTTTGTGGTCACGTAGCGTTCAAAATAATAAGCAAAAAAGTTCGTGTTTTATAAAGACCAAGCTGAAATGAATAACAAAACATTGAAAACGAAAAAAAAAAAAGTTGCTAGAAATCAAAAAAGGTTGATCGAAAATTGTTCAAAACGTTGCCTTCAACTTGTGGACAGGCCTAACACTTTCCATCGACAAAAGAATAAGAGAAGGCGCTTTTAATTAAAATGATTTGATTTTAAATCTTCAAAAAAGCACAATACGTTGATTAGTATCGTTGTGGTGTGATTGAAAGCCATGTGCTTTAAGAGGCGGTTTATTAAAAGCAAAACCAAAGTATTAAAATGCTGCCCTGGAATAAACTTCATGGGCTTGATTACTGCAAAACTCAGGCTAAGTCATCATATAATTTGTTGACCATATTATTATACAAGCGACTTCAACCTTTGTCAAAATTTTCTACCAAACTTCTTTACATTCCGTACTTCGGATTCTGGATTCTGGATTCCGGATTCCGGATTCCGGATTCCGGATTCCATGTTTTAGGTAAACCCCCCTGCCAGCGACTCGTCCAATCTGCCTTTGGCGGCCGCTTCTTCGCTAGTGGCCCCTTCTAGTGCACCACAACTACCAGCGGCAGTGCAAACGCCTAGTACAGGTAGGCCTATTTTTGTTCTTTCCTTCGTAAACACGTTTACGGCACCAGCTATGTCCTCTGTTATTTTGCCATCAAGCTTGTCAACGGTGCCCGCTCCGATTGCCTCGGCACCCCTTTCTGCCTGTTCAACGTCCTTTTCTACATCCACAATGCCTGCTCTGCAACAACCATTTATCGTTGGGCCGGGTTTCTCGCCTGTCCCGTACAAATTGGTCTCTCAAATCATCTCTGGCAATTTCATTGATCTCGCCGAACTTCTCTCGGACAACCTGAAAGACAACGAATCGGAGCCTCAGCTCCTCTTCGATACCAGGCTCGTCTTGACGCCAACCAGCAAGCGACCGAAATGATCTATAGATGATATTACGGCTTGGTCAGAGGCATTTTCCATTTATTCCTTAATTCTCGCCTCCCATTACCCTTCCAGGTGGCGCGATTTAACACTGTATAAACTTCCGATCTTGCGCACATACCGCCAATTTCAAGGCAACGCTTGGCTTGCGTACGACAGAGCGTTTCGCGAACATGCTGCCGCGGCTAGTCTTACAGATTGGTCCAGTATCAACGTACAACTCTTCAATTTTCATGCTGCCGGTTCTAGTGTTTGACGGTCTTTTACCGAACCAAGTGAGAGTTCGTCTGCCGTCGTCTGCAGGTCTTGGAACAACGGGTTTTGCGTGGCTCCTTCTAGCATTTGCTGCTTCGCTCATCATTGCTCGGTTTGCTCGTCCAGCCATCGAGCCTCGGAGTGTCCCCAGCGCAAGAAACGGGTTGCAACCAGATCTCCAAGCCCCGAGACGTCAAAGCGTCGAAAACGTCGTTAGGCGCCATCTTAATTTTATGCCAACTCCGTAATGATTGTATTTAGCGTTACTGCAGTTACTGCAGTTACTGCAGGTGCAGCCTTTCTATAGCTTGCTCCCTGCTTTGCACATCTTAGTTTAATGTTTACTTTGTGGTTAACCAACTGTTGTTTTTTCGGGCCAGTATTAATTCTGCTTTTGACTCAGGCTTTGTTGTATTTTCACCGTTGCATTGGTCTCTTACCAGTCTTCTACATTACTCTCAACAGCAACATTTGGGCCTAGTTATTTTATTTATCACAATGTTGACTTGGGTTCCTATTTACTTAAGAATAATTCGTTCTACTATGTTGCTAGGTTTATTGTATGGCCTTAGTTACAATTCATTATTAAAGGTTTCTATTCTTTTTATCGTCTGTTTTGCAGCGTGTGGGATTTTCCCTACCGTGTGACAGGTTTATTTATTTTTTATTTATTTATTTATTTATTTGCCAAACCATAAATAGCATTATTATAAGGAAAACAAAAAAGATAGAATGGATAGAAGTTACAATGGCGAGGAGACCTAAAGGAAACTATGGAGCTTATGTTAATTAGGCCTCCTCAGTTATTGTTTTACAGGATGAAATTTTGAAAAAAGAAGAAGAACATGACGACGGATACAATTACAATAGGTTACAAGCTGCAAATAAAGTTAATACTTAATCAAATTATATCTAAAACTACTAATAGTTATTACAAATAAACGCCTTAAGTGCTTTCTTAAAGGAGACAGGAGAGGACGAGTTGACGATCTCAGAATTTAAGGAGTTATAAAATTTAGGTCCTTGGTAAAAAACGGAAAATTGTTTGATAAATCGCCCAGAATGCTATTGTCTTTCACGACATTTACTTACAGCGGCCAGTTTCTCAATGGGCGGAATGTAATAATGAAATAGATTGAGCTTTCGGAATACCGACTGCTCTCGTGAAAGAATCGGTGGCGGTCAATCAAACGGTTTGATATGTGAGGTAATTCTCAAGGTGTGATAACGCCTAATAAAGGCGGTCCGCGCTGTTTATAAACTGTTTTGTCGGCAAATTCGTGTGCAGAAAGATTCTCTTCTTCTTTTTAACATATACTTGGAATGGTCTGATCGTGATAGCCAAACAATTCTCGCAAGACTAACGTCTTTTTTTCTGAGCGCGATAGGCGAAACATTTCTCGCAAAACAAACTTCTTTTTTAAAAAACGTTGCTGAAAAGCAAATCCGATGCGCTGAACATATCATGTGTTTCATCGTTGCGCTTTTTAAAGACGCAGTCTTTTACTTGATCGTTTCAGATTGTCTTTACGTTGATCGCGGACATAAAAAAAAGAATATAGGTCTTTTCCATTCGTAAAACGATCGGAAAAGTAAAATGAATGACGTTTAAATCCATCTGCTTAAAATGTAACTACACAAGATTTCTAGACTTACCAATAATGTGCTGCATGTAATGTGTTTTTCTTTCTTTCTTTTTATATATATTTTATTTCTGGGCCCGAAGTAATTGGCTACTTAGCTGTTGCGATGTCCCTGCCAAACGTATTGACCGGTTAGCTCAGTGGTAGAGCACCGGACTAGCGTGCGGGAGGTCGGTGGTTCAAACCCCGGTCGGACCAACACTCAGGGTCTTTAAATAATTGAGGAGATAGTGCTGCCTTTGTAATAACATCTGCAAATGGTTAGACTTTCTAGTCTTCTCGGATAAGGACGATAAACCGTAGGCCCCGTCTCACAACTCTTCATAATTGATTCTGTGGGACGTAAAAGAACCCACACACTGTTCGAAAAGAGTAGGGGACGTAGTTCCCGGTGTGATGGTCTATCTATCATCTGATGATTAAATGCTCGGAGATATTAGCTGCACAAGCTACTCTAAAATCCGAGGGTAAATAATGTGATGTATGTATGTATGTATGATGTAACGTTTTGTTTTGTTTTTTGTTTTGTTTGTTCTGTTTTTTTTTTTTTTTTTTTTTGTTGTTGTTTTTTCTTTGGTATCATAATGGCGAAGCTAATAAAATAAAATAAAATAAATAAAACATTTCTCTCTGAAATCCTATGCCGGTCAATAAGCAGACGGCGTCTTACGCCTGAGCGAATATTGTTTGTGTGAGATAATTATTCAGATTTGGATCACTGATCTGATCGTCGTTTTTCAGCGGTGTAGATACGTGCGAGAAAGCAGGTTGCCTAATTTCTTGCACGGAAGGCATGATACCTCAATTAACAAGCAATATTGACTGTGTAGAAAAGTTTACTGCATGCGAACTTTTTTCGAGTGGTTCTGTGCGCGCTATTGTTTGTGGAGGCGGACCTTAGAATACATTAATATACTCGCGGGAGTTTTGAAATAAGTCGACTGTGTTCTCATTGGATTCACCACAGGCAAAACCGAGCGAGAGATCAGAACTCGTTTCAGAAATTCCGCGAAAGCCAGAACTTCCAACCGTCAAAATCATACGAAAATTTTATGTGAAGCTTCCTAAATAGCTAGACTGTCATAACCACATGCTAAAACAGAAATTGGGGTATTAGTTCAAGAGAAATCCAGCCTTAATGTGAAGCAACAGCGACTTCCCATACTAACTTGTGACTAAAAAGGCCAAATTTCATATTAAAATAGCCAGAGTTTATAGAAGCACAAGGAAGTTGAAAATGGTAAAATATTTTTTATTGAACTCTCTTCTGTAAAAGCCATATGCTAAAACTAAGAAATGTTGCGTAGTTTGGACGAAAGCTTGAAAAACGCAAGCCCTACTCGACCTTTTCGGAGCAATTTCTCTTTTGTTTTAACCCCGTTTCGCTGATTAACTTTCAAATTTACCGCCGTAGCCATTGTCAAGGTCCCGGATATGTCGCTGCATTCTGGGCGATGATTAGTCCGACAAAAAGGCAAACGATATGAATGAGAGTTTCTTGTATGATACGAATGAATTTGGCTCTGTAAGGTAAATTTACAATCGAATTTTAAAGGAAGAATACGGTTTTGAAAGGAGTACATGAATAAACCTAGTTGTAATAGGTGTATGTCATCAAATTTTAAAATACCAAGATTTTTAAAGATTGGATCAGTATGTGCATAGAAATTGGTTTTAGCTATAGTTTTCACCGCTCGTTTCTGTAGAATTACAAGACGAACAAGGTTAGTTCTGTAAGTAGAGGCCCAAACTAAGATTTGCCACCAGATTTGCCCTTGAGCTCCAACAGCATCCGAACCAGGCCTTGGTGTCCGAGGTCCTTCAGGGGCTTTTTCAGGGCTTCCATTTAGGCTTCAACCCTGGGTTGTCCTTACGATCTGCTAAAAAGAACAAAACTTCTGCTTATCAACACCCAGAAATTGTTGATGCTTATTTGACAAATGAAGTTGCCTTAGGCAGGGTAGCCGGTCCCTTTCCTTCCCCTCCATTCCTTAACCTGCATATAAACAGTTTTGGTGTCATACCAAAGAAAGGCCAACCAAACATATGGCGCCTTATTTTGGACATGTCCTCCCCATTGGGATCGAGTGTCAACGAAGGAATCAACCCAAATGATTTTTCTGTGCAATACATCCGAGTTGATGACATCATCAAAATGGTTTCCAAGTTCAGTCACGGTGCTCTAATGGCAAAGTCTGATGTAGAGTCAGCTTACTGAAACATTGCTTTCCATCCCAGTGATAGGTACCTTTTAGGAATGAAATGGAGATCAATGTTTTACGTGGATTTATCCCTCCCGTTTGGTCTGAGGTCTGCGCCTTATATCTTCAACTCTGTGTCTGACCTTGTTAAGTGAATTCTTCTAAACAACTATCACCTACCTGACCTCTTGCACTACCTTGATGATTTCCTTACAGCTGGCCCACCTAACTCTCCTCAATGTGAACTGAATTTATCCACTGCATCTTCAGTCTGTGCAGCACTTGGTTTACCTCTTCACCCCTCAAAGAAGGTTGGCCCTACCACTTGCATGGTCACCCTTGGCATCGAGCTTGATTCTGTCAACCAGCTAGCCCATTTGCCAAATGATAAACTGACTTCCCTTCTCGACCTCCTGCACCGCTGGTCTACATATTGCTGGTGTACCAAACGACAACTCCAGTCACTTGTTGGCCATTTACACCATGCTGCCAAGGTGGTTTAGCCTGGCCGTGCGTTCATCCTTCGCATGATAAACTTGCTTCACAATTTCCGAAGAGATGATCATCCCATTCGGCTCAGTGCAGAATTTAAGAAAGATCTCCGTTGGTGGCTTCAGTATTTGGCTTCCTGGAGTGGCGTTTGCTTTTGGGTTTACCCTGGCCTGTCTCCTCCTATTGATTTGGAGATGTCCAGTGATGCCTCTGGGTCCTTAGGGTTTGGCGCAGTGTTTCGCACACATTGGTTATATGGAAAGTGACCACCAGCACTTCAGTCTGCTTCAATCGAGTACAAAGAGCTCTTCGCCATAGTGGTTGCTGCCCATGTCTGGGGCTCGTCCTGGTTCAGACAAGTGGTTATTTTTCATTGTGATAATGAATCCGTGGTGTTCATTCTAAATTCGCATACCTCTAGGGCCCCTGATGTCATGCATCTCCGGCGCTTGCTTTTGATGACAGCTGCCCACTATAATTTCATATTTTCAGCCCAGGACATTGCCGGTTCTGCTAACAAAATCCCTGATGCTTTATCTCGTTTCCATTGGCAGGCCTTTCGCCAACTGGCGCCACATGCCTACTGTCATCCTACAGTAATCCCTCCTCATCTTTGGGAAACATTAACCTTTCAAGCTTAGAGAAGGATTGTGTTGTACTCATGTCACAAGGATTAGCTCCATCCACGCACCGAACATACAAATCTGCTCAACTTCGTTTTCTCAACTTTTGCACTCAGTCAGGACGGCTTCATTCCAATGGCTCTCCATGCCCAGCGAGTGAGTGGGCCCTTTGCTTTTTTGCAACTCACCTCTCTTGTTCACTTAGTTCAGCCTCTATCAAGATTTACTTATCAGCAGTCCATTCCATGCACATAGACCTTAGGTTCCCAGATCCATTGGTTGACTGCTCACAGTTGAAACGTCTTTTACGTGGTATAAAGAGGACTCAAGGATCCCCTAGTCCCTCTCGCTTACCCATCACCGACCACCATATGATGATAATCCACAATTCACTTTCCTTTGCAAATCAAGATCACCCTTGCTTATTTCGGGTTTCTGCGTTCCACTGAATTTACTGTTCCATCCTTGTCAGCCTTCAGCCCTGACTTTCATTTGACTGTCAATGATATTGCAGTTGATTCTCACATCTCTCCATCATGTTTGCAACTCGCAATTAAGGCTTCCAAGACTGACCCTTTTCGGAAGGGCTGCTGCCTCTACATTGGCTTGGGTCGTCCTTCACTTTGTGCCTTATCTGCTATCATGAACTACCTACCTCTGCGTGGCCAGTCCCCTGGCCCCTTGTTTCTGTTTTCCAATGGTCAACTGCTTACTTGTACTCTTTTGGCACATTGGCTAAAAGATATTTTTGCAGCTGCTGGCATCCAAGGATCATTCTCTAGTCACAGCTTTAGGATTGGTGAAGCAACTGTTGCGGCTCGGATGGGTGTTCTGGATCACCTTATTCAAACTGTGGGTCGTTGGAATAATGATGCCTACAAGCTCTATATTAGGACTCCTGCAGAGGCTCTCGTGCAAGTAACATCTCTCCTGTCGCACTGACTCTGGGAGTCGGTTGGTAAGTGTTCTGTGATCTTTGTTTGCCTGATGCTCAACACCCCTTTGTTTTGGATTGCTGGGGTTGCCGGGTACTGGTGCTTGGGGTATTTGTTGGAAGGGTGGGTCCCATGGCCCCCTGGCTACAGTCCCTCCTTTCTCCAAGCACCCGCTGCCTTGGAGGATACCTTGGGAGGTGGGCTGTGGCTCAGTTGCCATGGTGACCTCCTTACTGCTGAGGAGATTGCTGCCCTCCTCTGTTGCTACCTTTACGGCAACTACCCTCCAATAATTCAATTGGCTTAGAGTTTAAATGAGGCTAAATGAAATTTAGGCAAAGTTAAAATCAAGCCAATGCTGCCATTGCTCCAGGATCAGGTGGGGGGTCCAGGGAGGTCTGCAGGGGCATTGCCATGTGCTTTTGCTGGAGTTTGCTCTGCTAGCTTGCTTGCTTGCTTGCTTGCTTTTCCCTCCCTCCTACACTTTGGGTAAGTATCAATTCCACACACTGGTATTCTCTTTCAGTGTTGTGTTGACAGGTGCCTGGAGGTGGGCTGTGGCTCGGTTGCCATGGTAACCTCCTTACTGCTGAGGAGATTGCTGCCCTCCTCTGTTGCTACCTTTACGGCACCTACCCTACAATAATTCAATTGGCTTAGAGTTTAACAGACATTTTATGTTAGTTGACGGGTGACTGTTCAAAGGGTATGATAACCCATTAGGCCCAAAATGATGATAAACAGTGTCAAATATCTTGCAGCAATATGAGCACTAATTAACTTGTTCTAAGATAAAGTATACAGCTACAGGTCTACTCCCACACTGAGCCCTCCACTGAATTAAGGAGCCTGTGACATAAATGTATAGCTTACAGTGTGTGATGCAAAACCTTTCATTATCACTTTTAACTTTACCACATTTTGTTGCAAATGGAACAGTTAGTGTAATGCATTTTATTTGGAAGTACACTATAGGTCCGGAGCTAAAAATTAAAGAGTAAAACAGGACTCGTAATGCCCATTACAAATTACCCTGCTTACTCAGATCAATATTTAAGTTTTTTTTTCTTACACTAGGTATGCTGCACAACATGAAATGGCTATGGCGTGATTACAGAACTTTCAATGTGATCCCAACAGCGCACTGCATACCGTATTTCTTCAACAATAACTACCTGAGGCATCGGCTCATGTTTCCTTGATTATTTTCATGAGATGTTCAAATTTACCAGAAGGACTGTTATTGACTGTATTAACAATGTATGTGAAGATTTTGAAGTACCCGCCTGTTAAAATGTAATATGGAAATACTACTGCATACGTGACCAATGCATATACAAATGACAAGTCCATCGGACGTAAAATGTTTGTCAAAATTAAAAATTAAAAATTTTGTGATATTAGAAATAATTCTTCATGAAAAGGTGTGAAAACTTCAGATTGAGGAAATGATTTTAGATTGCCTGATAATATTAGGGAAAGAGATACGTATTTTTGGGTCAGGGTGTGAGGGCTTTTTGAATGGAAGGGAAGTGAGGACAAGGACTGAGTAGAACTTAATTTGTGGATAACATTCATTGTGTGTACATGTTAACACATTCATGAAGTATAGCATAATAATATGTTAATTTTTCACATTTTTGTCAATTGCTTAGGTATGTCTATAAATAAACATTCGCCTCTCTGATGCAGAATCCGTAGCAAATTTTCAATATCATGTGATTCTTAAATTTTTATATGTTCTCAGTTTTGTTGTTACATTGTACCTGCCAACACGACCATTCCCCTAGTGGTAAGGGGCAATGACAAGAGGCCATCCTAGTATTTTCACCTGCCAGAGGGGGAAACATGAATAGAAATGAAGGGCTCAACCATCCTACCTTTAAAGTGCACCTAACCTCCAAAATGTTTTTCGCTAAAATAAATCTTTACACCTGTTATTATTGGTTCTCTACTCTACTCCGAGAGGTTTGTCTCCGAGTACTCCGGTTTTTCCCTCTCATCAAAAACCCACGCTTCAAAATTCCAATTCGATCCGGAATGCTTGCATGTTTAACACATGAGCTCCCAGCTCGGGAGATTGGACAACCACTCCTCACGCTATCGAGCTTAAACAAATTGATTTGATTTGATTGCACCTTTTTGCGCCTTTTTAAACCAAAATTAATCTTTTTATAGGCTGGTAAAGTTACAAAATCTAGTCATCTGTCACACAACCGAGCTAGTAAGAAGCACAGGTCTATTCCTGATTTGATGTCAAACTGATTTACATTGCGGTAAGTCTTTGTAGACATGCATGCAGAGTATTTTGTGTTGTCAAATCAGGAACAGACCCACCCCCGTTCTGTCTCGTTCGTGTACCAAAATTAATAATATGAGAATGAATATATGACAATCATATATTTGAACTGCAGATTAAAGAATGAATGACCAGCTCCCAGTTTGATGGCTAGCTCGGTTGGTAGAGCACTGTACCGGTATCGCCAAGCCTGAAAATTTTTCAGGCTTTATTTTCACTACTGCTTAAGTTGTTTTCATAACTGCGATGGTCATTCACATTTTCGAAATTAATAATGAATACTGTAGTTTGTTGTAAGTTTTAAAGCTCATAAAAAAAAGTCCAAAACTGGAAATAAAGGTGGAACAGGTGCAAAGTTTTAGTGGGAAAATATTGTAGGGTGATGGGCACTTTAAGTAGGCAAAACTACCGGACTAATTATTAATAGTTAC
Organism: Pachyseris speciosa; assembly: GCA_016490735.1. Taxonomy (NCBI): domain Eukaryota; kingdom Metazoa; phylum Cnidaria; class Anthozoa; order Scleractinia; family Pachyseridae; genus Pachyseris; species Pachyseris speciosa. Next base: position 108,899 of record JAEMWC010000378.1, read on the forward strand.
AGTCAAACCTCCATTAAGCGGTCACCCTTGGGATAGAGCCAACTGACCGCTTAATTTTTTTTTGTAATTTAAAGACTTTTATTGATTTTTTTACACTTCAAATCACAGATACAGCAATTAGAAACTAATTACACCTACTACAAACTAAAATACAATAATAAAACAGATTAAACTAACTACAATACTGGAACAAAATTACACTACTAATTACAACGCAATACAACATTACTACACTAACACTACTTTAGATTTTAAGCGAAGTACTCCAAACTTCTTTACATTCCGTACTTCGGATTCTGGATTCTGGATTCCGGATTCCGGATTCCGGATTCCATGTTTTAGGTAAACCCCCCTGCCAGCGACTCGTCCAATCTGCCTTTGGCGGCCGCTTCTTCGCTAGTGGCCCCTTCTAGTGCACCACAACTACCAGCGGCAGTGCAAACGCCTAGTACAGGTAGGCCTATTTTTGTTCTTTCCTTCGTAAACACGTTTACGGCACCAGCTATGTCCTCTGTTATTTTGCCATCAAGCTTGTCAACGGTGCCCGCTCCGATTGCCTCGGCACCCCTTTCTGCCTGTTCAACGTCCTTTTCTACATCCACAATGCCTGCTCTGCAACAACCATTTATCGTTGGGCCGGGTTTCTCGCCTGTCCCGTACAAATTGGTCTCTCAAATCATCTCTGGCAATTTCATTGATCTCGCCGAACTTCTCTCGGACAACCTGAAAGACAACGAATCGGAGCCTCAGCTCCTCTTCGATACCAGGCTCGTCTTGACGCCAACCAGCAAGCGACCGAAATGATCTATAGATGATATTACGGCTTGGTCAGAGGCATTTTCCATTTATTCCTTAATTCTCGCCTCCCATTACCCTTCCAGGTGGCGCGATTTAACACTGTATAAACTTCCGATCTTGCGCACATACCGCCAATTTCAAGGCAACGCTTGGCTTGCGTACGACAGAGCGTTTCGCGAACATGCTGCCGCGGCTAGTCTTACAGATTGGTCCAGTATCAACGTACAACTCTTCAATTTTCATGCTGCCGGTTCTAGTGTTTGACGGTCTTTTACCGAACCAAGTGAGAGTTCGTCTGCCGTCGTCTGCAGGTCTTGGAACAACGGGTTTTGCGTGGCTCCTTCTAGCATTTGCTGCTTCGCTCATCATTGCTCGGTTTGCTCGTCCAGCCATCGAGCCTCGGAGTGTCCCCAGCGCAAGAAACGGGTTGCAACCAGATCTCCAAGCCCCGAGACGTCAAAGCGTCGAAAACGTCGTTAGGCGCCATCTTAATTTTATGCCAACTCCGTAATGATTGTATTTAGCGTTACTGCAGTTACTGCAGTTACTGCAGGTGCAGCCTTTCTATAGCTTGCTCCCTGCTTTGCACATCTTAGTTTAATGTTTACTTTGTGGTTAACCAACTGTTGTTTTTTCGGGCCAGTATTAATTCTGCTTTTGACTCAGGCTTTGTTGTATTTTCACCGTTGCATTGGTCTCTTACCAGTCTTCTACATTACTCTCAACAGCAACATTTGGGCCTAGTTATTTTATTTATCACAATGTTGACTTGGGTTCCTATTTACTTAAGAATAATTCGTTCTACTATGTTGCTAGGTTTATTGTATGGCCTTAGTTACAATTCATTATTAAAGGTTTCTATTCTTTTTATCGTCTGTTTTGCAGCGTGTGGGATTTTCCCTACCGTGTGACAGGTTTATTTATTTTTTATTTATTTATTTATTTATTTGCCAAACCATAAATAGCATTATTATAAGGAAAACAAAAAAGATAGAATGGATAGAAGTTACAATGGCGAGGAGACCTAAAGGAAACTATGGAGCTTATGTTAATTAGGCCTCCTCAGTTATTGTTTTACAGGATGAAATTTTGAAAAAAGAAGAAGAACATGACGACGGATACAATTACAATAGGTTACAAGCTGCAAATAAAGTTAATACTTAATCAAATTATATCTAAAACTACTAATAGTTATTACAAATAAACGCCTTAAGTGCTTTCTTAAAGGAGACAGGAGAGGACGAGTTGACGATCTCAGAATTTAAGGAGTTATAAAATTTAGGTCCTTGGTAAAAAACGGAAAATTGTTTGATAAATCGCCCAGAATGCTATTGTCTTTCACGACATTTACTTACAGCGGCCAGTTTCTCAATGGGCGGAATGTAATAATGAAATAGATTGAGCTTTCGGAATACCGACTGCTCTCGTGAAAGAATCGGTGGCGGTCAATCAAACGGTTTGATATGTGAGGTAATTCTCAAGGTGTGATAACGCCTAATAAAGGCGGTCCGCGCTGTTTATAAACTGTTTTGTCGGCAAATTCGTGTGCAGAAAGATTCTCTTCTTCTTTTTAACATATACTTGGAATGGTCTGATCGTGATAGCCAAACAATTCTCGCAAGACTAACGTCTTTTTTTCTGAGCGCGATAGGCGAAACATTTCTCGCAAAACAAACTTCTTTTTTAAAAAACGTTGCTGAAAAGCAAATCCGATGCGCTGAACATATCATGTGTTTCATCGTTGCGCTTTTTAAAGACGCAGTCTTTTACTTGATCGTTTCAGATTGTCTTTACGTTGATCGCGGACATAAAAAAAAGAATATAGGTCTTTTCCATTCGTAAAACGATCGGAAAAGTAAAATGAATGACGTTTAAATCCATCTGCTTAAAATGTAACTACACAAGATTTCTAGACTTACCAATAATGTGCTGCATGTAATGTGTTTTTCTTTCTTTCTTTTTATATATATTTTATTTCTGGGCCCGAAGTAATTGGCTACTTAGCTGTTGCGATGTCCCTGCCAAACGTATTGACCGGTTAGCTCAGTGGTAGAGCACCGGACTAGCGTGCGGGAGGTCGGTGGTTCAAACCCCGGTCGGACCAACACTCAGGGTCTTTAAATAATTGAGGAGATAGTGCTGCCTTTGTAATAACATCTGCAAATGGTTAGACTTTCTAGTCTTCTCGGATAAGGACGATAAACCGTAGGCCCCGTCTCACAACTCTTCATAATTGATTCTGTGGGACGTAAAAGAACCCACACACTGTTCGAAAAGAGTAGGGGACGTAGTTCCCGGTGTGATGGTCTATCTATCATCTGATGATTAAATGCTCGGAGATATTAGCTGCACAAGCTACTCTAAAATCCGAGGGTAAATAATGTGATGTATGTATGTATGTATGATGTAACGTTTTGTTTTGTTTTTTGTTTTGTTTGTTCTGTTTTTTTTTTTTTTTTTTTTTGTTGTTTTTTTCTTTGGTATCATAATGGCGAAGCTAATAAAATAAAATAAAATAAATAAAACATTTCTCTCTGAAATCCTATGCCGGTCAATAAGCAGACGGCGTCTTACGCCTGAGCGAATATTGTTTGTGTGAGATAATTATTCAGATTTGGATCACTGATCTGATCGTCGTTTTTCAGCGGTGTAGATACGTGCGAGAAAGCAGGTTGCCTAATTTCTTGCACGGAAGGCATGATACCTCAATTAACAAGCAATATTGACTGTGTAGAAAAGTTTACTGCATGCGAACTTTTTTCGAGTGGTTCTGTGCGCGCTATTGTTTGTGGAGGCGGACCTTAGAATACATTAATATACTCGCGGGAGTTTTGAAATAAGTCGACTGTGTTCTCATTGGATTCACCACAGGCAAAACCGAGCGAGAGATCAGAACTCGTTTCAGAAATTCCGCGAAAGCCAGAACTTCCAACCGTCAAAATCATACGAAAATTTTATGTGAAGCTTCCTAAATAGCTAGACTGTCATAACCACATGCTAAAACAGAAATTGGGGTATTAGTTCAAGAGAAATCCAGCCTTAATGTGAAGCAACAGCGACTTCCCATACTAACTTGTGACTAAAAAGGCCAAATTTCATATTAAAATAGCCAGAGTTTATAGAAGCACAAGGAAGTTGAAAATGGTAAAATATTTTTTATTGAACTCTCTTCTGTAAAAGCCATATGCTAAAACTAAGAAATGTTGCGTAGTTTGGACGAAAGCTTGAAAAACGCAAGCCCTACTCGACCTTTTCGGAGCAATTTCTCTTTTGTTTTAACCCCGTTTCGCTGATTAACTTTCAAATTTACCGCCGTAGCCATTGTCAAGGTCCCGGATATGTCGCTGCATTCTGGGCGATGATTAGTCCGACAAAAAGGCAAACGATATGAATGAGAGTTTCTTGTATGATACGAATGAATTTGGCTCTGTAAGGTAAATTTACAATCGAATTTTAAAGGAAGAATACGGTTTTGAAAGGAGTACATGAATAAACCTAGTTGTAATAGGTGTATGTCATCAAATTTTAAAATACCAAGATTTTTAAAGATTGGATCAGTATGTGCATAGAAATTGGTTTTAGCTATAGTTTTCACCGCTCGTTTCTGTAGAATTACAAGACGAACAAGGTTAGTTCTGTAAGTAGAGGCCCAAACTAAGATTTGCCACCAGATTTGCCCTTGAGCTCCAACAGCATCCGAACCAGGCCTTGGTGTCCGAGGTCCTTCAGGGGCTTTTTCAGGGCTTCCATTTAGGCTTCAACCCTGGGTTGTCCTTACGATCTGCTAAAAAGAACAAAACTTCTGCTTATCAACACCCAGAAATTGTTGATGCTTATTTGACAAATGAAGTTGCCTTAGGCAGGGTAGCCGGTCCCTTTCCTTCCCCTCCATTCCTTAACCTGCATATAAACAGTTTTGGTGTCATACCAAAGAAAGGCCAACCAAACATATGGCGCCTTATTTTGGACATGTCCTCCCCATTGGGATCGAGTGTCAACGAAGGAATCAACCCAAATGATTTTTCTGTGCAATACATCCGAGTTGATGACATCATCAAAATGGTTTCCAAGTTCAGTCACGGTGCTCTAATGGCAAAGTCTGATGTAGAGTCAGCTTACTGAAACATTGCTTTCCATCCCAGTGATAGGTACCTTTTAGGAATGAAATGGAGATCAATGTTTTACGTGGATTTATCCCTCCCGTTTGGTCTGAGGTCTGCGCCTTATATCTTCAACTCTGTGTCTGACCTTGTTAAGTGAATTCTTCTAAACAACTATCACCTACCTGACCTCTTGCACTACCTTGATGATTTCCTTACAGCTGGCCCACCTAACTCTCCTCAATGTGAACTGAATTTATCCACTGCATCTTCAGTCTGTGCAGCACTTGGTTTACCTCTTCACCCCTCAAAGAAGGTTGGCCCTACCACTTGCATGGTCACCCTTGGCATCGAGCTTGATTCTGTCAACCAGCTAGCCCATTTGCCAAATGATAAACTGACTTCCCTTCTCGACCTCCTGCACCGCTGGTCTACATATTGCTGGTGTACCAAACGACAACTCCAGTCACTTGTTGGCCATTTACACCATGCTGCCAAGGTGGTTTAGCCTGGCCGTGCGTTCATCCTTCGCATGATAAACTTGCTTCACAATTTCCGAAGAGATGATCATCCCATTCGGCTCAGTGCAGAATTTAAGAAAGATCTCCGTTGGTGGCTTCAGTATTTGGCTTCCTGGAGTGGCGTTTGCTTTTGGGTTTACCCTGGCCTGTCTCCTCCTATTGATTTGGAGATGTCCAGTGATGCCTCTGGGTCCTTAGGGTTTGGCGCAGTGTTTCGCACACATTGGTTATATGGAAAGTGACCACCAGCACTTCAGTCTGCTTCAATCGAGTACAAAGAGCTCTTCGCCATAGTGGTTGCTGCCCATGTCTGGGGCTCGTCCTGGTTCAGACAAGTGGTTATTTTTCATTGTGATAATGAATCCGTGGTGTTCATTCTAAATTCGCATACCTCTAGGGCCCCTGATGTCATGCATCTCCGGCGCTTGCTTTTGATGACAGCTGCCCACTATAATTTCATATTTTCAGCCCAGGACATTGCCGGTTCTGCTAACAAAATCCCTGATGCTTTATCTCGTTTCCATTGGCAGGCCTTTCGCCAACTGGCGCCACATGCCTACTGTCATCCTACAGTAATCCCTCCTCATCTTTGGGAAACATTAACCTTTCAAGCTTAGAGAAGGATTGTGTTGTACTCATGTCACAAGGATTAGCTCCATCCACGCACCGAACATACAAATCTGCTCAACTTCGTTTTCTCAACTTTTGCACTCAGTCAGGACGGCTTCATTCCAATGGCTCTCCATGCCCAGCGAGTGAGTGGGCCCTTTGCTTTTTTGCAACTCACCTCTCTTGTTCACTTAGTTCAGCCTCTATCAAGATTTACTTATCAGCAGTCCATTCCATGCACATAGACCTTAGGTTCCCAGATCCATTGGTTGACTGCTCACAGTTGAAACGTCTTTTACGTGGTATAAAGAGGACTCAAGGATCCCCTAGTCCCTCTCGCTTACCCATCACCGACCACCATATGATGATAATCCACAATTCACTTTCCTTTGCAAATCAAGATCACCCTTGCTTATTTCGGGTTTCTGCGTTCCACTGAATTTACTGTTCCATCCTTGTCAGCCTTCAGCCCTGACTTTCATTTGACTGTCAATGATATTGCAGTTGATTCTCACATCTCTCCATCATGTTTGCAACTCGCAATTAAGGCTTCCAAGACTGACCCTTTTCGGAAGGGCTGCTGCCTCTACATTGGCTTGGGTCGTCCTTCACTTTGTGCCTTATCTGCTATCATGAACTACCTACCTCTGCGTGGCCAGTCCCCTGGCCCCTTGTTTCTGTTTTCCAATGGTCAACTGCTTACTTGTACTCTTTTGGCACATTGGCTAAAAGATATTTTTGCAGCTGCTGGCATCCAAGGATCATTCTCTAGTCACAGCTTTAGGATTGGTGAAGCAACTGTTGCGGCTCGGATGGGTGTTCTGGATCACCTTATTCAAACTGTGGGTCGTTGGAATAATGATGCCTACAAGCTCTATATTAGGACTCCTGCAGAGGCTCTCGTGCAAGTAACATCTCTCCTGTCGCACTGACTCTGGGAGTCGGTTGGTAAGTGTTCTGTGATCTTTGTTTGCCTGATGCTCAACACCCCTTTGTTTTGGATTGCTGGGGTTGCCGGGTACTGGTGCTTGGGGTATTTGTTGGAAGGGTGGGTCCCATGGCCCCCTGGCTACAGTCCCTCCTTTCTCCAAGCACCCGCTGCCTTGGAGGATACCTTGGGAGGTGGGCTGTGGCTCAGTTGCCATGGTGACCTCCTTACTGCTGAGGAGATTGCTGCCCTCCTCTGTTGCTACCTTTACGGCAACTACCCTCCAATAATTCAATTGGCTTAGAGTTTAAATGAGGCTAAATGAAATTTAGGCAAAGTTAAAATCAAGCCAATGCTGCCATTGCTCCAGGATCAGGTGGGGGGTCCAGGGAGGTCTGCAGGGGCATTGCCATGTGCTTTTGCTGGAGTTTGCTCTGCTAGCTTGCTTGCTTGCTTGCTTGCTTTTCCCTCCCTCCTACACTTTGGGTAAGTATCAATTCCACACACTGGTATTCTCTTTCAGTGTTGTGTTGACAGGTGCCTGGAGGTGGGCTGTGGCTCGGTTGCCATGGTAACCTCCTTACTGCTGAGGAGATTGCTGCCCTCCTCTGTTGCTACCTTTACGGCACCTACCCTACAATAATTCAATTGGCTTAGAGTTTAACAGACATTTTATGTTAGTTGACGGGTGACTGTTCAAAGGGTATGATAACCCATTAGGCCCAAAATGATGATAAACAGTGTCAAATATCTTGCAGCAATATGAGCACTAATTAACTTGTTCTAAGATAAAGTATACAGCTACAGGTCTACTCCCACACTGAGCCCTCCACTGAATTAAGGAGCCTGTGACATAAATGTATAGCTTACAGTGTGTGATGCAAAACCTTTCATTATCACTTTTAACTTTACCACATTTTGTTGCAAATGGAACAGTTAGTGTAATGCATTTTATTTGGAAGTACACTATAGGTCCGGAGCTAAAAATTAAAGAGTAAAACAGGACTCGTAATGCCCATTACAAATTACCCTGCTTACTCAGATCAATATTTAAGTTTTTTTTTCTTACACTAGGTATGCTGCACAACATGAAATGGCTATGGCGTGATTACAGAACTTTCAATGTGATCCCAACAGCGCACTGCATACCGTATTTCTTCAACAATAACTACCTGAGGCATCGGCTCATGTTTCCTTGATTATTTTCATGAGATGTTCAAATTTACCAGAAGGACTGTTATTGACTGTATTAACAATGTATGTGAAGATTTTGAAGTACCCGCCTGTTAAAATGTAATATGGAAATACTACTGCATACGTGACCAATGCATATACAAATGACAAGTCCATCGGACGTAAAATGTTTGTCAAAATTAAAAATTAAAAATTTTGTGATATTAGAAATAATTCTTCATGAAAAGGTGTGAAAACTTCAGATTGAGGAAATGATTTTAGATTGCCTGATAATATTAGGGAAAGAGATACGTATTTTTGGGTCAGGGTGTGAGGGCTTTTTGAATGGAAGGGAAGTGAGGACAAGGACTGAGTAGAACTTAATTTGTGGATAACATTCATTGTGTGTACATGTTAACACATTCATGAAGTATAGCATAATAATATGTTAATTTTTCACATTTTTGTCAATTGCTTAGGTATGTCTATAAATAAACATTCGCCTCTCTGATGCAGAATCCGTAGCAAATTTTCAATATCATGTGATTCTTAAATTTTTATATGTTCTCAGTTTTGTTGTTACATTGTACCTGCCAACACGACCATTCCCCTAGTGGTAAGGGGCAATGACAAGAGGCCATCCTAGTATTTTCACCTGCCAGAGGGGGAAACATGAATAGAAATGAAGGGCTCAACCATCCTACCTTTAAAGTGCACCTAACCTCCAAAATGTTTTTCGCTAAAATAAATCTTTACACCTGTTATTATTGGTTCTCTACTCTACTCCGAGAGGTTTGTCTCCGAGTACTCCGGTTTTTCCCTCTCATCAAAAACCCACGCTTCAAAATTCCAATTCGATCCGGAATGCTTGCATGTTTAACACATGAGCTCCCAGCTCGGGAGATTGGACAACCACTCCTCACGCTATCGAGCTTAAACAAATTGATTTGATTTGATTGCACCTTTTTGCGCCTTTTTAAACCAAAATTAATCTTTTTATAGGCTGGTAAAGTTACAAAATCTAGTCATCTGTCACACAACCGAGCTAGTAAGAAGCACAGGTCTATTCCTGATTTGATGTCAAACTGATTTACATTGCGGTAAGTCTTTGTAGACATGCATGCAGAGTATTTTGTGTTGTCAAATCAGGAACAGACCCACCCCCGTTCTGTCTCGTTCGTGTACCAAAATTAATAATATGAGAATGAATATATGACAATCATATATTTGAACTGCAGATTAAAGAATGAATGACCAGCTCCCAGTTTGATGGCTAGCTCGGTTGGTAGAGCACTGTACCGGTATCGCCAAGCCTGAAAATTTTTCAGGCTTTATTTTCACTACTGCTTAAGTTGTTTTCATAACTGCGATGGTCATTCACATTTTCGAAATTAATAATGAATACTGTAGTTTGTTGTAAGTTTTAAAGCTCATAAAAAAAAGTCCAAAACTGGAAATAAAGGTGGAACAGGTGCAAAGTTTTAGTGGGAAAATATTGTAGGGTGATGGGCACTTTAAGTAGGCAAAACTACCGGACTAATTATTAATAGTTACAGTCAAACCTCCATTAAGCGGTCACCCTTGGGATAGAGCCAACTGACCGCTTAATTTTTTTTTGTAATTTAAAGACTTTTATTGATTTTTTTACACTTCAAATCACAGATACAGCAATTAGAAACTAATTACACCTACTACAAACTAAAATACAATAATAAAACAGATTAAACTAACTACAATACTGGAACAAAATTACACTACTAATTACAACGCAATACAACATTACTACACTAACACTACTTTAGATTTTAAGCGAAGTACTCCAAACTTCTTTACATTCCGTACTTCGGATTCTGGATTCTGGATTCCGGATTCCGGATTCCGGATTCCATGTTTTAGGTAAACCCCCCTGCCAGCGACTCGTCCAATCTGCCTTTGGCGGCCGCTTCTTCGCTAGTGGCCCCTTCTAGTGCACCACAACTACCAGCGGCAGTGCAAACGCCTAGTACAGGTAGGCCTATTTTTGTTCTTTCCTTCGTAAACACGTTTACGGCACCAGCTATGTCCTCTGTTATTTTGCCATCAAGCTTGTCAACGGTGCCCGCTCCGATTGCCTCGGCACCCCTTTCTGCCTGTTCAACGTCCTTTTCTACATCCACAATGCCTGCTCTGCAACAACCATTTATCGTTGGGCCGGGTTTCTCGCCTGTCCCGTACAAATTGGTCTCTCAAATCATCTCTGGCAATTTCATTGATCTCGCCGAACTTCTCTCGGACAACCTGAAAGACAACGAATCGGAGCCTCAGCTCCTCTTCGATACCAGGCTCGTCTTGACGCCAACCAGCAAGCGACCGAAATGATCTATAGATGATATTACGGCTTGGTCAGAGGCATTTTCCATTTATTCCTTAATTCTCGCCTCCCATTACCCTTCCAGGTGGCGCGATTTAACACTGTATAAACTTCCGATCTTGCGCACATACCGCCAATTTCAAGGCAACGCTTGGCTTGCGTACGACAGAGCGTTTCGCGAACATGCTGCCGCGGCTAGTCTTACAGATTGGTCCAGTATCAACGTACAACTCTTCAATTTTCATGCTGCCGGTTCTAGTGTTTGACGGTCTTTTACCGAACCAAGTGAGAGTTCGTCTGCCGTCGTCTGCAGGTCTTGGAACAACGGGTTTTGCGTGGCTCCTTCTAGCATTTGCTGCTTCGCTCATCATTGCTCGGTTTGCTCGTCCAGCCATCGAGCCTCGGAGTGTCCCCAGCGCAAGAAACGGGTTGCAACCAGATCTCCAAGCCCCGAGACGTCAAAGCGTCGAAAACGTCGTTAGGCGCCATCTTAATTTTATGCCAACTCCGTAATGATTGTATTTAGCGTTACTGCAGTTACTGCAGTTACTGCAGGTGCAGCCTTTCTATAGCTTGCTCCCTGCTTTGCACATCTTAGTTTAATGTTTACTTTGTGGTTAACC
>JAEMWC010000378.1:125000-137500 GCA_016490735.1 Pachyseris speciosa
TTTGCAAATCAAGATCACCCTTGCTTATTTCGGGTTTCTGCGTTCCACTGAATTTACTGTTCCATCCTTGTCAGCCTTCAGCCCTGACTTTCATTTGACTGTCAATGATATTGCAGTTGATTCTCACATCTCTCCATCATGTTTGCAACTCGCAATTAAGGCTTCCAAGACTGACCCTTTTCGGAAGGGCTGCTGCCTCTACATTGGCTTGGGTCGTCCTTCACTTTGTGCCTTATCTGCTATCATGAACTACCTACCTCTGCGTGGCCAGTCCCCTGGCCCCTTGTTTCTGTTTTCCAATGGTCAACTGCTTACTTGTACTCTTTTGGCACATTGGCTAAAAGATATTTTTGCAGCTGCTGGCATCCAAGGATCATTCTCTAGTCACAGCTTTAGGATTGGTGAAGCAACTGTTGCGGCTCGGATGGGTGTTCTGGATCACCTTATTCAAACTGTGGGTCGTTGGAATAATGATGCCTACAAGCTCTATATTAGGACTCCTGCAGAGGCTCTCGTGCAAGTAACATCTCTCCTGTCGCACTGACTCTGGGAGTCGGTTGGTAAGTGTTCTGTGATCTTTGTTTGCCTGATGCTCAACACCCCTTTGTTTTGGATTGCTGGGGTTGCCGGGTACTGGTGCTTGGGGTATTTGTTGGAAGGGTGGGTCCCATGGCCCCCTGGCTACAGTCCCTCCTTTCTCCAAGCACCCGCTGCCTTGGAGGATACCTTGGGAGGTGGGCTGTGGCTCAGTTGCCATGGTGACCTCCTTACTGCTGAGGAGATTGCTGCCCTCCTCTGTTGCTACCTTTACGGCAACTACCCTCCAATAATTCAATTGGCTTAGAGTTTAAATGAGGCTAAATGAAATTTAGGCAAAGTTAAAATCAAGCCAATGCTGCCATTGCTCCAGGATCAGGTGGGGGGTCCAGGGAGGTCTGCAGGGGCATTGCCATGTGCTTTTGCTGGAGTTTGCTCTGCTAGCTTGCTTGCTTGCTTGCTTGCTTTTCCCTCCCTCCTACACTTTGGGTAAGTATCAATTCCACACACTGGTATTCTCTTTCAGTGTTGTGTTGACAGGTGCCTGGAGGTGGGCTGTGGCTCGGTTGCCATGGTAACCTCCTTACTGCTGAGGAGATTGCTGCCCTCCTCTGTTGCTACCTTTACGGCACCTACCCTACAATAATTCAATTGGCTTAGAGTTTAACAGACATTTTATGTTAGTTGACGGGTGACTGTTCAAAGGGTATGATAACCCATTAGGCCCAAAATGATGATAAACAGTGTCAAATATCTTGCAGCAATATGAGCACTAATTAACTTGTTCTAAGATAAAGTATACAGCTACAGGTCTACTCCCACACTGAGCCCTCCACTGAATTAAGGAGCCTGTGACATAAATGTATAGCTTACAGTGTGTGATGCAAAACCTTTCATTATCACTTTTAACTTTACCACATTTTGTTGCAAATGGAACAGTTAGTGTAATGCATTTTATTTGGAAGTACACTATAGGTCCGGAGCTAAAAATTAAAGAGTAAAACAGGACTCGTAATGCCCATTACAAATTACCCTGCTTACTCAGATCAATATTTAAGTTTTTTTTTCTTACACTAGGTATGCTGCACAACATGAAATGGCTATGGCGTGATTACAGAACTTTCAATGTGATCCCAACAGCGCACTGCATACCGTATTTCTTCAACAATAACTACCTGAGGCATCGGCTCATGTTTCCTTGATTATTTTCATGAGATGTTCAAATTTACCAGAAGGACTGTTATTGACTGTATTAACAATGTATGTGAAGATTTTGAAGTACCCGCCTGTTAAAATGTAATATGGAAATACTACTGCATACGTGACCAATGCATATACAAATGACAAGTCCATCGGACGTAAAATGTTTGTCAAAATTAAAAATTAAAAATTTTGTGATATTAGAAATAATTCTTCATGAAAAGGTGTGAAAACTTCAGATTGAGGAAATGATTTTAGATTGCCTGATAATATTAGGGAAAGAGATACGTATTTTTGGGTCAGGGTGTGAGGGCTTTTTGAATGGAAGGGAAGTGAGGACAAGGACTGAGTAGAACTTAATTTGTGGATAACATTCATTGTGTGTACATGTTAACACATTCATGAAGTATAGCATAATAATATGTTAATTTTTCACATTTTTGTCAATTGCTTAGGTATGTCTATAAATAAACATTCGCCTCTCTGATGCAGAATCCGTAGCAAATTTTCAATATCATGTGATTCTTAAATTTTTATATGTTCTCAGTTTTGTTGTTACATTGTACCTGCCAACACGACCATTCCCCTAGTGGTAAGGGGCAATGACAAGAGGCCATCCTAGTATTTTCACCTGCCAGAGGGGGAAACATGAATAGAAATGAAGGGCTCAACCATCCTACCTTTAAAGTGCACCTAACCTCCAAAATGTTTTTCGCTAAAATAAATCTTTACACCTGTTATTATTGGTTCTCTACTCTACTCCGAGAGGTTTGTCTCCGAGTACTCCGGTTTTTCCCTCTCATCAAAAACCCACGCTTCAAAATTCCAATTCGATCCGGAATGCTTGCATGTTTAACACATGAGCTCCCAGCTCGGGAGATTGGACAACCACTCCTCACGCTATCGAGCTTAAACAAATTGATTTGATTTGATTGCACCTTTTTGCGCCTTTTTAAACCAAAATTAATCTTTTTATAGGCTGGTAAAGTTACAAAATCTAGTCATCTGTCACACAACCGAGCTAGTAAGAAGCACAGGTCTATTCCTGATTTGATGTCAAACTGATTTACATTGCGGTAAGTCTTTGTAGACATGCATGCAGAGTATTTTGTGTTGTCAAATCAGGAACAGACCCACCCCCGTTCTGTCTCGTTCGTGTACCAAAATTAATAATATGAGAATGAATATATGACAATCATATATTTGAACTGCAGATTAAAGAATGAATGACCAGCTCCCAGTTTGATGGCTAGCTCGGTTGGTAGAGCACTGTACCGGTATCGCCAAGCCTGAAAATTTTTCAGGCTTTATTTTCACTACTGCTTAAGTTGTTTTCATAACTGCGATGGTCATTCACATTTTCGAAATTAATAATGAATACTGTAGTTTGTTGTAAGTTTTAAAGCTCATAAAAAAAAGTCCAAAACTGGAAATAAAGGTGGAACAGGTGCAAAGTTTTAGTGGGAAAATATTGTAGGGTGATGGGCACTTTAAGTAGGCAAAACTACCGGACTAATTATTAATAGTTACAGTCAAACCTCCATTAAGCGGTCACCCTTGGGATAGAGCCAACTGACCGCTTAATTTTTTTTTGTAATTTAAAGACTTTTATTGATTTTTTTACACTTCAAATCACAGATACAGCAATTAGAAACTAATTACACCTACTACAAACTAAAATACAATAATAAAACAGATTAAACTAACTACAATACTGGAACAAAATTACACTACTAATTACAACGCAATACAACATTACTACACTAACACTACTTTAGATTTTAAGCGAAGTACTCTTTTACATGCACTATGTAAATAGGGTAAACGATGGAGGGACACAGAGAGATGGAAATGGAGGGCACCCATACTACGAGCCTACATATGCCAAAGCTTTTCCCATTTGTTGAAATGTTTTGTTAATTTGTTCCGCCTTCTTGCTATTGTTTTCTCCACTTGATATACAGCCTTGATCTTGGCCTTGTAAACCCGTAAAGTAGGATGCGTGATATTTAACTTACATTTATAAATATAAAATTTAGCTGTCAATATTAAATAATTTAAAATATTAAAGTCGTCTCCTATATTAAATACTCCAAACAAAATGTCTATTATTGTGAAGGGTTGAATCTTAATTTTACAGTTGCTAAGCCAAGAGGAAAAAGCTTCCCAAAAAGTCTTCGTCACGTCGCAATAGAAAAATAAATGCTCGATAGGTTCAATTTCTCCTTTGCAAAAAGTACATAAAGGCGAATCAATCATTTTTAGCCTAAACATCTTTTCATTTGTAAAAACTATATTATTCAATATTTTATATTGGAATTCCCGAATTTTGGTTTCAATTGTAACTGTAAAAGGTAGGGAGTATCTTTCGCTCCAATCAGTTTGAAATTGGGGAAATTTGTCCTGGAACTTCTTTTGAGCAGTTGGAGGCACTTGTCTTTTACTTTTAAAAGCGGTGTAAAGCAATTTGGATGAGACCTTTGACAGAGCTACCTCCGAGTTTTCCATCTTTAAATAAATTATGTCACCGATGTGTGAAGGGAGATGCTGTATACTTTGTCTAATGATCTGCCTCCATTTACCAGGGATTGCATCAACAATACTCATTAATTTAAAATGCTCTAAGGAAGAGAGATTCGCATTTAACACGTTAGCACCCTTTAGAAAGACTCCTTCGTCAGAAAGAAGGTCACCGATTGTAATAATTACTTTAGAAAAGAACTGTTTTTCAAAGATTGAGAGGTTTTGAACAGTTATATTCTTGTTATTCCAAATAACTTGATGCACAACGTCTCCATATGTACGTATCGAAGAGGCATTTAGTACCGACCAAGCATTAAGACCTCTTTATAAAAGGCAGGAAGGTAGACAGGTAACTTTCGAGTATCAAAATTACATTTAAGAATAAATTTTCCAGCTACTGGGGAGAGAAAGTAATCTAATATTAACTTCCAAGAACTACTGTTTTCTTCGCCTACACCCTCTGTGCTAGAATCATTGACTGGATGTCCAGCATCCTAAGTCCACCATCTTCGATGTCATTGATAAGAGCGGATCGCTTGATTTTATCATTGCCTTTCCTAATAAAATGATAAATTAACTTGTTGCTCTCTTTAATCAATTCTTCTGTAACTGCAATCAGCGCCGCTTTACTTAAAACTTTAGGTATAATAAGGGATTTAACAATTTATATTCTTCCTAGTAATATAAGCCCTCTCCACTTCCACATATTCAGTATATCCTTGATAGACTTAAGGACAGAGTAGAAATTTGCTTTCATCCTTGATGGTGTATGATAATCAAACACAATTCCCAGGATTTTAATTGATTTTCGAACTTTGTGAGGATACTTAGTTTGATCCAAATGATATCTACTGATTGCAAAGATCTCCGTTTTTTCATTATTGACTCGGAGGTTAGATACGTTAGAAAAAAGCTGCAGAGTTGCCAATAAACGATGATATGAGGCAATATCTCTGAGAAAGCAAGTCATTTCATCGGCAAAAAGTGTTAGTTTGATTTCTTCCTCGTTAATTAAAATACCTTTAATGTCCTTATCATCTCGAATTCTACAAGCAAGCACTTCAATGGCCAAAATGAATAATATACAGTAAAACCCCGCATACAAGAACATGTGGATTAAGAACACCCAGGCTGAAATTTGGTAAAAAAGCAACATATATATATAAGAACACATTCAGCCTGAAAATTGAAAATTGTTCTTATATATAAAAACTCTTCCCTTTTCAGTTTAATAGAACAAACAGTGTCTGTAGCTTTACTGTGGTATTGCACTAACATCTCTGTATAAATGCTAGTAATTTCACTTGCTGTGTATAGCAAATGTACAACAACTGCATTTGGAATTAAAAGTCTTATAATTACATGATAAATATGCAATAAAATGAATGTCACCAATAGTTAGTAAATCCCTTACATTTTTTTAGAAGTAAAAAATTAAGAACACTTAAGAACACTTTCAGGCTGATTTCACCTAAAATACCCGATATATAAGAACCCAATCAGCCTGAACCCCGAAAATGGGAGTTCTTGTATGCGGGTTTTTACTGTAGGTGACAAGGGATCGCCCTGCCTAACGCCACATTGAATGTTGAACAAATCAGTAGTAAAACCGTTGTTTAAGACACAACTTGACACGACATTGTAGAAAGTTTTGATCCATTGCACAAATTGTGTTCCGAAGTTAAACTTTTCCAGGATTTTAAGAAGGAAAGAATGATTCAAAGAGTCGAATGCTTTCTCAAAATCGATTGCGAGAAGAATACCTGAATTGTCCGTAAACTTAGCAAATTCAAGAATATCTTCAATTGTTCGAACTCCGTCGAGTACTGACCTTCCTTTTATAAAACCATTTTGATTAGAGTGAGTAAGCTTAG
The DNA here is from genome assembly GCA_016490735.1 of Pachyseris speciosa. NCBI lineage: Eukaryota > Metazoa > Cnidaria > Anthozoa > Scleractinia > Pachyseridae > Pachyseris > Pachyseris speciosa. The sequence continues at coordinate 131,135 of JAEMWC010000378.1, forward strand.
GTAAAATCGATTCTAGTCTTCTTGCAATCGCCTTGACGCGATTTTAACATCGACATTAATCAATGAAATCGGTCTCCAATTTTTAATGAATCTTTTGTCTTTGTCTTTCTTCTCCAACAACGTAATCATGGCTTGCTTTTGCGAGTTTGACAGTTGTCCAATTCAAGGCATTGATAAGGGTTTTCTCTACGAGATGCCAGAATCCGAGATAAAACTCCACAGTCAATCCATCATTCCTTGGTGTTTTGTTTTTCTCAAAGGATTTTAATGCTTCGAAATATTCGTTTGTTGTAATTTTTCTCTCCAAATATTCCCTCTGTTCGTCTGTTAACATTTTAGTATTTACATTCTTGAGGAACTCATCAGTCGACACGCCGCCGTCCTGATCACAAGATTCTTTGTTGTAAAGATTTGTACACTGAGAAGCTATGGATCTCTGTCATTATTTGTTTCGGATCCGTTATGCATTCATCATTATCCCCCACTAACTTTCTAAAACAGCGTTTTTTCTTTTTAGAATTTTCGAAGCTCAAAAAGTATTTTTACTACTTTCTCACCGTGTTCGTACCAATTTGCTCTTGAGCGTATTATTGCTCCCTGCGTTATATATTCATATTGTGTATCGTATTCAGTTAATTTGTAGAATCTCCAGATCGTTTAAGTTTTCTTGATTGGGTTACTCATCACACTTTGCTGTGTACTCTTTAATCTTTTTTTCTAAGTCTGATAATTTCTCTCTTCTAACTCTAGCCTTCCTTTTGCTATAGATAATAGTTTCATACCGGATTTTGTATTTAACGAAGTCCCAAAGGACCTTAGGATCCTGAATTTCTTTACCATCTTCCAGCCAATCACTGTATTTCTCAGTTAATAAAGAAATATATTCATCGTCTTCTAGAAGACTGGAATTAAATTTCCAGTAGGAAGGACCCCTTTCTGTTTCGTCAATTCCGTTAAAATGCATTATTATGGCGGAGTGATCCGTTCTTATTGCGGGAATAATAGCTACATCTTCCACCTCTTCTTGGACACTACTGCTTATTAACCAAAAGCCCAAACGGCGCTGTATTATTGGGTTTTATTTGTCTCCATGTAAAGCACTTAGCATCTGGATTTTTTATTCTCCAAATATCAATCAGGTCGTAAGATGAACACAAATCCTCGATATTTCTACAAGATTCTTTCACTTGTTAATACCACTCAATATGGCTTACGCTCTCTAAAATTCACCGGTCCTCGACTTTGGAACTCCTTGCCCACAAGTATAACTAATTCAAGTTCTCTTAGAATATTTCGTAAAAACCTTAAGAATTCTATCCTTAATTGTTATTCCAACCCTTGTCTGCTTTAGCGCATGAAGAAATACTCTTAATTTTGTGTGTAATTGTATTCCATTAGAGGGGTCATCTACTAGATTAGCCTTTGCTATTTGGATGATCCCAACTCGCTCTCTTTTTTGTTGTTTCAATTTTCTTTTGTAAATGGTTTGAACCCAGGAGGTTATTGGCTGTGAAAACTGTAAACCGTGATTGGTGCGTTTCGATCCGTCTTTTGTTAGTCAAATGTTTGTAGGTGTATTGTTAGTCAAATTAGTCGGTGTGTCTATTGTTTGTCTGTTGTTGATATCGTCAATAACATCACTGCTTAACTGACAGACAACCAATGACATCACGACTTCGTTGACCAATCACATCATCGACCAGAGTACTTATACCATCTCCTGACGTTACTCCAATCACTTGACTCTGATGATGACTTCCGCTCAGGTTGTCGAAACGTCAGTCAATGTCACCACAAACAGTCCTTCTAAGGACTACACTCACCCGGACGATCGTGCTTCACTTAGTTATCAATTTTCTTTTATTCCCTAGTTGCACTGTATTTAGTTGCCCATGTAAACTTAACTTATATGTCGTGTAAAACTGAGCTGAGTCAAATAAATCATCATCAAATCATTGTCATCACTTGAGGTTTGCCTCCAGTTCCATCCAAATCAGCATCAAGAATAACATTAAAATCGCCCCCAATAACAACTTCACAATTTTCCTCTAATTCCAATTTATCTAGTTGTTTTTGAATTTCCTCAAAGAAGATGCATTGATCTTTGGTTTTATTTGGAGAATAAATATTAACAAAAACAAACTGGTGTACCTGAAAAAGACCTTTCAAAATAATGAATCTTCCTTTCTCATCTTCTTGGTGTTCCTCAATATTATAATCAAATTTGTCTTTAACAAGAATCATAACCCCCCTACTATGCTCCGATCCATGACTGAAAAAGATATCACCTCTCCACTGTGACTTCCAAAAATTCTCGACTCCAGGAGTGCTATACGAGTTTCTTGTAAAAAGATAATATCGGATTTCTCTTTCTTTAGCCCGTGAAAAAGTGCCTTTCTCTTGTCAAAAGAACGAATCCCCCGAACATTTAGAGATAAGATTCTAAAATTTAGATTACGTTTCGTGAAGATTACAAAACGGACATTTCAATAAAGATAACGGAACAATAATATGTCGTGAGGCATCTGCATACGCAGTTAACCCGCTAGAGTCCAAAAAAGATAACAAACGACACAAAACAAAGCTACGATACATATTTACATAATTAAAAAAGTAGCCAGCAAAAGCTGTTAAATATAGAGCTACTAACAAAAAGGGCCTTGCAGTCCTCATAACACGTAGTAACAATACAAACAAAATACCCCGGTTCTTGGCAGAAAAACTGTATAAATTAGAAGGGAAAAAATTATACGTGGCCTGAATTTTAAATTTTGCATCTTTTATACTTGAACACCATCAATAAACAAATTGTCAGGCTCTGACCTACTAAAAAAAAAACTACCTTACAATCTTCTTTTGCCCTTCTAAACTGTTGCATCTCCTTTTTTTCTGCGCTCCAGGATTTCTTTGGGAAGGTCAGGTGAAATTCCAAAGTCTTTTCCTTTCAATTTCCTTGCCTTTGACATAACCACTTCTCTATCGGCGTATCGCAGAAAACGTGCAATTATCTGTCGAAGCTTTCCACTGGAGGAGCTCTTTTTCCCAACTCGATGCACCCTTTGAAATTCCAGATGGTCGGCATCCTCCACACAAAGTTCTGCTTTCAGAAAATCGACCCAAACCTCCCTCGTGTTTTCGTTTACATCCTTTTCTTCTTTAATTCCGAAGAAGCGAAGATTCTCACGGCGCTGATAAACTTCCATGTTGAATTTTTCGTCTCTGAGAAGGTGAACTTGATTTTGCATTTCCTGAAATTTCTTCTTGAACAACTCTCGTTCTGCATTAGCAAAGATCAATCCATCCCAAGCTCTTCTCTTCGTTTCTGTCTGCTTCTTAAATGACTCGAAGCATTCAACCTTTACCTGAAGACAGCTTACGTTCTTGTCCACGGCCTTAATATAATCTTCTAATGTTTGGAGCATTGCTAAAACTTGTTCTAATTTTGGCATAAGCGCCTCCGCCATGTTTAAAATCAGCACCTCATCCGACTCGATACTCGGTTCAGAATAAGTAAATGAGGCGTTGTGCTTTGTCTTTTTATCGTCGGGTGAGAGACTCTCTTCTGTAGAGGACGTTGAAGAGCTTTTCCACGTTTTTCGTTTGATATTTTCGGCCATGTACCACATCCAAGAACGGAGCTAACACAAACACGTCTACTCCCACATCTTGCCCGACCCAGTCTCCTCTTGACCGCTTAAAAGAGGTACTACCAAATGTAGTAAAACTCATATAATAAGGTAAAAATGGAACTTTGGCATGTGTACAGTATATTGCATCGGTTAACAACAACAGTGACAAAATATGAGAAAAAAAATCAAGTAATAGCATGTTAAAGGAAGTTCACGCTTATAGTTCTAAGACAACCTGCGTAGCAAGCGTTTCCGTGGGGTTTCCAAGCAAAGAAAGCCCGAGCAACGTATTTTTCGTTGTTTTGGCCGCGCGAAAAATGGGGCGTGAGCAAAATAAATGAAAGGGGTTGCCTCTGCTCGTTTTTTTTTTTTTTTTTTTTTTTTTTTTTGCCAGAAATCCCCACGGAAACCAAATTGGGAATTTTGAATGGTGACCGCGTTCGCTTAATAGAGGTAATCGCTTAACCTTACAGAGGTTAAATTTACAGTAAATATTGGGAATTTGATAAGTGTTCGTTTAATAGAGGGTGACCGCTTTGAGGGTCGCTTAATAGAGGTTTGACTATAATTACATTAATGCATACCGTAGATGTGTGTGGTTGTGAATGACCGCTCCGACGTTGTTTCTTTTATATCTGCTCTTAAAGCAAAATCTGACATTTCAAACAAAATAACATTAATGAAATACAGGGAACAAAAAAAGACATTTAAAAAAACTCATTAACAATTCATGAAGGAAATACAAAAGAAATTGATTTTTAATGAGTGTCTTTACATCTGATAAAGACACGGCTACATTTTACATTCGATTTTCTGGGCCAAAATAACCCAAAATCTAAATTTTAGTATAATAGAATGGAGATGCACAGTAAATTTATTTAAGCCGTTCAATAAATTCGCAATTCGTGTTTTATCAAGTCCTAAAAGACTCGGCTCATTTAATAAACATTAAGTAAATTACATATATTAAAGTTATTATTATTGTCATTTTTTTCTTCTTCTTCTTCTTCTTCTTCTTCTTCTTCTTCTTCTTCTTCTTCTTCTTCTTCTTATATTATTATTATTATTAGTTATCATCATCATCATCAGAGCCTCTCAAGTTGATTTGCTGGCAAAGAGTGAGATCTTCGATGGCGTACTCGTTGTTTGTGACGGCGCGGGCGTCACCCCGCTAAGGGAGTCTGGGGGCATGCTCCCCCAGGAAATTTTGAAAAATGGAATTAGTTAAGACGTGATTTCCTTCATTCTGAGCAGAAATGTGATGCTTTAAAAGGAACTGTTTAGATCCCAGAATTTTCGTTATATTGGACCAATATGAACTCTTTCTTAACATTTATCTTACATGTATCTAAGTCAAATTAACATGTTATAACGCTTGTTCTGCATGCTGTCAGTGTGATCACTGAATCAGATCAATATCAAATTTAATTTTTCATGTTATAACGGTTGTTCTATATACTGTCACTCTGAAAACTGACAGCGATCTCCAGCGCTTATTTTTGGGCCGTGCTTCCGGCGATCCGTAGACTGCTGAATAGTCTCCTTTACAGCATTTATTCTTTCCTCGATGCTTAGAAGCTAAAGTCAGGTTTAGGGCTCTGGTCCCGACACTCGTAAGGAACTTGACTTGATCTATAAGGCTAAACAAGACTAACAACCATTTTTGAATTTTGAAGAGACACAATTTTGATCGTGAATATAAGACACGCACTCTGATTGGCTTATTCAATTGGCGCGAACGGTTTCAGGATATGAGAAGCAAGCTCTGATTGGTCAGATAAGGGAAACGAATGCAGGTCAAAAGAAAGGAGCCGTTTGAGGAGCGTTGCGTGGCGACCAAAGAAAAGCTACGTAGGAGACTACGCACAAACCGAACAAGGATTAAATTATATCATAAAAGATACTTTATTATGAAGGAACTTCACTAAAGCAGCAAGGAATCTTAAATGCGTGAGAAATAATAGTTTCAGCGTGAGAGTGTAAGATTGAATTTGTTTGCGTGAGTCTCCCGCTCAATGCGTGAGATTTGAGAGCTCTGTATTATATTATTATTATTATTATTATTATTATTATTATTATTATTATTATTATTATTATTATTATTAGCCAATTAACTCAATCAAATTGGAAATTATTTTACTGGGTATTATATTTTCCCTTACTTAATGTATCATTGTAAATAATTCATAAGTTTGCTAACATTATTTTATTTCAACTTTTGTAGAAACACTTTCGTTTGTTTGTCCACATCAGCTTTTTAGTTGCCTTTTATTGACCTACATGACAAATAAAGTATGTATATAAATATGTATGAAACGAACAAACAAACAAGAAGGTGTCAAATATTACTTCTCTCTCGCTCTCGCCGCGCAGACGTCGCTCCGCAGCAGATTATTGGCAAAATGTTTAATTGAAACTCTGCCAAAAACGCTCTATCCAACCTGGGTATAAATAAAATGAACGGACATTTGAACCCTCAACCCGTTTCATGTTCTGTGTAACGCTAGTTCGTCACAGAACCCTTCTTTAGCCTTGCGTGACAGTTACACGACAGTACTTTGAAGTAGTTCCAGATTACAGAGGGGCATTACTTTGTGATGATTCGGTGTGAGATATTCATTTCGGGTGACCAACCTTGAGTGGACAGCTTGGGGAATTCAAAAATTCAACGACAACAAAAAAGCGGCGCCGGCTCGTCGTGATACATACATCCCGGCATTGTTTGATAGACTATCGT
>JAEMWC010000378.1:142500-185000 GCA_016490735.1 Pachyseris speciosa
CAATGATGTGAAAATTTACGCCAGTTGTTAGTTTATTTAAAACTTAACTGATTTTTGCGCGATCCAGCCAATTTACAAAAACAACTGAAAGAAGAAACAAGTAAAGATTCAGGATTCCTCGTGTGTTACTGTTTTATTTTGGAGCTTCTGACTGTATTGGGCAACTCAAAATTCAAATCGTGAAAACGCCTGTTTTCATGGAAGCTATTCCGTACAAAGCAGGCTTTGTAACATTTCTACTTAAACATACGCGATAATTTTCGCTTTGTATGAAGACAACCGTGTCACCTCTGTGAAGGATGAACAAGTAAGATTAGCGGCAAATGACGTGTTGTTTCAGGTAAGCACACTTAACTTTAGCTTGCAAATAGTCCGGACGCTAACCAATTGCATCATGGGATCAGAAAATTTTAGTGGGATCAGGGATCAGACGTTGCTTCATTTTTATTGGTAGACTTGCCACAAGTCGACCTCTCGAGTCTCACAGCAAAAAATCTGAGAGGAGCGAGCATTGTAGTTTAGGATCAGGAATCAAACTTTTGGGCCAAAAAATGGGATCAGCGATAGGAAAATATACCTCGTTACGACCCTGTGACAAGCCGCTAAAGGTGTTTGAAAGAGACGATGGTAAGTGGCTCGCCTATATTTTATTCAGCATGATGTGTGGACGCTGCTGCCTATACTGGTGAAAAAACTCGAACCATATTGTTTATCCTATCTCATATAAATAAACTACTACTACTACTACTAATACATACTAGTCCCACGGCACAATTCCGATTAATACACCTTATCGAACGCTATTTGTTATTTTATAATTTGACTGACTTTTTGCATCAGTTACTTGACAGCTGCATGGAAAAACCGGGGGGGGGGTACTCTCTATAATGACCTATACGGGGAGGCTCCGCCCGAAGGGGTACCTTTTTCATTCTTCAGGTATATGAAAGGGTAGCGATTTCACGAGTCGAAGTACATGAAAGGGTAGGGAAATCTGACATTTTGGTATTTAAAAGAGCCTGTCATTAAAATATTTCGAACACACATACCGTATGACTGCACTGTTTTAATTTATTGAACGCTATATGAAAATGAAAAGAAGACTTCCTGTTTTATATTCAGGTATATGAAAGGGGTACCACTTGTCAATGGAAGGTATACGAAAGGGGTACCTTTTCTGTCAAAAATGGTATATAAAAGGGTAAGGGGTCGGACCTCGGGGCGGAGCCTCCCTGTATTAAATCTTTTTTAGTAGCTCTCCCCCTGGGCATGGCAATTCCATCCTTTGGTGGAACACAGTTCAGATAGGAAATACTGAGGAAATAGGAGATAGCAGATAGGAAAACATGTGTGAAATTTGTCAGTCTACGCAAAGACGAACTCGCGCAATTCATTCTGTTGAACAAGCAAATAACCATAACCAGACTGTCAAGTTTACGGCTGAAATATCTTACACTTAAACTACGTTCCTTGGCACACGTTTTCAAAGGCGAACAATTCGTAATCGAGTCTATATTGGATATACAAATGATATCCGGTGTTGCCATAAGCCACAATCGTCACACTGAAGGGCCTGCTGGCTTGGACGTACTTCCTTGCCGCACTCGGTGCGGAGGAAACTGTTCATAGTTGCTGGTATGTTGCTGTGGTTATCGCGAAATGATTGGGGTACCTTTTAATTAACCTTCTTTAATTATTGTCACACAGGATGAAAATTTTAATGCATGCGGCCGAGGAAACAAGTCACAACTTCATACTTAATGAATATTTGATGCTAAAGACTTGAACGCTTGATATTGACAACATTCACACCTCAACATGTTTAAACATGGATTAAATATTCCGAAAAAACTCAACTTGTCCAAAGTCCACATCCACAGCCTTCATTGTTTTTACTAACCCCTGTCTCCTAATGTTTACTCATCCCTTGTTAAACTGTAGCATTAAGGAGCATTCAATATAGTCTTGCAAATTGTCTGAATTCTAACATGATGCAAATCTACGAACTATATACTGTACAAGCTTGGAAGCCTGGCATTAAGAGGTAACCAGGGGTGCTTACAATTTGTCAGAAAAATCCGGAAATTTCGGTTTGAAGTCAAATGATAAGGTAGTTTTCCGGAAAATCTTTTCGGAAATTGTGGACAACCTCCAGAGGTAGTCCTCTTTTTCCTTTGCTTGCCATTTTAGCGAATCGCTCCGTTTCCAGGTCCTTTTGCGCCAGAACGAGTGAGTGCGCATGACGGAACGCCTTGCAGTAAATGGTAAGGGCCATCTCATCCGGTTGGTCAGTAAATTCGGAAAATCGATTACCATTATGCAACGGTCATTCCATCCGGATTTTTTTTTTCCAAACATAGATGGACACGTCATTTTGAGGTAGTTCCAGATTACAGAGGGACATTTCTTTGTGATAATTCAGTGTGAGATGTTCATTTCGGGTGACCAACCTTGAGTGGACGGCTTGGGAAATTAAACAAAATGGATCAAGATGTAACGGCAACAAAAAGAGGCGTCGGCTCGTGATACAAACATACCGGCATTGTTTGATATCGTTGCGTCGCACTTGATTCGCCGACAAACACGTTGTTGTTCATTTTGCGTTTTTGCCGATACGTTGCTCTACAGGTCTTTATTTCTACTCGTGCAGCAAACATGGTTAACACAACGGTTCTCGCTATCTTGGCCGATGTGGTTGGCTGGGGTTATTTCTTTTGCTGGACAGTGTCTTTTTTCCCTCAAATGTACGAAAACTGGCGGAGGAAATGCGTGGTCGGTTTTTCGTTCGACACGCTGGCCTACTTTTACCTGAGCTGCATTGCATACTTGATTTATAATGTCACCGTGTTCTTCAAACCTGAGCTGATCTTCGGAAATTCTGACGAGGACAATCCCGTAAAGCTTACCGATGTGGTGTTCGCTATCTTTGCGTTTGTCTGTACCAGTTTTCAAGGAGTACAATGCTTGTGCTATGATCGCGGATCACAGAACATACACCTCACAACAGTGGTCCTCTGCTTAGGGTGTCTGATCGCTTTGGTTGCCCTGGTCGTGCTGAGGTATTGTGGCGTCGGCTCGTGGTTCTTAGTTCTTCAGTATTGCGGCTATGTGAAACTTGTTGTTTCATTCGGGACGGTAAGTTACTGTTCCTTCATTTCATAATTTTCAACTCAAATGAAAATAGAAAATCTGTCAAGCTGACAAGCCGCTAAATATGGTTGCCGGAATGTTGCAATATTCAATAAGAACAATTTTATATTTAATGTTTCGATATTTTGTTCAATAAACCAAAATTATATTCAATGTTTCGATATTTTGTTCAATAAACCAAAATTATATTCAATGTTTCGATATTTTGTTCAATAAACCAAAATTATATTCAATGTTTCGATGTTTTGTTCAATAAACCAAAATATATTCAATGTTTCGATATTTTGTTCAATAAACCGAAATTATATTCAATGTTTCGATATTTTGTTTAATAAACCAAAATTATATTCAATGCTTTGTATTTGTATTCAATGCGCGCTTGTTCAATTCAATAACTGAATTTTTATTGAATGCGTAATTTTATGTTCAATAATTTCCGCTGTCCAGCCTGGTCAGCGGATGATTTTCGTGCCTTTTTGGGGTTACATGATCAGTTCACGAAGTCAATACAACATGGAGGAACCGGAACGAAGGGAGTAGTTAACTACCAAAGATGTTGAAGAAGCTATCGAAAGGGGCATACAGCGGAGAATCGCATCGGTTCGAAATGATGGTGAGTCATTCTGCATTTTACATTATATCATTATTACGATTTTCGGTTATCTGTCAATAGATAAAAAGTGAACTAAGGTCGCTGATATCGATTAGGCCGATTTTGCTGTTTTTCTCAATTCTGTCTAATGAGTTGAAGTAACTACAAGTAGCAATTGAAAGTGATTAAATTGTGCCTCCTGCCTTTACTTATAGATTTGAGACCCCTGGTATGCATTCATCTGTGTCAACTTCTGGATCAGCTGGAAGGTTAAGTGGTGTAATAGGTCGAGCCCGTGACCTACTAAGATACCAGGAAACCGGAAATCCGGAAAGCCATAATCCGGAATGCCGGAAAGCCGGAAGCCAGAAAGCTGGAATGCCGGAATGCTGGAATGCCAGAAAGCCAGAAAGCCGGAATGCAGGAATGCCGGAATGCCGGAATGCCGGAAAGTGGCGGTAAACCGGAATGTGCTAGTCAGAAAAGGAAAATTAAGTTTGAGCGAAATAGAATAGAATTAAAAAGAAGTTTTTCTTTTATAATTTTGTTTTATAAAGTTCGCAGACCCTGCAGCATTCCTGCTCCCGAGATTTTTATTACTCAATTTTTTTCCACGGCGGCGAAGCAATTTAATTTGATATTATGGAAGCTTGCGTTCTTCAGGTGTAGGCTACAGATGATTGACAGTTGTCCTCCACCTTTACTTTCAAGTCGTGAGAATATTTTTCCTAGATGATTGAACCAGGAAGTCCTGATAAGGAAAGGAAATTATAAATGAATGTTATGGCTTGTTTTATTTCTCGGTATAACATCTTTACCTCGCCTTTCAGATCTTGTCATGATCAAACCCGAGAGATGACAGGAAAGAGGTCAGGTCTTCTACTTCAACTCTAGAATCATCTTCCTTTGCTGGTAAGAGTGATAATTATGGGCAGACAATGATGGGCGGGGTAGTAGGTGTAAAAGACAATAATTATCAAGACCACATCTTCCTAATGGTCATAGAAGTAGAAATCCATTTCCAGAGTGAGGACATGCTCAAAAGTCACCATCATTGTATGTAAACTAAAGACACTACATAAGTGTGAGGACAGATTGAATGTCAACCTTGTGTGCATTCACATTACATGGATTTAAAAGTTGCATCATTTATTTTTATTTTTTTTTAAGGCAAGGTATCAGCTCTTCAAGAGATGTTCCCACATGTTGATAACAGAGACATTGATCGTCGCGTAGAATTCCCTATCCAATGCGGTCAAAAAAAAATTTCCCGTCGGGGTGGGGGTCAGTTTTTTTGCCGTTTTTCATCGTGACATCACTAAATGAAGCATACATGAATCAAAGGACAATACATGGAGTCTTACATGATATAATGACCTTGAAAAACAAGAAAGATGGCGACTTGACCCGTGAAAAATTGTTTACGACTTTACAATAAGTTTTCTGAAACTTTTCTTCGCGCGGACCTCCCCTGACGGGCTCAGGCTAAATGCAAAGGAAAACAAAAAAACAATTTTTATCATATTCCTCGGATTGAAAGGCTGTGATGGCTTTGAAGGTATTCGATAGACATCAGCATTTCCACTGGTACCCTTCGGATTCTCAGCTAACGTTGGCTTTAATCCATCGATGAAAGTCCTCGAAGGTGCTTCTCAATACTGAAATGGCGAGATTGAGCTTCATTTTTAGTGGAAAAAAACAGAGCGATCCGATAACCTGGTATTTATCTGAGGTAAGATCTTGAATATGATGTTTCTCGTCACCTCAATTCCGCTGGTACCCATTTAGAAATCACTACGAACCAAACGCAAAAACAGATAAAGATCCACTCAAAGTCGTTAAAATCTTACAATTCCGCCATATTTTAAAGATCACCACATCGCTCAAATGCGGCTTTAGCCTATTAAAGCCCCGGATGTGACCGGGAATTCTACGCGATGCATCTCTGGCATCTGTTCAGGGTCTCATGGATGATGCCATAACAACGCTACTAGCTTTTTCAGATGAGGTTGGAGAAGGTATGTCCTTAAGCTTATGACAACAGTACAACAATATTAAGGATGAATGAATAGATGGGTAACTTTTGAGCTATCTATGCACAAGGAACAAGAAATTTGCATTCATTCAGAACTTTTTGTTAAATTTCAGAGTCAAGAAACTCTTAACCAAATGACTTGACTGTCTTTCCAGAATTATCAATTTTCAATATTGTTCATTCTAAGATTTCTATTTTGACCCTTACCTACCCAAGAGTGAGATTTTACTCTGTCTAATGCCAGACGATTTTACTTGTCAAAGGGAGACTCAGTTAATTTAAGTTACCCTGAGTCTAAGAAAACCAATTTCTAAGCATTAATTGGTGGTAATGTTGACAATGAACAGAAATTTCAGCTTTACTTTTTAATGAACCTAACAAATTGCTTGAACTTATAATCAAATTTGGTTTTATCATTCCTCAGAAAAGAGCCCTGCTTCTATGGAAGAGCTGCTTGTGCACTACCACAAACAAGTCAGAAAAATTCCACCAATTCTACTTGATGCTGATCGAGATGCCAAAACCATTTGGAGGCGTGCATTGATATTTTACAAGTCAAACACTTGTGAAGAACTTAAGAGACCGGTCAGTGTGTGTTTTGATGTTTCAAATGAGATGGGGATTGATGCTGGTGGACTAATGCAAGAGTACTTTGTAAACCTCCTGAGAGTTGTGAATGAAGAAGTTTTTGAAGGTGAAGAAGGGCACAGGGTACCCCAATGCACATGGGACAAATGTCACCTCCTGAAGATGACCGGCATTATGATCTCTCACTCTATCCTGCATAAGGGTCCACACTTCCCTGTCCTTGCCCCTCATGTATACCAGTATATACACAGTGGAAACAAAGAGTTATTAGCAGGCTACATTACAGTGGAAGATCTTCCAAGGACACCAGCACTAAGTAACCTTGTTTCATTGGTATATGCGGTTTAGTTAACTAAATTTAGGGAAAGTTATGTTAAATTTATCTGCTTTATGGGTACTGGGTCAAATGGATAAATTATTATGAAGTATCAGTTTTTCATAACTTGTAGAAAAACTATTAATATCAAATTATGTGCAACTGAAATGAGCTAATACCTAGCTACTTTGCTTTCTCATCTTTATGCATTATAGCCACATAACGACTTACCACTATCTATCTACATGCACTTATCCATAATTTTTTTTGTAGGATAAGCAGTAAAAGAAAAGCTCTAGCTATATATAGGTCCATGCAAAAAATATGGTGCACATAATCATCATACTGTGAAAACTTGCCCAAGGTTAACAGCCTACTGTTTCGACTTGTTTTATCTTTCAGAGGACATCCCGGCACTGGGTGGAGAGATTTCAATGCCTAGTCTTCTCCTGAAGACAATAGTTTGTCTCAGAACGGACAAGAATTCCAGTTCTTGGACTCGTTCCAAAGGTTAGGATCGATTATCTCCCAGAAAACGCAAGTCTGGCAGATGCTAATTCATGCTTCCACATCCTCAAACTGCCAGTGAACATAAGGTGATAACTTTCAAGTATTTGCAACTGCCATCAAAACATCCATAAGGCATGGGTGCTGCTCGTTTGGAGACCTGTAACTGTAACTTGTAACATTATTGTCCTGTTTTGATAGGACTTCACCATGGTGGGATTTTTTACATCATTGTTTTTAAATGGTACCAAGTTGTGTTAAAAGCAGTTGAAGTTATTATCAAGCAGCTCTGTTGTGTTCTTCAAGATATGAGCATTCTAACTTTGTGAAATTTAAGGTGGAAAAATGTGTGAAACTTAAAAAGTGTTTTGATGATTAAACTAGTTGCCTTTTGCTGATTTGTGCAGAAATTCAGGAATACCTTAGCTCTGGATTGAACCTTGCCTCCCTTATGACTCGCATTAAGTCAGGAGACATCCCCTCCACAACCTTTTCTTGCAATTTTGTCATACAACTGTGTGCAGCTAAGCATTGCATTAAAGGGTCAGTGCAGTTTCTGGTCTATTTCAAAGAGCATGCAAAGTATAGTGCACCTGATACCTAATTTGGACGCTTTGCTAATCAAATTAGATGGAATAGCAAAATGCCACTGGCTTGTTCTTGAAATTTCACCTGTTAGTGTTTGCTGCCAAATATATTTCACTTTAAGTCTGCTTTCTTTGAAAATAAATCACTGGTACATTATTGTAACATGAAAGAACCAAACATTTTAAAGTTATCATTGACATGAAAGAACCATGCACAAAGGTAACATGACAGCCTGCGCCAGTCAACAAAGTAGAAACAACAGAAACACAATCAGAGCAAAGATGGCGGTTTTTTAACAACGAGAACAACCTCACCCCAGCAAAGGCATCTTGGTAAGCACAGAGTCCGCTTGCCATGTTGCACGTGGCTCACTAATCAATACAATGGACTAACGCAACAACAATGCCTAATGGCGCAACTGTCTTTTTCTCTCTCTTGAACAAACAGAAGACAGGGGCTTGAGGGGGCATGCTAAGAAAGTACATAGTCCTCAAGGTAGTGTGGAGGGCGGCAAGCACGTACTGGTCGGTTAGGCGAGGAGCCCTGTCCTGACGGTTTGCAGGGAGGCTGAAAAGGTGGAGGCTCGATATCGGTAGCAGTCTCCCCAGGGATGTGGAGAGAAGGAGGCGTAGAAAGAGTAGCTGGTACCGGAGGCGGTCTGGGAGGAGGCAACGGACCACTTGCGAACTGATACGGGGGCAACACTGGTGTGAAAGGAGTGGCTGTTATCTGAGAAGACTGGAAGGGAGGCAAAACGTCATCTTCGTCGTCGATGTCAAAGCAGGCGCTGCTTGAGTGATGAGGCGGAGGGGAAGAGGTAGCTACAGGCACTTTGTAGCACTTAGACTTCTTGACGCGATACGACATGCTCCGTAACTGAGCCAACAAACTTTCTAATATGGCACCATGCACCATCAATGGACACAACCAAGTAGCGATCTCTGGCACGAGATTTGTTGCGGTCGCAATAGAGGTACACCAGATCACCAATGGTGAGTGTAGGGCTACTGGCCTCTGTGGAATGAGGAGCTTTGGCCTTTGTGCTGCTGGGATGGTTGGCTAGACGGAGGTTATGTTGTTTAGTGATTAGATCAAGGTCAGTTAATGGAATCTGCATATTATTGGAGAATTGATCTCGCTGGGTCCACATTTCGCGAGCTGACAGACCGCA
Source organism: Pachyseris speciosa (assembly GCA_016490735.1). Lineage (NCBI taxonomy): Eukaryota > Metazoa > Cnidaria > Anthozoa > Scleractinia > Pachyseridae > Pachyseris > Pachyseris speciosa. The sequence goes on from JAEMWC010000378.1 coordinate 151,448, forward strand.
AGTATGAATGCAGGAATTCAAGGTTGCCATTGCGACAGACAGTAAAACAGGGGAAACTGGGCCACCATGAGGATCCTGCCAAAGGAGTTCAAGTTCAAGCTCTTGGACAGCTTTTTCTGTTACTGGGTTCTTGTTACGGTTCTTGGTTCGGCCGATTTCCAGGGCGATTCTGTGTTCGTGCAGGACAGAGTCGTTGTCAAGGGCCAAGAAACAAGGAGCAGGATCTGTTCGAACTACAGCAAAAGGACCGTCCAATGGTCGCATTTCAATGCACAGGCTGATGAGTGCGTCACGGAGGGTATCATGTCGCCCGTTGAGTAGGAGGGTCGACGCAGTGTAGGAAGTAACGCATTCACACAAGACAAGAATAAACTGTCGGGCCCATCTGATGACGTCGGCAGCAAAGGATATGCCCACAGTATCGGTTGTGGGGTTGGTAGATTGCTGCACCATGGTAGTGGGGACTGCGCGTCGTGAAGAACAGTGATGACAGCTGGTAGCGACACGAGCAATGGCTTTATCCATATCAAGGGCGAATAAGTATCGTTGCGTAACTAACTTCAGCTGGTGGCTAGTCGGGTGACTAAGGTGGACGTGTAATGCAGTCAGGAGGCCGTCGAGAACTTGACAATGATGCATTCTCGTGTAGGTACCAGTGGGGTATTGCGTTTGACCACGAGTAAGCCATCAGAAGCAATGGTGGCAACATTAAGGTAACGTTTAACATCTTTGATGTTAGTTAACTTCTTGGAAGGACTTTTGCCTTGGGTGAGATGGGCATGAGTTTGTCGTAGGTCGGGACATTCGGCCTGAATGGAGAGCCAAGCGGCGCGGCTAATGAAAGGAAGTTTTGCTGTTCCTGACAGGATACTCTGGACAGAAGTACAAAGAACAACAGAATCCTCAGTACGTTTGACGAAGCTGCAGACTTGGCAAGTAGGATTGTCGCATTCAGGGGCATTTCGGCTGGCGAAATCGGAGGGTAGGATAGCGGCTCCCGCAACATGACGAACAGAGGCCTGGTACCTACTGACGGTTGAAAGGAAAGTCGCAACACGCGGGCTTGAGGAAAACTCGCCACGACAGAGCTTTTCAAAAGCCTGTACACATGGTTTACTGTCGGTGAGGATACAGGCTGGTGTCTTTGACTGGATGATATACGGGCTGAAATGTTTAGTTGCAGCAGAAATCGATAAAGCCTCTATCTCACATGGAAGCCAGGTGGGTTGACGTCCGCGGAGTTTTGCGCTGAAGAATCCGGCTAGCTGGAGCTTATTCGCACGGGTCACGTACAGTGTAGCAGCAATACCTGGAGATCTGACAGCACCGTCAGTGATGATCCATAACTGGTCGTCAAGGCGGGGGAGGATGATGACTCGGCTAGAGGAAAGAGCGGACTGGGCCTGATGAAAACACGCAATGAGGTCATCGGTCCAATTGATCTTCTCGTGGGATTGGCGACCTGCGACTAAAGTGTCAAGTGGTCCAAGTAAGGTGGAGCACTGGGGTATAACACGAGCTAACACTTTGTATGTGCCAATAAACGACCGCATACGGCCAACAGTGTCGGGCTTGCTACATGAAGCGAGAGCCGCAAATCGGTGCGGGGACGCCTGTTGTGTACCAGAATTCCAAACCCAGCCCGAGATCGTGATAGATTTGGGGTTGATAACGGTTTTGGAAGCAGAGAGCTTGAGGTTGCACTTGGAAAGGGCTTGAAGTACACGTTGCCAATTGTGTAGTAACCCCTCTGGAGAGTCGGCACCGCAGTAAAGATCATCGGCGATCTTGACCACAATTCCTTCATGGATAAGATCACCAAGGACACGACACATGAGCTCCTCTAGGGCCGTTTCTGAGCCCGACATACCCATCGCTGAACGGGTATACACCCGTACCCCACGGAACGGAGTGGCTACACCACAGTATTTCATCGACTCGCGTGCTAGGGGGATTTGATAAAAGGCACTTGTGAGATCAGTGGTGATGATGTGCTTCCACTGAGCGATTTGGTGGAGAGTGGCATCAACATCAGGCATGAGTTAAGGCTGAGGTATGCTGTATCTGCCAACGTCGGCAAAGGCGGTGACAAGTCGGTAACCACCGTTACGTTTCTTGACCAGGAATGATGGAGTTAGGTATTCTACGGTGACATTGATGTCTTCCGGGCGTTTGAAAACTCCAAGCTTCTCCAACTCATCGAATTTGTTCTGAAGATCCTGGAGTTTGTCCCGGGCATACTGGGGCAGGCGGCCCTTACGCTGAGGGGGTTCAACTGGGCCCATATTCACCTTAGCTTCAAAGGGACCAATGGCACCATTGTAACCTTGAATCGTGGGATCGAAAACAGTGTCAAAGTCATGTAGGAAGGAGCGAAAAGATGACTGCAAATTTGGCTGTAAAAGATTGGCTGGATCTAGGTGTACGCCAGACGAGAAGTTAGTAACAGGCCGTGAAGGTGGGCTGGTTATGGGCTGCTGAAGGTTGCCGGCTGGGTGTTGAGGCTGCTCATTACTGCCAGGGCTGAAGACCTGGTTAATTTGGGAAAAATGGTCATGGCGTCTAAGGTAAATAGGTTCACTGGTTAAGTTTGGGACTCGTATTCTGCCTGCAACGCTAGAAATGATTACAGGAGGGGGCCAAAGATCTGATGTGGTTGAAAGGTGGGCTCGGGGAGTGTTGATACGAGGTTCCAACGCATGAAGCGAGTCATGGGTTAAACTTTGTGGAAGCTCCAGCTCAACATAGTCGCCAGGCCATATAGTGGTTGACGTTGCAGGAGCACGGAGAACTACTGCGCGACATGCAGCTTGATGAGGAGGTCGGTCAGCAGGCGAACCGTATAGAAAAGAGGAACCATCTCCGAAAGTAATCAGACGTTTGGCGGGACGAACAGCGATGTCGTTGACCTCCATGAAAGGGGTACCGGCAAGGACCTCTATGTTCAGATTTTCCACCACAAGATCCTCAAACGGCAACGCATGGTTTCCACAGGTAAAGGTGAGTTTGGCTTCACCGATGACCTTTAAAGGGGATGATCCATCAGCTTGATGTGCGGACTGGCTGCTCTTAAGAATCTCAACCCCAGCTTCTGAACAGTGGACAAGCGAATCATGTTACCAGTAGCACCACTATCGACTGTAAGGCTGACGGGGTGGTGGCGATAAAAGGAGTCTAGGTAGGGGGACTGGCGTACCTAGATTCGCAGAGCACTGGAAGTTGGCTGGTTTCCGGTAGGTTCGGGCAGGGAATCCTGTGGTTCATCATCAGGATCTGACTCGGAAGAATCTAGAATGCCTGCAATCTGTCTAGCTTTCGCGATGAACTTCCGATCACTGGCAGGCAAATACGTGCACTCACTGAGGTAATGGTGGTAGTCGGTACGACCGGCTTGTTGGCAGAGGGGACAAGACTTAAAGCGTTTGCGAAAGTGAGTAGAAGGTTTGGCAGGGATAGTGGGTCGGTGGAAGGATGAAGCAGCGGTGCGCATCACCTTGGCATCTTCAGTAGAACGAATTTCATCAAGTAAAGACTGGAGGACTTGAGAAATCTCAGGTTTGATTGAAGCAAGCTTGCGAGAACGAAGCTCAGTTCCATATCGTTGTTTCACCAATTTAGGGAGGTCAGGATGGGCAAGTCGCAGCCAAGTGAGTACGATGAAATTTTCCAATGAAGGGGTGAGCTCCTCATCATCAGCGATGAGTTCACCATGGTGACGTATGCTGTTGCTGCGAAGGAGGTTATCCTCTGTAAAGGCCATGAGTCTTTGGTAAAGATCTTCGGGACGTTCGCCGTGCTCAAGGTGGATGTCGGTAAAATCAAGAAAATGTGCCCCGGTGGCTTCAAAGCCAAAATGCATGCGAATGGCCGACCAGATTGAGTCTATTGAAGTTGAATTTTTGACGATGGTGTTTCTTGAGATAATCGGGCAGTAATTAGCTATCTGACCAAGCATTAGCTCGAGCATGCTCACCTTTTGTTGAGCAGTGCGGCGGCGAGCCTCGGCAACCGAAGAACCATCATCGGCGAAGCTGCGAAGGGGGTTGGTTTTGGTTTTTATCAACCACGTCGCTCCGTCGACGAGGAAAGGGGCGAATTGTGCATCTAAGGACAGAGTGTAGACGAGATTCTGACGCCAGTTTTCAAAGGTAGTTACTGTTTCCGTTTTGGTGAGACACCACTGTTTCGGTGCACGCGGTGTAGCTGCCATAATTTATCGAGGACTGTGTTTATCCAGCGAGCGTTTTCGCTGACTGTTGCGTTCAGTTCTACTCGTGTTGACAAGTTTGTAGCGAGGCACGATTCTTCTTCGTTACTCTGGTGTGAAGTTCGTTGTTACCGCTGCCACCACGCCAGTCAACAAAGTGGAAACAACAGAAACACAATCCGAGCAAAGATGGCGGTTTTTTTTAACAACGAGAACAACCTCACCCCAGCAAAGGCATCTGGGTAAGCACAGAGTCCGCTTGCCATGTTGCACGTGGCTCACTAATCAATACAATGGACTAACGCAACAACAATGCCTAATGGCGCTGGGTCTTGCTGGCTCAGTTTTTTATTTCTGAGCTATTTCTTTCACAAGATAAATCACTCACAAATGTGTAGTTTTCCAAGTTTACAAAAACGAGAAAAACCGCCAACTTCTCACATTGCATAGCAACTGTACTCTTTAATATTGATTACAGGAGGGCAATAGTTTGCATGTATAAGTCAATCCCGTAAACACTGCTTTCCTGAAGTGGATCTACAGTTTGCTGCAACAAAAGCAAGGTGTGTTGTGGGATTAGGCATTGAGGACGGTCGACTTCTACCACGTTTAAACTCTCCACAGGTACAGGCCCATCCCTGTCAACTCCATATAGCTCAATGTTCTCTGGTTCTGTTTCATCAATAGCTGGATCACGAAGCGCCACTTGCCCCCGTTATTTGGTTGATCATACCATTGCTCCAAATTGTTCTCAGTTCGAATAGGGCCATGGTTAAACGCAGCGGCAAACTCTTGCAGTGCGTGGTTTATTCGCGGTTTGAATATGTAATGTAAAATAAACATGTGCTCATCTTTCTCCAGTTCAAGATTACCACTTTCTTCCAAGGCATAAAAAACACAATAAAATAGGAAACTAACACTTCGAAAAACCTCTCGCCACAGTCTCTCTATCATCTGGTTTCTAGTGGATGATCCGGCAATAAAACTTCCACGGTCGTCGCCCCTAATCTGCACCATCAGTGATTTCCATTTCCATTTCCATTTCCATTTATTTGCCATTAACCACATAAAAATACAAAATTTAAAAATACGAAACACAATAAATTTATAATAACTTAAACTTAAGACAATAGACTACAAATGTTTAAGGTGGTAATGACAAGAAAGCCTATATAGAAGCCGGGGGCTTATGAACTATAGGCTTCCTGACAATATAGGATACATCATACGAATTGCGGGGACAGCATGAAATATGAAATGTATTATTTTAAAAAGAAAAGGAAAAAAAAAAAAGAAAAAGAAGAAGTAAGTAGCTCAACAATGAGTATATTTGCCTAAGAAAGAAGGAATTTTTTAAGTCTTTTCCCAAACAAACGGATGCTTTCACTGTTTTGAATGTCATGACTTAACGAGTTGAAAAACTTAGGTCCTTGAAACCGAATTGAAAAGTTTCGAATATTAGTTCGGCAGGGAGGTATGTAACAATGGTTGCAATTTCTAGTATAATGCGAATGTAACTGGCTTGCGAGAGTAAACATATCACGAAAATAATTAGGAAGTAAACCTCTTTTGAATAGATACATGAATTTACCTATCTGGTATAAATAAATGTCAGAGAATTTCAAAATCTCCTTTTCTTTGAAAAGAACATCAGTGTGGGAATCGAAAGGAACTTTAGATATTATTCTTATTATCTTCTTTTGCAGAAGAATAACGCGATTTAAATTACTCTGATATGTCGATCCCCAAACTGAAACACAATATATTAAGTAAGGGTAAACTAGACTATAGTACAAACAGTGTAAGGAAGTTTTGGGAAGGCAAAAACTTGACTTATGAATAATGCCTATAGATTTTGATATTTTTCTAGAGACACTAAGAATGTGAGGCTTCCATGACAAATGCTCATCAAGGATAACACCTAAAAATACTGTTTCTTTCACACAATCAATCTTATTGTTGTCAATTTGAATAGATAGATCAAGTGTTTGCCTCCTTTGGCGTGGTCTAAAAACCATAAAATTCGATTTTTTAAAGTTAATTGACAGCTTATTAGCTCGACACCACTGTGTTAATTTACACATTTCAGAATTTATGGTTTCGGAAAGTAAATTAAAATCTTTGTGAGAAAAAAATATGTTAGTGTCATCAGCAAAAAGAATAAAGTCCACCACCTTTGACACATTACACAGATCATTTATATAGAGCAGAAAGAGGAGGGGGCCTAGTATAGAGCCCTGAGGCACCCCACACTTTATTTGGCAAGAATCCGAACAAATACCATTAAATTCCACATATTGTTGTCTATCGCTTAGATAGCTTTCAAACCATCTAAGTGCAGTGCCTCGAACACCATAATGCTCTAGTTTTGAAATTAAAATTTGATGATCAACGGTGTCAAAGGCTTTAGACAAGTCTATAAAAATACCAACTGTATATTCCTTATTTTCAATAGCGGAAGAGATTTTGTCATACAAACAAGCTAGAGCATAAGCAGTGGAGTGATGTTTGCGAAAACCATACTGATTATCAGAGAGAATTTTATAGACATTAAGAAGCCTTAAAAGACGATTGTACATGACTCTCTCTAGAATTTTAGAGAATGCAGATAAAACAGACACGGGTCTGTAATTTGTAAATATATCCTGTTCACCAGATTTAAATAAAGGAATAACTCGAGCAATTTTTAATTGATTTGGCACAATACCAGAGGTGATGGATAAGTTAATCAAGCTAGTAACAGGGGAGATTATTATATCAATAGTATCTTTAATTAAATTCATAGAAATATTGTCATGACCTACAGCATTACCTGAACGACAAGTACGACATATTTCAATAATTTCTTCCTCATTTGCAACTTCAAGAAATATTGAATTGACTAGTCTGGGGGGTAAAAAAGAACTATGCGACTTTTCTGATGCAGGAATTTTGCTAGCTAAATTAGGGCCAATGTTAGTAAAATATTTATGCCACTATTGAGTTTTCTCCGCCATGATCTCCTCTAACACGCGAGGGCCAACCAAATTCTTCTGCTGCACTTTGAAAAACATCAGCAACTGTTTCTGAATGGTTGTTGCCTGCGCATGCATAACAGGTACATAATGCGTCTCGAAAACCCATCAATACACCCATGAATCACCAACTTCCAACGAATCAAGGAAAGATGACCGTCTATGTGTCATAGTGAATTTGGACCAGGAACGCTTACACCCTTCGGGTTGTGACACATGCCCACCTCAATGTAGTGTTTTCGGGATCAAAACGAGTAAGTGATGCCCTTATCCTATCTCTTTGAACTCTAAGACCTCGGGACCTGATATAACCAACCAAGTAAGATTCTCTTGTGGTATTCCCGTGTCGATAAATATATCCGCTAATTAGAGCATCTAGTTCACCATCGGAAATATCCGAAAACCTACTTAAATTACTCGTTTACCCTTCTATACAGTGTCCACCGCGAAATTCGTAGCATCTTGGCAATATCTGCCCAGGTGTAGAAACCACAACCTCGTAGATCTTCCAGTATTTCTTTTCCGATGACAAAGGGTGGTCTACCCGGGTTTCCGGAATGATTTCTCCCTCTTGATCCAAAGTCTGGTAAACTCACAGTCCTTCGTCTCAAGTGCACTTGATTGGTGTTACCATCGACGGCATCGAAGTCCAAATCCATATCGAGCGGTGAGCGCAGGACAGTTAATGCCATCTCGAGTCTGTTTAAGAGAAGAGTGGCTTCGGGGAAGCCTAAATCAGGGTTATCATCTTGAATTTCAATCTGTACTAGCAGATTATTAATAGACGAAAGGACTTCCTCCCACGTACCATTTTCGCCCGCATCGGCCGCCATGTCTAGGTGTTCTCATACATAGAATACCTTTGGTAACGTTCATCATCCGCTGACCAGGCTGGACAGCGGAAATTATTGAACATAAAATTACGCATTGAATAAAAATTCAGTTATTGAATGGAACAAGCGCGCATTGAATGCAAATACAAAGCATTGAATATAATTTTGGTTTATTAAACAAAATATCGAAACATTGAATATAATTTCGGTTTATTGAACAAAATATCGAAACATTGAATATATTTTGGGTTATTGAACAAAATATCGAAACATTGAATATAATTTTGGTTCATTGAACAAAATATCGAAACATTGAATATAATTTTGGTTTATTGAACAAAATATCGAAACATTAAATAGAAAATTGTTCTTATTGAATATTGCAACATTCCGGCAACCATAGCTAAAGGTGTTTGAAAGAGACGATGGTAAGTGGCTCGCCTATATTTTATTCAGCATGATGTGTGGACGCTGCTGCCTATACTGGTGAAAAAAACTCAAACCCCTTGTTAATCCTATCTCATAGACAAACTAATACATACTAGTCCTTTAAGGTATATGCACATAGAAATTTTGCACTTTTTTGCATCATCTTAATAGCCAATTAAAGAGTAATAATAATAATAATAATAATCATAATAATAATCATAATAATAATAATAATAACAGTTTATCAAACTATTTTGCAGTAAGTTACTGAATTAACGAGTTATAATATTAGCTTTATGTCAAACCATTCACTGTATTCTTTGTTTGTCGAGGAACTAAAATATATATATATAAAAAAGTTGAAGTACGTCACCCACAATGTTTTAACTTAATTACTTGCTAGGGTGGCACGAAATGAGAAAAATTAAAATTTTAGAATAATCCTAAGAGTATTTGGAAAAGAAGAAATGTTACACAAATAAGGATCCAAAAAGCAATAAGTCTGTGTTCAACCACGGCACAATTCCGATTAATACACCTTATAGAACGCTATTTGTTATTTTGCAATTTAACTGACTTTTTGACATCAGTTACTCAGCTGCATGGCAACCTGGGGGGGGGGGGGCTCTTTCTATAATGACTTATACGGGGAGGCTCCGCCCGAAAGGGGTACCTTTTTCACGTTTCAGATATATGAAAGGGTAGGGATTTCACGAGTCGAAGTATATCAAAGGATAGGAAAGTATGTCATTTAGGTATTTAAAAGAGCCTGTCATTAAAATGTTTCAAATACACATACCTTATGACTGTACTGTTTTAATTTATTGAACGCAATATGAAAATGACAGGAAGACTTCCTGTTTTAGGTATATGAAAGGGGTACCACTTGTCAATGGGAGGTACGTATACGAAAGGGGTACCTTTTCTGTCAGAAATGGCGGTATATAAAAGGGTAAGGGGTCCGAGCTCGGGGCAGAGCCTCCCCGTATTAAATCTCTTTTAGTAGCCCCTTCCCCCGGGCATGGCAATTCCATCCTTTGGTAGAACACAGATCAGATAAGAAATAGGAAATAGGAGATAGCAGATAGGAAGACATGTGTGAAATTTGTCAGTCTACGCAAGCATTGAACAAGCATATAACCATCACCAGACTGTCAAGGCTACGGCTGAAATATCTTACACTGAAACTACGTTCTTTGGCACACGTTTTCATATGCGAGCAATTCACAATCGAGTCTATATTGGATATAAAAATGATATCCCGTGTTGCCATAAGGCACAATCGTCACACTGAGGGTCCTGCTGGCGTGGACCCCAGTGGGATTGGGGGGGATTTCAAGTGACAGGGATGATCGAAGGATTTTTTGGGGTTGAAATTTTGGATTCCGGGATGTTTGTGGGTACGAAAATTTGGGAAGTATTTTTTTGGGTAGCTTGATTTGAGAAAGGGGATTTTTGGGGGGGTATTAAAAAGAATCGGTAGTGCCCTGGCATAGTTTTTTGGGGTTAATTTTTGGTCCAGGGATTTTTTTGGGTTTTGCTGGAAGCCCTAGGAATTTTTTTGGGTCTTAACTTTAAGCTCCATTCGATCATCCCCGTCACTTGAAATCCCGAGTACCCCCCTGGGGCGTGGACGTACTTCCTTGCAGCACTCGATGCTGGGAAAACTGTTCATAGTTGCTGGTATGTTGTTGTAGTTAACAAAAAATGATTTGGGGTACCTTATAATTAACCTTTAAATACTGTCACACTGGATCAAAATTTAAATGCGTCCGGCTGAGGAAACAAGGCACAACTTCATACTTTATGAATTTAGAACGCTTGATTACCCAGCGCTTTGTTCGCATTTAGATCGGGTTGAGAGGTTGCACGGTTGTGAGATTAAACTTATAATCAAAACTTATAATCAAACTGTAAATACCTCTTACTAACCGAGTTCGAGGTCCGTACTATAAGTTACGGACCGAGTTTTTTCCCGTTGATTTATGGCCCAAGCGCGAGGCGCGCGGGCCATGAATTAATGGGAAAAAACGAGGATCTGTAACTTACAGTACGGACCGAGAAAACGAGGTTAGTAAGATATTTTTATATCTCTGAGGTTAATCCGGCGCGCGGGAAAAAAACTAGTTGAAGTCAAGCGGGCCGTACTGTAGAATACGGCCCGCAAAATTGACCAATCACAGCGCGCGTACTAAGTGAGAGATATAATAATTATAAGAACACTTTCCTTCACTTTAATTGGATACAAGTTTCGATCGCTGACAATAAAACCCTAAAACCTCATCTGAATGTCGCGTCGACAAAAACTAAAAAATAGAATAGAATAGATATGAAGCCATGTGCTTCAACACGTGTCTTGCTTATGGAAAAGAGGAACTGTCCGTTAGAGTCTGTCGGATTATGCTATTTTATTTTATGCTACTTTTACCATTTGTCAGAAGAATCCGGATGAAATGGCTAATTATGGAAACGAACAACAATCGCCCCAATCTTCTCGCTGCACTGCTGCACTGCTCGTGACTCGCAGCTTCGCCGCTCGCATGACTCTCGCCGCAACAAAAAACTGGAGAATCTGCTCGCAGGCTAGTTATTGAAATACTAGATGAAATTTCATTGCAGGAACATGTATTTGTTAAGTGAATCACACACACAAGAATATCGGGCAACAGAACTCCGAATTTCGGGCAAAAATGACGTTCGGGAGACTTGACTGTATTTCCATCTGTGTAACGCTAGCTCGTCACACAACCCTTCTTTACTTTTGCGTGACACCCAAACATAGACGGACACGACAGTTAGAAGTAGTTCCAAATTACAGAGGGGCATTACTTTGTGATAATTCGGTGAGAGACGTTCATTTCGGGTGACCAACCTTGAGTGGACGGCTTAGGAAATTACACAAAATGAATCAAGATGTAACGGCAACAAAAAGAGGCGCCGGCTCGTGACATACATGCTTACCTGCATTGTTTGATATCGTTGCGTCACACTTGATTTCGCCGACAAACACGTTGTTGTTCATGGCACGTTGCTCTACAGGTCTTTGCCTCTACTTGTGCAGCAAACATGGTTAACACGACGGTTCTAACTATCGTGGCCGATGTGGTTGGCTGGGGTTATTTCTTTTGCTGGACAGTGTCTTTTTTCCCTCAAATCTACGAAAACTGGCGGAGGAAATGCGTGGTCGGTTTTTCGTTCGACATGCTGGCCTACTTTCTCCTGAGCTACATTACGTACTTGATTTATAATGTCACCGTGTTCTTCAAACCTGAGCTGATCTACGGAAATTCTGACGAGGACAATCCCGTAAAGCTTACCGATGTGGTGTTCGCTATCTTTGCGTTTGTTTGTACAAGTTTTCAAGGAATACAATGCTTGTGCTATGATCGCGGATCACAGAAGATACACCTCACAACAGTGGTCCTCTGCTTAGGGTGTCTTATCGCTTTGGTTGCCCTGGTCGTGCTGAGGTATTGTGGCGTCAGCTCGTGGTTCTTAGTTCTTCAGTATTGCGGCTATGTGAAACTCGTTGTTTCATTCGGGACGGTAAGTTACTGTTCATTTATTCATAATTTTCAACTCAAATGAAAATAGAAAATCTGTCAAGCTGACAAGCCGCTATAAAGGTGTTTGAGGAGACGATGGTACATGTAAAGTGGCTCGCGTATAAGTTTTTATTCAGCGTGACTGTAAATTGTGGACACTACGTCCCGCCTAAAACTACAATTATTGCATACTTGTGAAAACACTCAAACCCATTGTTTATCCGATCTCATAGACAAACTAATACATACTAGTTGTTAATGGCTAATAGTTCTGGCAATCGAAAATTGACTTGTCCGTACGTACACTGTAGGTACCATGCTTGTTCCTTTTGGCACATGTACAAAGTGAATATGAGAGCTTGCAAACAATGTTGAACCTGCCCCATCATCACTTGGCATGTGTCATCTGGCAAATCTAATTCTCTGGTCTAAGCTGAGTACATAGTGTATTTTTACTTCATTTCTGAATTTCATCAAGCAGTTAAGCATCTTGACCTTTATTAACTTTTTCTTTAGACACCATTTTGGCCGAGTTATTTATCTGTTCCAGACAAGCTTATACCTGCCAACTCTATGGTTATTTCAGGTAGCCAGTCCCCTCTCTTTTTTAGATAAAAAGAAATTAATCAAATGTGTGTAATGTAACTAAATGGGGAAAAAAAGTGTGTGTTGTGTTTGTTCACATGCATTAACCGCGCCCTGCAGATAAAAACAGCAATCACACCCATACAGGACAATCTCACATACCTGAGTCGAAATTCTGGACTACTTGGTATATTAGCCATTAATTAAGTAAAATGTAAAAAATGATTCAATTTCTTCCCAAAATATTAGTCCAGTGAATGGCACTAAGGCTATGTCTACACTATACAGGATAGCTCTTGTGCTGGCACGAAAACCATATTGGATAGGGTTCACATTCAAAACGATGATTTTGGCACAGTTTTTGCGTTGGAGCAATGCTGGGCTGCTGCGGTCTTGAAAGTGAATCGTCACATATCGGATAGGTTTTCGTGACACTTTCTGGAGTAGTGTGAACAAAGAATCGAACCGAAACGGAAATCAACAATGAGGAGTGAGGATTGGCTTCTAGTGGAAAGATGGCGGCGGTTTAGCCTGTTTTGGGCCATTTCTATTCCAACTTCTGTTCACACCAGGCCGGAGTATTTTTCACAACAGTATAAAATGCTATCCAGCATAGTGTAGACATAGCCTAAATGTTGCATTTGAGTCCTAAATAGCAAGCTTAAATGTTGTGTTTCAGTTTGAGGAACTGGACACCAACTTGTGGTTGTATAGCGCAACATTCAGCGACCTGCGGAAATCATTGAAACATCTTCAGGAATCTCTGGCAATGTTCAGAAGCTGTCAGGAATTTTTTTGGAAATCTCACATTTTGACTTAGGAAAACTTGGCACGCATACAAGCTTGGTTTCTGAACAAAAATGCAGTTTCTAGTGAACACTTTCTGCCTTCAGATATATAGATTACTGTGTTATGACTAGTTGCACACCTTTGTGCACTCCCTCACCCTTCAGCTGCGGGGGATAGTGAATTGTAAATTTGAGACTTTGTGAGACTAGGAGACTAATATATTTTCTATGAGCCTGAGATCTTCTTATTTTGCAAAAAAAAAAAGTGACTCGGAGAATACATGGCGAAAAAAAAAATTTGATGAAATTTGTCATCTGGCCTAGCTACCATACATTTGTCTGGTTAAGTAAAAATCTTGTTTAAGCATATGCTTGCTAGGTGATTGGCCAGTGCATTCCTGTTGATATACATGTACAATGCTTGAATTCTCTATGAAGTTACTAGATATTTAGATATTAGATATCTCCCTTTTATTTATCGTTTTTATATATACATTAATTTGTTTTATATTAGGCTTTTAACATGATGTATTGAACACTGAAAAGCCCCTCAGGGGAGTGTTCAATAAAGTTTCATATCCATGGATGGTCGCTGAAAACTTCAAGGGGAAGGAGAGTCTTAAAGGTCAATACTATGAATCCTATCACTGTACATGTACAGTCTTTAGCTAAACTGGCATTTCCAGGTTGTTGAGAAGTTGGAACTAAAACCTGGGTTTATAGAACAGCACAACATGTGCAATGGACCAATTACAGCCTGAAGGACAGGAAGTTGCAAATATTTAAGCTTGTGTTTTCATTTGTAACATCACATTCATATTTTTGCTTTGGTTTCAATTCTTGCTACCTAAGGGTATGTTTTGCGGTTATCATTCCCACAGAGCTGGGTCAAGGTAAAGTTAAAAAAACAGTTTGATTTTAATCTGAAATTTGTCAAGTGACTGTTTCATTCTGGCCCATATACTCAAGAGTGGTTCATCAAAAAACAGTTTTTTATATTGTTTCCTTTTTTTTCTGATTGATTAAAAAAACAGAATTCTTATTCTATAACAATTGAAGGGTGTTCTGCAAAAGGGGTGTATATCGCTTTTTTGCCTTAAACTCCAAAATTATCTTAACTCACTCAGCTATGGCATATCGACTGGAAATGGTGTCAGAAATGAAGTTCTGCACTTATTTTGTGATTAGAAAAAAACATATTTGGACTTCACTACTGGAGTGAGTTCTCAGTAGTAGACAATGTTTGCTGTCAGTTGCTGCCTAGTACTCCAGCAATGCTGTCCACTACCACAACACTTTGATGGGGCTGATTTAGAACTAAACCCAGTTTAATTCCTTTTGCAGTATTCTCCTCAGGTGTGGCTGAATTTCAAACGCAAGTCCACTGAAGGATTTCATATCTGTGGAGTGTTACTAGATTTTGGAGGCGGTGTTCTTAGCATTCTACAGATGGATATCTACTGCTTCATTGAACACAGCAACAATCAGTTGACAGGAAATGTTCCCAAGATGGCACTTGGCTTGGTTACACTCCTCTTCAACATTATCCTTGTGTGGCAGCATTATGTTTTCTATCTTGGGAATGAACATGGTGGTGATGATGAAGAGAAACCTTTGCTGAGAGGTCCAAAGAGGACAAAGTTCTACTCGGTAAATGTGAGTGGTGATGGTGGAGATTTTCTGGTGAACAGTTTGTCCATTTCCATGGATGGTGAGACCACAAAGGAGAGAGGAAGTGAAATACCACCCCATTCACAGGATTCTTTTGTATAAAAGAAAAGTTAAATATAAGTTAAGGCAAAACAAAAATGTCAAAAAGATGCCTTAAGCTAATGAAAAACTGAAGGTGGCAATGTTACAGAGTTAACTGTTTAGTGTAAAGTGATTACTGAAAACAGAGCTTTTTTTATCTTTAATGGGGTTTATCTTTAATGGGAATTAATTATTTAATTGGTTACTGAATTCCCAGTCAAGCTGGCAGCAGCTTGACAATCAAATATTTTTGGAATACATGCCTAAATATATTTCCATTCCATGTACATTGTAGATATTTGCAATTTAAAAATCCTAATTATGAGTTGCGTCAATAACAAAATGCTTGTCATGAATATGATTCATCATCATCATCATCATCATCATCACTTTTTATTTGTCTTTTTTCTAATATATTAACAGTTTATAAAAGTACAATATGTGGCAAGGTGACCTCTAGAAAACACCAGGCTTTTAGTTCTTAACAGCCTTTATTTGTGGCTTAAGTGGCTGCTTGAGGTCCAAACTGTCCGATTTGAGCTGTCTGAGTACAAACACTTGTAATCAGACAGGCCAAATTGGACAGTTACCTTATTTGGGTATGTTGAGCAGTAGCTGCCATGTCGTGTCAGTTGTCAATCTTTGCGCTTTGTAAAATAGCAACCATTTTCAATTCAGTGTCAGATAATTTGCATTTGAACCATTGGTTATTTGTACAATACGTTTTACAATTTAGAAAGTTAACCTCTAGAGAACTTTTCTCGCATTTTGTCATTGAGACAATATTAATTGGTAATCGGAATTGTGTCATACAGCTCAGGAGTAATCGTGCTGGTAATTTCAAATCAGCCTCACGCTACGTGCTTGGCCGATTACTCCCTGAATTGTACTCCACTCAGTCCTATTACCATTACAAATTACTTAATTGTTAATTAAAACTTATTTCCAACAATTAATTTTCCATCAAGGGGGTCTCAGGGGAAATTTATTCCCTTGACAAGAATCAAGATTAAACTTGTTTAATATTATTTTGTATTTACAGAGTTAATGTGGTATGCAGCAAATGAACAATTAAGAGTTTCTGAGCATAACTTTCATTCGAATATTTACAAAATAAATAAAATAAATCCAAAGGTAATTATTTACAATGGAAATTTTTATGAAGTACAGAATAAGTACTTTGAAACTATTTTGTGGTTGTCTGCCATGAATGATGAGGATGGTTTGGAAGAAGTTAGGGTAACTTTTTCAAGTTTTTTTTCCATTGTATGTCACAATGTAGTTTCTTTTCCTTCCACTGGAGTTAATTTGAAATGTACCTCTTTGTGGTACACAGGTCTTTTCTTTTAAAGAAAAAAAGTACTTACTCACAATTTGAACAAATTTATTATAAGTTTCCTGTCACATTAGTGCTTTAATGTAGTATATAACCTTATTCAGTGGAAGTCAAAATGTGACCAGTTTGCAAAAAAGAAAAAAAAAAAGAAAAAAAAACTCCAAAGTGAGTGAAATAAGAAATACATGATAGAAATACATGGAACCCCAAATAGAAACTCTAAAAAAATCCGAGTTCCGGGTGGGATTTGAACCCACGACCCTCCACGATCTAGATGGACGCTCTAACCACTGAGCTACTGGAGACTCTGGTGAGCAAGGGTGAAATGTGGGCTTTGACTGGAACTGCATCACGTGGTCACACAGCCAAATAACGACAAACACACTCATAACTGCATCATGCAGTCACATTAAAGCATATCAAAGATGCAACCATCCAAGACCTCCAAAGTGAGTGAAATAAGAAATACAACATGATAGAAATGCATGGAACCCCAAATAGAAACTTGAAAAAAAAAACCATGAGAAAAGAAAAAGGAAAAAGAAAGAAAGAAGATAAAGCCCTGATATTACAAGTACTTACTGTTCCACCCATGTTTCGTGTGATGCTAACAACAACAAAACAATAATGGCAACAACTCATCCATACTGTACAGTTTACAAATTTGCAGAATTAATGTTAGGGTATACATGTTAATGTCAAGCTATACATAGATACAGTAACAGGTCACCAAAAATAATTGATGATTTGGTGATAGTTACCTCTATTCTTATAACCTACATGTTTGACTTACATAATGTGGTAGTGACACTTAGGAGAAATGGGTTTTTGGTCACTCTAAGGGCTCTATGTGTTCACTGACTGTGCTTATCAATCATCTGCCTCTGAGGGGATGTGTTGAGAATGGGTGTAAGAGTGGGTAGCATTGGTTCTTTTTGTATTAAATGACACTGACTACAACTTGTGTCATTCTTTTTTATTTGATATTCAATATATAAATTAATATTATTATTTAAGTTACAAATTTATACAATTTTCTTGAAATTGCAAGAAGTGATTGTATTGATTCCATATCTGTAATAAAGATTTTATCAAGCAAAAATTAATGAGAAAGGCAGTGCGTGATTGCTAACAAAAACCTATCAGAATTATTCCTTTCTTCATGGACCAGTGCAGCCATGCAATAATTATCAATGTATCCAAAAACAAATTCTGTTATCCAATAAGCAATATGATGACACTACAGAAATTTTCCCTCTGGAGTGTAATTACATTGCGCTTGGAAATCGACAGCTCCCAAATTCCATTTCGATCTGGATAGTTGCCACTATTTGCAATATGAGATTGAATATATTATGAAATTTAATCATGTATTTGAACTGCAGATTAAAGAATGAATATGGGAATGATCATTGCAGTTATGAACAGTACTTGAGCGGTAGTGAAACTAAAGCCTGGAAAAAATTCAGCCTTGTATGGGAATCGAATTCCTGCTGCATTCTTGAAAGGAACCTTAATTTTTAATAAAATAAATATAAAACAATAAATGCAACACTAACGACAACTTTTTTTACAAGCCACAGTAACGTATTCTCAAAAAAATAGAGTATTTGGGATCTGTGTTAAAGGGCGTGTATGGAATACTCTGGAATACGCGTACCAACATTACGTTTTCATTGCTTGTTTTATTGATATGTGGGTACTTGAGCCTGAGCATTAGCTATATTCCATGCTGATGAGGCCTAAGAAGGCTGAAACAGCTGTCCATGGCTGCTAATTCTTGGGCTCAATCTTTGCCTTGGTAGATTTAAGGGGTAATGCTCGCTACCTTGTGGCCTTAGTGCCCTTATATTGGCTTCAGCTTACTTGATCACATTAATTTGTGAAGTAGTCCTTGTCACTCAAGCCACATCCCATTGCTTGTTTTATTGATATGTGGGTACATGAGCCTGAGCATTAGCTATTCCATGCTGATGAGGCCTAATAAGGCTGAAACAGCTGTCCAAAATAATTGGCTGCTAATGCTTGGGCTCAATCTTTCCTTTGGTAGATTTAAGGGGTAATGCCCGCTACCTTGTGGCCTTAGTGCCCTTATAGTGGCTTCAGCTTACTTGATCACGTTAATTTGTGAAGTATCCTTATCATTGAAATGTAGTAAGATCATTAACAGCCCTGTCAAAATGTGCCAACAGCTGGCAAATTTGCTGCTTACTTCACATTTGGACTTCACTACTGGAGTGAGTTCTCAGTAGTAGACAATGTTCGCTGTCAGTTGCTGCCTAGTACTCCAGCAATGCTGCCCACTACCACAAAACATTTTGATGGGGCTGATTTAAAACTGAACCCAGTTTAATTCCTTTTGCAGTATTCTCCTCAGGTGTGGCTGAATTTCAAACGCAAGTCCACTGAAGGATTTCATATTGGTGGAGTGTTACTAGATTTTGGAGGCGGTGTTCTTAGCATTCTACAGATGGATATCTACTGCTTCATTGAACACAGCAACAATCAGTTGACAGGAAATGTTCCCAAGATGGCACTTGGCTTGGTTACACTCCTCTTCAACATTATCCTTGTGTGGCAGCATTATGTTTTCCATCTTGGAAATGAACATGGTGGTGATGATGAAGAGAAACCTTTGCTGAGAGGTCCAAAGAGGACAAAGTTCTACTCGGTAAATTGTGAGTGGTGATGGTGGAGATTTTCTGGTGAACAGTTTGTCCATTTCCATGGATGGTGAGACCACAAAGGAGAGAGGAAGTGAAATACCACCCCATTCACAGGATTCTTTTGTATAAAAGAAAAGTTAAATATAAGTTAAGGCAAAACAAAAATGTCAAAAAGATACCTTAAGCTAATGAAAAACTGAAGGTGGCGATGTTACAGAGTTAACTGTTTAGTGTTATAAAAGTGATTACTTAAAACAGTCGAGCTTTTTTTTATCTTTAATGGGAATTAATTATTTAATTGGTTACTGAATTCTCAGTCAAACTGCACAACATGAAAAGGCAAATTTAAGTTGGAGTAATGTTAGCATAAATCTGCCGTAAAGTTCAGATTTAAGAAGCTTTACGCAACATTTACATTCTGTAAAATAATGCGAGCTTTACGCTACCTTTACGCGTTAACGTAAAGCTAGTGTAATGAGACTTCTTTAAGAGCCCTTTAAGCACTGTGTAAAGCAGGTGTAAAGTTCTGATTTACAAAGCTTTACGCAACATTTACATTTAAATGTAAAGCTAGTGTAATGAGACTTCAAGAGGCCTTTAAGCATGGTGTAAAGCTGGTATAAAGTAGAGATTTAGGCCAGCTTTGTTATAGTTTGAATTCCAGGTCAATATATTTTATTTGGTTAAAGTAATTGGTGAGAAAAATGGTTGTTTCCATCATAGCCACACTGACCTTTGCGACCCCTTAAAAGTAGGTTGTTGTGATTCTTTGCACTTGTTATTTGTTACCTTTATATTGGTTCTAATAACTATTGTTTATGGTTGTTTTAACTCCATTGTTTTGGTTTGGGTGGTGAATCTGTGGTAACCAGTTAATGGGTAGTAGATATAACTCTTCCCTATGGGTTGGAAAAGAAATGGGTCATTAAACTAATAATAAAAGATTACATTAACTGTACAATGACAGTTCCAGTAAACGCTTTTAATGGTTATTCTAACAACTTTCTTCATTGCTACAAACTGATGACAATAACCACGCAATAAAAGTTAATTTTAACATAGCCAGGTGGCTATTTCCCTTCTACTGTATGTTTCTAAATCCAGCTACATGTAGCTTTATACAAATACTGATTTGCTGGCGCATCAGTTAAAAGGAAACCTACGAAATTAACTGTTAACATTTACAGTGCATAAGATTAATAGCAAGAATATGTTTCAAAAGGCTTTCTTGGGAACCAGAAAGTTCATAGGATAATTTAGATTTTTATACGAATATTAAAACCTGAAGAAACCAAATCACAGCCTGAAATGCAAGGTTGGTTTCATAAACCACATAAAATAGAGTGAAACTATAGAGCATTCTGGCTATACTGTACGAAAGAGGAACTAAAGTCTTAGCTTTCAACAAATCAGACAAAATATTTTCACTCAAAAGTGAAGTGTGGCTCTACACTGGCCCAGAAAGATATCCTCTAAAATAAGTAGCAGGCAAGGGTTGCTAGCTACTGTACAAGTAGCAGTTGCTACCAACTACTGCAGTTATGCTGGCCATTATTGCTACAAAATGTTTTTACAGGGCTGCCATTACCCTTTTGGATACTCCATGTTGAAACATTAAAAACTACCCAAAAGGGAGCTACTGTATTTAGAATGCTCAGTGGATGGAACTGCAGTCCACCAATGCTCATATGACTCCTCATCATCTTCACTCTAAAAACTGCAAAAAATAAAAAATAAAAATAAAAAAAAAATTAAAAAAAAAAGGTTTAGAATGCTACAAGGAAAATTACAGTATGAAAGAATTCAGAAGTGTACAATCTGCACATATAACATACGGTCTACAGTCTGTAAATTTGTATTAAGTTCAATGTTTCAAACCAGTTACTTTATTCATGGTCATCATTACATGAGTCTTACATTTGTCTCAGATTTATTGTACATAAGGATAACATAGCTTGGAAAAGTAGAAAAGAATGATCACACTGGTTTCCAAAGTTTTTTATTATTATTTAACATATTTGCTGGCAAAGTTGGCCCTGCGAGTTACAGTGCTCATCGAGAGGGCTCACTTCGAAAATGAAAATTTTAGCCAAAACACCGGACCAACTGGAGCTCCTGTAACACTTCTTCCATTGGCAAAATTAATTCAATGAATTCTAGCATTAAGGCCACATACAGCTGTACACCGACTTACCTATGTTCCTGAGACAATAATTAATTATATTCAGTACAGTGTATGTATGTCAGAACACAGCATTTAGAAACTTAAAATTTGGATTTAAAGGTGAAAATAAATTTGCTGAAACAGTAAACTCCTCAATTACATGTATAATGATCAAGCAGCTACAAATTTTTAGTTAAGCAAGACTTATTTTTCCACAAATTCCAATGCATTATGTTTACTTTTGATATTCATTCATTCAATTTAAATTTAGCCGATATCCCCATTGGGATTTGAGTATCCAATCAGGAGGGAGAATAGAACCAGCACAATCAACGGCTGCGAAGGAGGCAACAAAAACTTAGCCACTGAAATTTAAAAGCCACAGTGTGATTGGTCAGTTCCTAGGAATGGACTGTCCAGTTCAGTTCAGCAGACGTTGGTGGGGAGGGAGAATAAGACCGACACAAACAACGGCTGCAAATGAGGCTATGTGCAGCTGCATGTATTTCTCTGATAGTTTTTGTCTTAAAAACAAGCCCTAGAGGATTTTTTTTAACACAACAAAAACTGTCAAGATATTTTATTGATTTAACTAATCTAAAACAGAAGCAGATTTTAACTGTAAAAAAATCATACAAGAAATTTTCTGTCCACTTCTTTACCTAGACTTTTGCTAGTACTGCACAATGTCATCAGCTTCCCTATGGGATCAACCCTCAGCTAACCAGGGGGATTGCAAAATCAGTCAAGCAAACTTGAGGTATTTCCCTGGTGGATCGTTGTATCTTGCAAGACAAAGTCCCCTGGGTGAGGTGTCACCCAGCAGAAAATCCCCTTGACATCCTTTTCAAACTCATGAATTGGCCCCTACCCCCTAATCTTTGATCTTAAAACGATGTTGAGATTTTCCCCTTCTCTCAGGCAAAGAAATCCCATCAATCTCTTTGTATTCCACCACATACATGTATCTCCCTGGTTGGCCCAGGGGTGGACCTAAGGGGAAGCTGACCACACATGCATAACTTCTGATTTAAATTGAAGGGCTGAGGGCATAAACTGCCTATGTGTAATTTTCGGCCGTTTTTTTAGTTTGCTTGGATTTGTCCAAATTTTTGCATGTGAACTGCATTTTGATTCAAAAACATTGTCCCGTATTTTTTTTCACCGATTTCGTTTTCGTTTTCGAGAAATAACGTATGCAAAAAAAAACACCTAAAACTACACATAGGCAGTTTATGCCCTCAGCCCTTCATATGTCTGCCTTATTAACATGCATGAAGTAATGCCCAAGGGTATTCTTTATGCGCGATGTGCCTTTTTGACTCATAAACAGCCCACAAGATGCCCATCCGACTTGGAAATGGTCGACTTTTTTAAATGCAGCACTTATTACCAGTGTTTTGCTTACTGATAGTGCTCAAGAAGCTTCCTTAGCTGGAAAACAGTGCGCAACATTCTGGGTTGACTTAAAAACAGCACACAGCAACCTTGGTTAACCTTAAGCCAGCGCGCGTAGATTTTGTCCGACTTGAAAACAGCACTCAAAAGATTTAGGGTTATTGTTAAGTTTAGAGTTAGGGTTAAAATTAGGGCTAGGGTTACAGTTAGGGTTAGGTTTTTGGGGTTAGAGTTAGGTTTAGGTTTAGGGTTGGGACTAGCATAATTAATGAGGTCCTTTCCATCCCTGTGAACGAGTGCTAACCTCGGTGGTTGAAAACCGAAGCGGCTCGCTCATTCCCAGTCTCCTGACGCGAATCCTGAATTCCAACATGGCTGCTGGCTGCGTCGAGCTATCGTACTCCGCTTTTCTTACCCGTTTTAAGTATCTTTGTCGTGCAACAAGTGGCCGCGGTCGCGGTCATGGCGGTAAGACGTGTTTCCACGAGCTCCGCCAACCGCCCTTGTATTATTGCCTTTGGCTAAAATTTATATTGTCATTGGCCAAAATTTACAGTGTAGCATCTGTGTATGTGTTTTTATAAGCGAACATGGCTGAATTGAGTCAAATCAAGGAGTTGTTGAAGAATGAATTAACGCCTATCCACGCCAAGCTAGTTATTCTGGAGGAAAACTTTAAGCAACTAACAGCCTCGTATGAATATCTTTCGGCCAAATACGACCAGCTCCTCGAACAGTCTAAGGGCACCAATGAGAAGATTATTGGCCTAATCAAATCAACGAAAACTATGCAGTCAGAGATCAACTCAAACAAGGACATGGCTCTTAAAACAATGGCCGAAACCGAGGAAATGGCTCAGTATCTCCGAAGGGATTGCCTTGAGATTTCAGGAGTGAAACCGAATGCAGAATATAGCAGCGAAAACATCGTAGAAAGTATTGGGAAGGTCCTGAATGTTAACGTCACCGAGAAAGACATTTCAGTAGCTCATCCATTGCCTTCGTACAAGAAAGATGCGTTGCCAAAGCTAATTGTGAAATTCACACGCAGGAATGTTCGTAACGAGTTTTACGCGAAAAGAAAGGTCCTTGCTGGCAAGAATCTCCCAGAGGATCCTGTACTCAAAAGCTTTCTTGTGGGTAAGAACATATATATTTCTGAATCACTGACTCCTCAAAGGAAAAAACTCTATGGTGACATCAATAAGTATCGGAAGAAGTTAATGTGGAAATTTATTTGGTCACATAATGGAAGGATTTATGTAAAAAAGAATGAAACCGCTACCGAACAGCACTCATTTGACAACGCTGACGACTTCTGCAAGTTTAAAGAACGCTTTAAAGCACCGTGATTTCAAAATGCAGAGACGAGTGTCTCCTACGACCAGGTATTTTAGATTGGTAGAGAAATTGTCACGATGTCTCCTACTGAGATTAGTAGTTATTTACTCACAGCTACTGTTTGACATTGTACAAGTAAATTTATTTGAACTAACGGACCGATACCGAAATGTTACTGAGTGAACTTCCCTTTTATGTTCTTAGTAATGAAGAATTTGTAAAAGAAACAGGAGCATGGGTTCACGATTTAGCTAGCTCACTACTTGAGTCTAGAGATTTATTTAAAGATATTATGCACCAGTCAAAGTAAACCCCGACCCCCCCCCCCCCCACCCCGGGATATAGGTGGGGATTAGTTTTAGTAGCGTGCCAAAAGTGAAAAATGCCCCAACATGTGGAGAAATATTTTGCAGGAAATAGAAGAAAATGCCCCACCCCCTGGGGCAACTGAAGATGTTCCTGATTAATTTGTGATTGAAAAATTCACGAGGCAGCAGAATTAAATTTTAACAATGTCAGTTTATTTTAAGGTTACATCTGGCTCAACATTCACAAAGGTTGTCTTTTAACAGATGGCAATATCTACTGATCACATTCTTTGCAAAACCAAGACCCAGCAGGCACAGTTTCTTCAGAAAGGCCAATGCAGTCAGCATGGTACCACAGAATTGGGTATTTCTCCCCATCACAGCATATCATCAGCCCATATTCACCTCCACCGCAAATGCAATAGCTATTTTGTTGGACTTCTATAGGAGTGGAAAAAAGTACAAGGAAATTAAAAAGCTGTTATCTTTCATAATTTAAAAGTACATGGAGGAAAAACAATGAACACAGGATTCACAAAGAAACTAGGAAAAACAATTCGTGAATTTCCATAACTTTTAGGTCTATTCCTTAGTTTCCAACTTGAGTAAAAATGTTTCATGTCTTGATGCCTAACAAGGATCTTAAATTTGTAGTTTTGTTCTTCCCACTGGCAACTGAACTGTAACAAACTGAGACCTTTTTCAGGTTTGGGATGCAATTTTGATATTCCATGACTATGTGAGCCCTTCAGAATTTAAAATACCTTTTTTTCTAGACTTGGCCCTGGTTTTGGCTGCTGCTGCCTTTTTTGCGCCCTCCACCCTATTCTTGCGCACTTCATCAAGATGCTCCAACCACATTTGTACGTCATCTGTTGATAGCAATGTTTTCTTGGCTAGCTCTGTTACCTTCTCTTTATTTAGCTCAATCTTCTTTGTGGAAAGCTCCTTGTGCACTTCTCCAAGGATTTTAGAGGGGGGCTTAAACATCATTCCATCTCTACCATGCTTTCTGTAATGCTCAAGATGCTCATCGGGTGACAGGAAATGGCCCGTACATGTCCCCTGACATTGGCTGCAGTCACCACCCCAAGGTCGATTAGGATCTGGGATTGGAATAGGAAAGTACTCCAGTGATGGACCATTTGGAAACCACTTTAAATCCAGATTCTGCTCACTGTGGCATTTCACATGTGGGCAGCTCTTTTGAAAGCATGGAACAAGCATAAACACATACTGTTCAGGCAAATTCTTTACCATATGACGACTGCGTACATTCCACACCTCTTCAAAGTAAGCGTAGAGTGTAGGGTCAAATTCTTGTAGAGCTTTTTTTTCTTTCTTGGTACCTCTTAGAAATGTTAACAGCTTTGACCGTCTGTCCTTGGCATGTCTGGCAAATTCTGAAGAAGATCCTTTCAGTAACGTTATTGTTCCATTTCCACAGGGTGCTCCGTTTACCCTCTTAACATACACATCGATGGCAAGATTTAGGTTTTTATCTAACTGTTCAGTGCTGTTGCAGGGACCCGCAAGAGTAGAGGGTATAAAAAGATTTGAATGTGCTTTCGCAAGACATCCATTAAGAAGTTCAACTTTGTTCAAATACGATCCTCCAGAGTGTCGTGTAGTGACCAACAGACATTCTGTCGCTTTGCTAAGGTGCCTTTCAGTCCACATAAATTGAACTTCTGCATGAGACGGCCCCTCGTCAGCACCTCCATCAACTCTTATAAACTCAACCTGTTTTCCGAACACCTTTTTTAAAGTCTGAACTTTCCTCAAGCATACGCAAGTCTGCCATGTGCTGTGCAGGGGATTTTTGATGCAAGTGATGAGCTTTAAACAACCCCAACACAAATTTCGGGTGTTGTTTCAGTTTCCAGAAACATGTAAGAAGATACCTGGAGCATTGATGAATATTTGTTCACGTAATCGGATCTTGTGGTCACCTCTACATCATCAGAGAGAGAAAGTACAGAATGCTGGCGATGGGTGTACGTACATGTAGTATCCAACCTGAACCCAGCAGCATCATCTCTGTTAAGAAGTAATGAGAATGTGCCATCTTTCTTCTGCAATTTGTTCAGACCACTATACATTGCAGTGCTGTAGTGTGCATCAGGGTTCAGTTTTAATGCAAAACCTTTCCTGGCTCTGCGGCATGTTACCTTAGCAACCCCTTTGTACCTTTTTGCACTGATGCACCTCTTATTTCTTGCTACACACAATTGGACAATAGTGCCATGGGCAAATTTTGTTTGATACTTTCTCTCTGGATGTTCCTTGATACGTTTGTATGTCACTTTAAGACCACTGATTTCCTGGTTTTTACCATAGGAAAAAGTCAACACACCTGTCCTTCGCCATGCATCAGCTCCTACCTTCTGTTCCTTAACAAAGTCTTCAATATCCTTGCCAATGTTGGGATATTTTTCTATGACTTTGGCTACTCTCTTGGTAATTTTTCATTTAAGGAAGCCTGCTTGTGCAATGCGTTTAGCAGCTTGAATCCGCGCTCTTCGTTTAAGAATCTTCCACTGCTTTGCCACCATTTCTTTGGCTTGCTTGCTTGATATGTCATCTATATCAACCCAATCATCAGGATTATCACTTTCAGGGTCACTTTCAATGTCACTGGTTTCTTCTTCCATAACTCGCCGTCTCTCTCGCTCAAGATATGCTTGCCTTGACTGTTCGATTAAGTGTTCCTCATTTTTATCAATGTCACTGGAAGATAAATAATGTGCAAAATCACGTAACACCACATTTAGGGCCTCTGTCGTAAATTCTTGTAGCAGCATCCTGAGCTCTTCAACAAAGGAGAACCAGTTTAGTTCATTAGACCGCAACATAAAAAGCATTTGCTGCATTGATGGAGTAGGGTTGACTATCATGCCATCTTCTTTCTGTTTGCTGATAGTGTCTGGATCAATAGCACCAGTTAACTTCTGGCCTAAACACTCTGTACCTTTGGTCAACTCACAATCACTACAAGTGCCCATCGATGTGGCCATAGAGCTGTCACTCTTGCAGTAAAAATCAGATCTTTCTTGCACACCAGTTTTTGTCCTTGATGAATTGATCGATGAATCAAACTTTGGGTCAAAAACTGCTGCATCAGATTCACACAAGTCACTGTTACAAGGCACATCTTCTGTGGCACTGTTTTCAGAAGTATTCTCCTGTTTATCAGACTGTTTGAACGTTTCATTCAGAGACGCGTCGCTTTCAAAGACTAATTGATCCATGTCACTGTCCTCGGAGTCGCTGCTGCTACCAGGTAACTCATAACCCAGGCTTCTAAGAGTGGCTTTCTTTCTGACACTTGCTAACTTCATAACAGCATCTCGAATGGCTTCGGATTGTTCTGCAGCTTTCATAATCATATCCTCTTTACGGTGAAGATCACTGAAACCATATTTCTTTTTTGCTTCCTTGGCCGAGAGTCCTTGACTTTTGGAAACAGAATATTTAATCAGACATCGATCAGACTCACTTGTTGCTAGTTGACACAACACGTTCAATGCTTCTTTAGTGAGGCCCTTTTCCTTCCTATTCATGGTTTCGGATGAAAACACCATTTGGCAGACTTGACAGAAGGCATCGTAATCAACTGTTGCACGAATCTCAGAAACATATAGTCTTTGTGATCCAGGTCCACTTAATTCAAGCTTAAAAATTGCTACAGGTAGTTGCATTAACTTCCGTACAGCTTTGTCTGACTGGTACTTAACAGTTTGGAATACATCACGGTATAATGAAGAGACTTCACAAATTCCTTCACTGCAAATTCTTTCAGACAGACGAATCAGTGGATAGCAGCGGGAGCACTCTTCTGGTATAGTATCTCTGTGATGCAACTTGCAAAACAACTTTCGAACAACAACAAACTCGTTCAATGTAAGGTCATTAATCAAAGACAAGTAAACATTAGAGCTACTCTTAGCTCCCTTGCTCAGGTTGGCATTAACGTGAAATAAATAACGTTCATACAACTGTTTACACCTTATCAACAATTCCTCAGGTTCACTGACATCAGACAAGTTTCCAGGGGTGTTCCTTTGCATAAGTCATAAAAAATGGTCGCCACTAGTACTCTTTGAATCACTGTCACATGGCATTGTTTCACTGTTCTCTCCTGTTTTATCAACAAAACGTACACTGCTATTCCAACCAGCTTTCTGCACCTCACAGTGGATGTTTTTGTCATATTTCTCAACACAAGTGTTCTCTGCAGCACCAAATTTCTCACCTGATTTTCTGATATCTTTGGTTTCATTGCCAAGCATACCATTGCTGCTCTTAGCTTCCTCGTTTGCAGCAGTGAGATTCAAGTCATCGTTGCCATTCTCTGTAGTTGACACGTCATTTTCACCAGATTTCCTGCAATCTTCGGTTTGATTGCTCTTACTCTGAGCTGGCTTGATCCCACTTTGAAACAAGCTTAGCTGGATTCCAGTTTTTGGTTGAACATTCTGAGTTTTTCCCTGACTTGCCTCTTTCTTGTCTTTACTTTCTTTGCTCATGTGATAACGTTTGGACTTCACTTCTTTTTCTTGTAGCATGGTTAGCTCTGCTTCAAGGACACGTTTTTCTTTTCGTTTAGATGAAATCTGTTCCTCCAAGCTAGCAGCTTGAGCATACTTGTTCATGTTATGCTGCTTGTACCTCTCTTTTTCCAAAAGAGCCATGCTCATATTTATGCTGTTTATGTCCTCTGACAGGTCTTTAATTCTCTTATGCCGAATTTCAGCTGAAATCTTGCTTCTCTTTTCTTTGCTTTCCTCATTAGAAGCACCAAATGCCAATGATCTACTTCTTTTCTTCTTATACAAATACCCTTCTTCATCAACTTTAACTCTTGAAAGATTTAGAAGCTCGCCCTTACTATTTATCAAATTTGGGTTTTCCAAACACAGTTCATAGGCTGCATTGTTAATTACCTGTTGGTAATTTGTCAGGGTACCATTATTTCCTTTCTTAAAGATTCTGCTCTTTTCAAGTACCTCATTCCTTGGCAACTGCACTGAAACAGTCTCCTTTTCCTCACTTTTCGATTCAACCTAATGATCAACCAACACAATGTTTGAAACCTGGACTTTATGGAACAGGTGCCTATAAAGTCAAAATTTGTTTTTACATAGGAATAAAACCTTGTGAATGGTAATATGAGGGAGGCTTAATAAAGACATCTCTTGAAATTCATTCTCATTCAACAGTGACTTACATGCTAACTTTCAACATTATCATCATTACCATTATCAAGATAGGCACTATCATAACAAAAGATTATTCGAGAGACAGTAGTGAAAAAAAAAAATTGCAAAATGCACACACTTACAACAAGTTCTGGACCAGTCTGGCCATCAGCCGTTATGGTCAACTGTTTGGAACGATGAACAACAACTGACTGGGAATCTTTCTGCCTCAAAAAAATATATATATGACAAAATTTTAGGCAGAGTTAATAAGCTAATTAGTTTGAAGTATAGTGATTTTAATTACAAAAGCCCAATTCATGTTCACCGTTTGCTTTTGAAATGCTACCTGAAATGCAAAGGGTTAACTATTATTTTCCATACAGCTTTCAAGTTTCATGATATGTTGCCCAGAGAATTTACAAGTTGTACATGTGATGTAGTATCCTGAACTGGTCTGTTTTAAAACGAAAAAGGCATTAGCTCTTTTCACAAGAATAAATGCACACTCTCATTAATACTTGCTATTGAAATTATTATAAATTGAAAGACTTTTTTAAAACAAATACCCTTTCACAAACCTTTTTGTCTTTTTTCTGTTCTTCATCTGTAATTGCAGGACTTGCAGATGATGTTGACAGCTAAAATGGAAAGATTGCAACAAATTGGCAGTCAAAATTACGCTTCAGTGACTGGCAAAAGTTCTGTTTTCTGGCAAAGAAAATAAACAAACCCACCTTTTTTGCATGTCTCAGTATCAGTAACATGTCTCCAACTGCGACAATGCCAATGTCTTTCAGAATTTCCTTTGTCATGTCATTGAGCATATTTTCTTGCATTCTAGATAAATAAAATAATACAATAAAACAAAGCGGCTTATTTTTGCGCCATAAATACCGCAGATGTAAATCAAGAATAGTTATTTTGTTCTTCTCGTTTAGGAATAAACAGACAGGATTACTTTGAATCTCCGATGCAGCATTTCTTAATTAAGCTGGGCAGATTATATTTTTCGATACAATCGTATTAATATTTAACATGCATAAAAAAACATACCGATTTTTATCAAAAAATTGAGCGTATTCTTCCACAAACTCCTGTTTTATACCTGCATTACGTAGGAAGGCTTTCCACCTACAAGGAATCATGCAAACAA
This sequence comes from Pachyseris speciosa, assembly GCA_016490735.1. Lineage (NCBI taxonomy): Eukaryota > Metazoa > Cnidaria > Anthozoa > Scleractinia > Pachyseridae > Pachyseris > Pachyseris speciosa. The sequence continues at coordinate 182,171 of JAEMWC010000378.1, forward strand.
TTATTAAACGAGCGAATTTACTTCTTTTTACGAAGTAGCAAAACAAAACTTCATCAGCATCTCAACATTTAAGTGTTTGCCCTCTTTAATTCATGCCCTAAATTAATCGATGTACTGATTCGAATAAGAATAAAACGGATTCCACGAATACTTGTCAAGGCTTGTATCCGCCATCTTGAGTGATCCCATGTGCTGAAATGTACCCAGAAGTCCTTGCAGGAACGATCGCCGCCATCTTGGATTAGATCGAATCCCCTACTAATGCCCCACATTCCTCAGGACAAGAGGGACAAAACGCGCGAATCCCCCACGTAGTGGGGACTCAAAGAGCTGCCAATAACATGATAAAGCCCCACTAAAGCCCCACATATCCCGGGGTGGGGGGGGGGGGGGTCGGGGTTTACTTTGACTGGTGCATTATCCCGAGCCCAGAGAAGACCAATGGTCAGGATTGTAATGAGAGCTTGGCTAGCGAGTTCATTGAATCTAATTACCACAGCGTTAAACAATGTGGGCGTAGGTTCGATGATATCAGGAATAAAGGCTTATCTATATTACACTGTAACATCCGTAGCTTGACAAAAAACTTAACTCTTTTAAACGACATTTTGCAAAGTGTTAAAGAATTACCGAATATCATAGCTATTTCTGAAACAAAACTTTCAGATAGTAATCCACTAGATGTTTCAATTCCAGGATTTTTAGCAAACTAAGGCATTATATGTCTCTAGCCCAATTAAAACAACTTTATTATAGTCTTGTCAATCCCTACATATCTTATGCTATTCTTGCATGGGGAGTGGGTATAAAACTCAAATCAAAAAAGTACAAACAAAACAAAACACAGTAATAAGAACAATATTTTTTGCCACTACTCATGGAAAGAACACTGAAAGTGCTTTTCCCTTTATGAACCTATTAGATATCCTATCAGTTAATTCTATCTTTAAATTGCAAGCACTTAAATTTGCACATCGTTGGCATAGCAAAGCACTACCAAACATCTTTGAAAACTATTTTCAGTATGCTACTGATATTCATAGTTATAATACCAGATATGCCACTAATAAAAATTTTTTGTAAGCCGTGCACAAGAACCAACATTGGAAAACAATCAGTATCTTCAATTGTAGTTGACCTTTGGCAAGATCTTCCAACTAGCTTGAAAAATCTTAACACTTTTACCTTTCCTGGCAAATTAAAAGAATTTCTTCTTAAAACTCAATCCAGTACGTAAAATCATGCCAACGACTGCCTATATATGTGCTTATTTTTTCGTCTTAGTTTTTAAATGTGTGTATCTGTTGTTGTTTTTGTGTTGTTCTTGTCGTATCTGCTAAAATTTGTTTAATCAACTTTCGTTAGCTAGGGGCTAACTAGAAAACTTAAGTTTATTTAGCCCCTAGACACCTTTAAATGGTAATGGTTTAGCTTTTTTTTTTTTCCTGTTTACAGATCTAAATTCCTTTAAAAAATGTAATGCTAATTGTAAGAAAAGGTGTAAATAATAAAGATTGTTGCTGTTGTTGTTGTTGACGGAGTCTATGATAACTCTGTCATAGAAGTTGAAGTGTATTGGTATTGGTCGTGAAATAACAACAAAAGCGCACAATGGATGAACCTTTAACGAACACACTGCAATAGTTTGATCGGAAAATATTGTTTGAATTATTGAGAATAGAAATATTTATAGAACAGTACTATTTTCTCATCATTCTTTTAGCGCTGGTTTTACTCACCCAGGCCCATCACAAATCTTATTAAAGAGATCTTATTAACCTTATTAGCACCATGCCATTTGCACTCAGACACTGCGAGCCGAAGTCCATTTGTTGTAGTATTACAATGTTTTGCGAAAGCCGTATGGTTTGAAACAACCATCACATAAAACGTAAACAAGCGTAATCTGATTGGACAAATTTACACCAGCTTAACATTAACCTTACTTTAAGTCTAGTAAAGTGCAACTTTACGCAAACTTTATATGGCGCGTAGAGGAAAGTAAATCTGGCTCATCAACTTTCAACAACCCATGTTTACGCAAGCTTTACGTCCGATAGGCGTAAATCTACCTTTACAAGGCTTTACGATTGGCGTAAACTTTACGCATATTTACGGCAACTTTAATTTTCCGTAAATCTCTTTTTCGTGCTGTGCTTGCAGCAGCTTGACAAGCAAATATTTTTGGAATACATGCCTTACTATATTTCCATTCCATGTACATTGTAGATATTTGCAATTTAAAAATCCTATTTATGAGTTGCGTCAATAACAAAATGCTTGAATATGATTCATCATCATAAATAATGAATAATAATTTAAAACTTATATAGCGCATTTTCCATGTAAATATGATCAAATGCGCTTTACATATGATAAAATTTAAAAAAAGATTTATAGTATACAATATAAAATAAAATATATTATACGTGATTAAGAAGGAAAGTAAATAAACTTTAAAAAAAGAAGCGTTGCTAAACAGGTGTGTCTTAAGATGGCCGCTTGAAAGTACTGATGTTACAAATAAGCGGATTTCATGCGGCAGAGTATTCCACAACTTTGGTAGGGCTACTTGACAGCTGACTTGAAATGACCTATCGCCCAAGGTGGCTCTAGTTTGAAAAGATGGCGGTTCAAGTAGGAGACCATTAGAAGATGATCTTAACCTATACGCGCCTGGCATCTTAACTGAAATTAGCTCTTGCAAATAAACTGGCTACTTCCCGTGGATGGTCTTGAACATCACGCAAAAGCAAAATCTTGTAATTAATCGTGACAAACTCATGCACGAGAGCTTTCATCATCATCATCATCATCACTTTTTATTTGC
>JAEMWC010000378.1:187500-265000 GCA_016490735.1 Pachyseris speciosa
CATGTTGGATTCAACAATGTTGGACGATGTTGCATCAACATGTTGGATCCGTTTGGCCGGGGGTTAAATACCGTTGTCACTCAAAGTGGTTTTAATTGTTTTTCTTTTGCTCAGGCAGTTTGTGCTTCACAGTACTGGACTTGGATGAAGTGTCATCCCTGGACGGAAAACAAAGGGTTGGCAACTGCCGAATTAAAAAAAAAATTAACGCTCCTGCCGCATTCTTGAAAGGAACCTTAATTTAATAAAATCAATATGAAAACAATAAATGCAACACCAACGACAACTATTTTTTTTACAAGACCACAGTAACGTATTCTCAAAAATATAAGGAGTATTTGGGATCTGTGTTAAAGGGCGTGTATGGAATACTCTGGAATACAAGTACCAGCATCAATTTTATTTGCTCTCTATTTCACTCACTTCACGCCGTCCCTTTGTTATACCGCGGTTTCTGTTGTTAAATAATTGTATACTTTAGTCTAATAATTAAATTGTTTGTTGGTCCCGGACAGTTCGCCTGGGCCTTCAAAGGTTTCTGTTGGTTCCTTACTGAGTAAATTCTCAGCTGTAACTATCATAAGCTCTTGTTTTCAAAATTAAACGGCTAAAATTTTCACCGATTGTGAAGGTATTTTTGCGCACTGTTAAACGTTTTGGACTACAATTAGCGCGCCGTGGGTTCTAGAGATATTAATAAACACATCCCAAGAGACGCTTTCCTCATACAAATCTAACAATACCGGTACTCGTTCATTATTAGAATGACACATCAGTTGTTATCACTCTTTGTATATATGCTTTTACGATAAGCCTATCGACGTAACACCTTTGTGTTTTGGAAAGTGCGGCAAATTATCAAAGCAGGTACATCAAGAATGGTAATAAAAGTCATCACGCATTTTTTGTAATGGTGTTTGAACGGCGCATCTAAAAAGTTTCTGGCTGGTATGATTGGAAAATTTACCACCAAAAGAAGAGAGAATTCATCACCGAGCTTTTTCCTTGTTGTTGTAAATAGCGGTCGCCAGATGGATGATATACCAAGTTGTTTGACTTTGCGAAATATCGCCGACACAAAAGGGGACGAGAAGCAGAGGAAAAGTGAGAAGACATCGGGAGAATGTCGACTTACGAAGAACGCACCTCGAGCAGAAGGTACGTCGTCGCCGGTAATTCCCAGGAAATTGGTTGGAAAAAAGAAAGACGTTAGACCCGAGATACACATAGAGGGAACTTCTTTAAATCATCAAAACGTTATTCAAGGGGCGAGCGATAAACGTTTCAGGCAGCCTTGTGTACAGTCTGGACATGATGAACAGGCAACCAGCTCAAGCAAAGATGAAAATCAAACTGACGGAAACGGGATAAACACCAAGCAAAGAAGTTTAATGAGCACCCCTGAAATTATTAATACAACCAGCGACTGTGCCAGTCAAGATATTGACGAGAGTGAGTTGGGATTGGCAAGAGCTCAGAGGAGTCTTAACCCCAGTCCATGGAAAGAAATTTGGGCCGTTTTGCAGGACAAAAATTTGGTAAATTGTCCTCTTTCAACAAAGAGTGTGGAGTTCGTAAGAGACATTTCTGAGAGTGCATTTTCAACCAGGACCAATCCGCCGTTCACAAAACCAAGAAGAGGAAAGCCTCAAAGGATACCGCCACTTTACAACACAAGAAAAACTATTCCGACAACACATGGGAAAGCAAATATTCCTTCATTTGAGACCGCAGTCACATTCAACACCTTTTTCAAAGAGGACGCAGATACTGGAGTCGCCGATGAGATTGGCAAATGCAAAGAATGCGGTAAATTAGCGGAATTAAAGGACCACAGCTCACAAAGAGACAATAGTTTTGTTCACACGTGCGGAAAACAAGGCATTGAAGGTAAAACGGAGAGCGCAATTGGTTTGCCTAAGGTAAGGTGTCCACAGACTGATCGCTATAAGAGCAAGTTTCGCGTGAAGCTTCTTCCTCTTGTTACGAAGAGCGATTCGCTGCCGAATCTGACTTCAGAAACATCTTCGGCGCCTTCGGAGCTAATCGTTTCTGCTCACGTTAATGCTGTCGCCAGATCAACCGGCAACATTTGCTTGAGTTGTTCAAAGACTGAATACTCGAGAAGCGATATAGTAAAGGAAACCGAATTGATTAATAAACGCAGGATAAGTCGATCGATGTCGTTAGAGTCTGTTTTCTCCATACAGTCATTTGCTTCTTACCAAGAAAGAGAAAGTGTCAACAGAAAAATCAATGTGCAAGGACTTAAAGTTTTGCCGGAGATAAAGCCCACTCACTTAAGGAAACGCCAGAAACATTTGCGTGAACAAAGTGATAAGGAAGTCACGGGAATTCCTCGTCAAACGACCATAACAACACTTCCTTGGAAATGCAACTAAACTGTTATCAATTTACATCGGTGTTTATATGTCATGGAGCAATTTGCTGATTAAAGGGACACTGTCGCGTAATTTGGACAAATCCAAAGATGCATTTGCAACAACAGAACCTTTAAAACTTATTACACTTTTCTTACATACATGTTGCACTTCAGTTATGTGCATTGAAACTATTTGCTGTTGTCTGCGGTCAAGGTTGATGAGGAAGAAGTGGATTGCAACTTGAAAAGAGTTAGGTTAAAAAAAAAAAACTTTTTCAAGTTTTGCCATTGTATCTTAGAAAAATTGCCAAATAATAATATATTCGTTTCTTTTTCTTCGAATAAATTCATTTGAAATCCACCTTTTCGTGTTTAATGGGCTGTTCATCCAATAGAAAAGTACTTCCTCACAATTTGAACAACTGATAACAAGAATTACCGATGACAGTGCCCTTTTAAAAACATGTTTATAGTTAGATAAAGATGATTGCTATCTTACTTTTGATACTCATTATAGTGGCTAGAAGTGAGAACTTCATTTTAAAGTTGCACGGAAAAAAATTCACACCTATAACTGAATGTTTTTTTTATCAGAATGCCTCAAAAAAATTACATGTAGCTTGGAGAATGAGACAGGATTTGATAGAATGGTTTTGCTGCAAGCACCATTTATGCCTGGCTTGGGAAGCAAAGTAAAACAACTTTTAAAGGCGATTCCTGAACAACACCACAAATGAAAGTATGCTACAGTTTTTAGCACAACTGAATTACTAGTCATGGTATATAGCACAGAATTCAGTGCTCCTGACAATTACAAGTGGCTTTAGTAAGCTAAAGAGGAAAAAATTCAATAAAAAGTGGAAATTTCCAAGTTTCTTTGTTTGTGTGAGTATCAAGTATTGGGAACCAAGAACTTGATGAATACGGTTCTATTGTTAACAACTGACTTTATTTCGGTGTTCATCAATTTTCCCGTACGTGCAAATTAAACATTCAATTCATGATAACAAAGTGTTAAATCCCTGTTTTTCTAACTGAATGAATCTCTGTGTTTTCTGACAAAAAAATCTCTTTTTAATTTCCGAGTGACTTCTTCCTCAGAACTCCTCAAGATCTTAGTTTGGAAATTCAAACTGGGCACAAATGAAATTCATATGTCAATCCAAAAGCCACTGAGATTTGCATCGACGACCCTGTAGTTGTTTATGGAGAAACAGACGTTCAAATTTTCCGGACAGGTGTTTTTAAACCTAGTCACTCGAAAATGAATAAATTACATACAACCATGAAAATTTGGATTTCGAAAATAATTTATCCTGATTCCTTGAGAACATTGTGGTTCGTTTCCTTTCGAACAAACTGAAAATTGTTCCATAGAATGGCCAAACGAGATCATGGCAGCAGTGTCCTGCGAAATCGTTCTTTCCTTCGTTACTCCAAGATTGAAAGTAAACAAATCCAAAATGGAAATTTAGCATCCACTAATGCTGTGAAAAGCGTCCGGGATCTGTTCATCTTCAGTGAAAAACACTGCGAAGCAAGATCTTTCGGTAAAATGGAAGCTTGGATCGATGAAGAAAGCAGAAAAGCTAATCGGGGTACAAGAAGGGATTTTCAACACCATAGAAATTTCTTGAGAAGTTTAAGAACCGAGGCCTCCGCCGAAGCGAATTACAAGTTTGTGCGTTCGCCTGAATTCAAACCCGGTAGTTATTTTTTGTTGCCGGAAAACCCGTCCACTTTTGATTACAATTTCGCGCGTGTTGGTAAATGTGTGCCTTCGTATACTTATATCACGCCAAGGAATCAACAATGTCGAAGCAATGTACTGAGAAAAGAGTTTTGCGAGGTGGTTGGAAAGGAACTGTGTTTTGATTGCAATGGTGGCAAGCTCAGGGAGAGATTCAATCATAAAATGAATTCTTTATATCCTTTCCTTGAATATGACAGGGATAAAAGACCTTACGGTTATTGTCCAAGGGCAGTTCGTCTGACAGAACCACTGCCATCAAGAGTTGATCAGAGGCGGCTATTGGGCATAGAGGGAAGAGACCGTGGCACATTAATAGTATCCCGCGGGATTCAATCGGAACAGGAAAAATGCTCTAGCGATACCCCGATGCCAGGTTTTATTAAGTTACGACCGTACACGAGCTAAAAAAAAAAAAAAAAAAAAAACTCGAAAACGAAAAGCATTTTTTGAAAAACATAAGCATCTAATTGTACCATGAAAATGGGCAGACGTCGCGCTGGTCCACGGAAAAGAAGAAAGGGAAATGACTGATCAAAATTTTAATCTGATTAGGCTTTAGCTTCTAAAATCAACGGGTTTTGAATCTCTATTAGGAACATTAGGAACATGACGCACGCAAAACAGTTTTTCGGGGTCATAATTTAGTCATAACTTAGTGAAGTACTGATCGTCCGGGTGAGTGTAGTTCCAAGATGGACAATTTGCTTCCGCTCAGAGCTGCTCAGGTTGTTCAAACCAAGAGCCGATTACGCTGAGTGTGCAATTTCACGGTTCTGTTTTATTTGTCTTCTTTCAGTTCTGTTTACATTGTTAGTTCACGCAAAAAGCATACGCTCCGATTCTCATGTGTGTGCATCGCCTTTGTAAAAAGAAGAAGGATTAAACAAATTCGGTGAAACCTTCTTCTGATCGTCCGAAGTAAACCATTCCAGTATTTCTTACTTACGGAGGAGTGTGAATTCATCGGAAAGAAGATATTTTCTCTATTGGTCGATACGTTATCTTTCATGTTAGAATTAAATTTTTGCCTTATATTTATCGTCAAGCCAACATTGCGAGCAAGCCTACCAAAGCCTAACATGCTCAACCACCTGAATACGATATAGGTTGGTAAAAACAGTGAAAGTAATATCCATCCATCAACAGCGACAAACTGATTACTGTACCAAAATAGCGCTTGGCATGATGTGTAAGATCATGAATCACTGGATCGATACCGACCACACCGAGTACTTAAAGACGTTTTATCTTCTGTCATCATCTCCTTTATCCTCACAAACTCTATGCTTGATCAGTCAGTAATATTGTAAAGAGAATTCATACGCCTGTCACCTCTGACGTTAAAACGAGGTAGACAGCACTAATCTTAGCTCGTTTTTCATGAGCCGCGGAGTGCATTCATTTTGCGGGCCTGTTCTGTAATGCACTGTCGCTTAACCTAAGACGGTTAAGAGTTTGACTTATTCTGAAAATATACAAGGTGTAATTATACAGGGGCACCCAACGAGCCAAAGCAGCCAAAAGCTGTAGAAAGGCATTTTTAAGTACCTTATGGTGTTTGAAGTCTGTTTAAAGTGATTTTTTGGTTAGCTAGAAAACTTTGATCTGTTCGGATTCCCTAGCTGAAATGTTAATTGCCCGAGAATTTTGGGGAACAAAATCTTTCTTTGAGAAAATACTAGCTGAAGTTAACTTTCTAGGGAACCTTGTTTTCTTTCCGAAAATGCTAGCTGACGTTTTTTACTGCCAAAAACAGCAATAACGACTTCTCCGAAAACCTCAGGGGCCTATGATTTCCACATTACGAATCTTTTAGGCCACGTTTTAGTTCGGAAAATCCGAGTGCACTCTTTAATCGCCGCCAAAAATCCAAGGCGAACTACCCTCCACCGAACAGATATCTACCGAAACTTGTCGTTGGGTGCCCCTGATTATACCAGGTTATTGTCTTGTGATTAAGGCTAATTCTCACGGCTTTATATTTGCACAACTTAAAATAGGAGAAAGACCAACACGTGATGTACCTCTGTTTCAACAACAATTGTTCAACTTTTCGGTTATCTTTCACGAACTTGTAAAGTGGAAAACTTGAAGTTAGCTGCTGCTATAAAATAAAGAAGACAACAGAAAATGTAACATTTGACAGTCTAAGGGAAAAAAATACTGAAATGGAATAACGGACCATCAGTGAAAGCGATTTAAACCATTTCACGTCGCAAGTACTGCAATGTAAAGCGTTATAATTTAGTTTTAAACTTCTTCATTATGTAGCTGGGTTGTTAATACCCAGTCGGACTAATCTGTTAAGTGTTGTATAATCGCAGAGATTTAAATTTAATTTTCTTGTGCCTCAATATATCGAGCCGATCAGCTCTGAGACGGATGCCAGCCGCACGAACTTGTAAACACAGCATGTTTTCTCTTGATCTTTGTTTTAATGTTCTGCCACCACAAATCGCCTTTAATTGTCAGTATGAGTGAATTAATGCATATTGGAGCCAATGATATGAATGCAAATATGTCGATGAAGTCAACTTAATTGTATTCCAGCGAACAATTGACAGATGATTTGTTTCTGAGAGTCGACCCACTAACTTGCGTTACCCCAGCAACACTGTCGTTGAAGACGGAATAATCGCACGTCTGTCACGCTGTAAAAAGACAATATTTCGCGATCTGTTCCTGAACATATGGCGTACAAAGCGAGCCGCTTATGCACGCTACAAGATGTCCAAGACATTTGGAGGCCGCGCACATCTCAAGTGAATTCACAGAGGTAAGAATTCGGTATAATATTAGTTCATCAATTGTTGTTTAAAATCCGTGCCGATGAATTCCTGATTGGAAATTTCATAGTCAGTGCATGTTTCCCATTCTTAAATCATTCCTAGTCAGTAAAAGTCGCTTCACAAGTTTTGTGGGATCCTAAATCAGGGAATATAGCTCATACTTAGGATTAAAACTGTCTGCACGAAGCTCCATGTTTACCGTGAAAGATTCAGTGTGCATTGCCCGGTTGTGCAAATAACAACAAATATACTTAACAAATATACTTAACAATGGTTTTGGACACCGCATTCACTCAGAACAACTTTCCCTGTACGTGTTGGACTTAGCTTTTTGGGATTGCGGAATGTTTTCTTTACCACTTGCAAAGAACATACTCGAAGACGATACGTTTGTTTAGATAATTTTAAAACTATTTTGTTATCACCAGCTGAAGAGTCCATTAAGCGGAACAAGCTTTTGTATGATAGAGGAAACGACTCAAGGATATTAAACTGATTGCTTCGATGAATGCAGGGTTTAAACAATAGTTTGCTTTGAAACACAACTGTTTTAAGCAAGGTCTTTCATTTGCAATTTCAAATCATAACATATATTTTGCCGGAGGTGGCGATCACCTGTTTGGCAGATGTTTGATAAGTTTAGGTACTGCTAGAAATATCAGAATTATGAATGCATCCATCTGCTTTATTTAATTTCGTTAGTTAAGTATGGGGATCTTCTTTGAAAAGCTCGGTAGAGCTTGCTAAGATCTCCTGCCATTATATATTATTTCGTAGCAGATATGCATATATATCACTTTATGTAAAAGACTGATATAATGGACAAATTAAAAAAAAAAAAAAAAAAAAAAAACTGCTGCCATTTCTTAATTCTCAGAGTTCCTTGAAACGACACTTGAATTTGACAGCAAATTAATAACTGTCGAAATTATCACTGATGCATTTAACAAAATAGGTAGCAATCTCATGGAAACTCTTCGTAAGGTGTCAAGCGCCATTTTGCGCTCAGATTATTTGCTAGAAACAGTATGACCTGAGCATTCATGTACTGATCACCCATTGCCGGATTAAGCTTGCTCTGAAGCCGAGGCAATTATGTTTATTAAAGTGAAGTCAAAGAACAGAGAACATTAGGCGTACAGTTACAGCGGTCGTCATACGTGAGATAACAAGATATTGTTCATAGTAAAGCACGGTTTCTGATAGCCATTGCACATTCTCTTTTCGACAGTGATCACATTTGCTGTGTGTTGCGTAAACATCACTTAAATATTATCGTTTTTTGATAGCAACCATTCATTTGCGGTCTATCTGCGCAAATAGCCTACATGTGCAATTTTGTGTTAGTGACATGCGTACAGTACTCGGGACTGAAACAAATTCAACCACTTCTCGAAACAGGAGGGGAGAACCTACGAACTTCTGATTACTATCTTGGAAACTCCACCACTGACTCCTTGGAGTTACTGGCCATTAAACTGGATTCATTCGACAAAAGTCCTTCACGCTGCTGGGATGTGAATGTCGATAGATTCACTATGAGACTACTTTAAGTACAAAAACGTTTGAACTTGGCGTAGTCTTCGGCGCAAAAAAACGAACTGAAAAGCTTTGAAACTATTTCTCGGCACATTTTGGACGTTTCTTGAAGTTTTAGCCGGGACACATTGACCGCTCTAAAATGGTGCAGCGTGCAAATGGTGACGTAAAATGTATTGAAAACGGTACCTTTAAGTTTCAAGTTTATTTGTGCACTATTTTGAGGATCGAATGCAAGGAAATAGAATGCAAATAATAAAAAACTTTCTTCACTTGGGATGGAGCTTTGCCGAAAACAGGACACAACAAAGCGAGGAATGTACCACGTGGATTCACTCCCGTTTGAGGAAGAGGGTAGTTCTGAAATGCCGCTTGACCTCCTCATGTACAGGAGGAGGCAGATTATCGAGCTTCTTCGTAACACTTGCTTGTTGTTCAGCTTTTAAACTTACAATAATTTTTGCATTCGCCGTAATATACATAATGGAAAACGTTTGGGCTTAGTTAGTAGAGCACCAGACTACGTAAGTACCGTGTGCGAAGTTGCTAGTTCAAACCCAGGCCGGACCAACACTCAGGGTCCTTAAGTAAAATGAGGAGAAAGTGCTGCCTTTGTCATAACACCTACAAACGGTCAGACGTTCTAGTCTTCTCGGATAAGGACGATAAACCGTACACCGCCGGTTAACCAGTCTCTTTGTTGATTTCGCGTAGCTTTGCGGTTTTAAGTGCTGCGGAGAATTAGTTGAGTTAGCATTATATAAATATACTGAATATTTATTTATTTATTTATTTATTTATTACGAAAAATAACTGCCTCTTATGGTTTCGAATTTTGCGTGCACTACTTTGACAATAATTCACATTAATTTGAACAATTTACACTGAATATGCGTTCCATTACTGTAGTTGTCATGGTGGTGTCTTTCGCACTCTTTATCTTAAAAACGCCGTCTCGAAACCAGTACACAACACTAGAACTGACAGCTAGCATGTACCAATGCAGTTTATTTGTATCCTTACTTTGTTATACTTTGCCACTTTACAGAATCAATCTCAACACAGTTACAGTCGCTTTTGACAGAAACAGAATCTACGAAATGCCTCACAGCTCAGCCAAGGGTACACCACTAGAACAGCCAGGCATACTGGAAATAGAGGTGACTAGAGCTGAGCATGCGCCAATGACTGCCCAAAGCGACACTCGACCAAACGTCAACACCTACCGTGATTACGTCACACCGCCAAGCACATGCGCAGTGGAAGACACTCGTTCCATCCATTCGAATTCAGATGGATCCCCTGATAGGGTGCCCAGAACAAACATTTTATCGCGCATGGCAAAGACCAAGGCATCATGGGTAGAAAACCAGAAGCTTCCAGGAGATTTACCTCAGAGAAGGAGCCCAATTCTTTGCAAGGGTAGACCACTTGGAAGCAACTCGCTGACTCCTTTCATGGAGAACAAGTTGTCCATGGACAGAGGAACTAAAGGAGTCCGCGACGGAAAGAAGTTTGATTTATTACCCATTTCAAAATACCTAACGCAGTATAGAGCGGAGAGAAAGCTAAGAAAAGAGAAAAGTTTACCCCTTGTTCGGATCAGCTCTTATCACACCGTCTGCGGCTGCGTGGACGGCTTAGGATTCTGGGATTGTCCAGAAGAGGAGCCGAACGAAGCTAAACAATCAGCGACTTTCTTCACTACTAAGGACGTTTTCAAACCTTTCCGCACAAGATTGTTACCCACGCGAGGGGAGTCTTTGTACATTGACCCTTTACAGGACAAGTTGAACGCTCACACAGTAAATGACGTCAAGTTACCGAGGCTTTACAGCAGTGGAAACGAAACTTTTGTCACTGAAACGAGCACACGCTTAAAGACAAGACACAGCAGACTTGATAGAAAAAGAAGCGTTGCTTTCCCTGTTATTGTTGGATGAAAGTGTATTTCTTCAATTAGTACAATTCTCTAGTAGCATTGTGGAATTTTCTTTGTGGACTGATGGGGCCAAACACTCGATACGGGACAAAGATTTCACCAGCATAGCACTGAGTCACTGTAAAAAGTTTACTATATCCCTCGGGTAAAATCCCTCTGGAACCGTCAGTTATCAAGCCATTTCCAAAACCTAGCTTTTAATACTTTACTTCAAGAATCCAGACTCACTATTCACTGAGCAGAGCCCGGTATTTCTTGTGGTGATTTTTTGTACATTTACAAGATGTGGTTCTAACTTTTGCGTCAGCAGATAGATGAAATCCTAGTGTTTAGTATTCAGATCATGAAAATAACGGAGTATTTCTTTATGGGCGCTGTTTTTTTTTCAAAAACAATTACCCAGAGTCTCACTTAAACCCAGTTAAAAGGCCATAACTCGGTTCAAGGCTCAAGGTTTTTTTTAATTTAAATTTCTTTTATATTCTTAGGTTCTATAAACAATTTTTCCCTACACAAGTTCTTATATTTCGAAGGTTACGCAATAAAACCAATTGGGGCTCATCTTTCGAGCTTGGGCGACCTGTGAGTTAACACAAAAAGGTTATCTAGTACTTATTTCGCAGTTTTAACCCCACATTCTGCTAACAGGCTGAAGTTATAGGCACTTGTTCTACATCATGAGCTTGTAACTTAAATGACTTCCTAATCTTTTATTCTGAAAACAATAGGTTTAATGTCAACCGTTAGTATTGTCTTAAATTATTTCACCTGCTCAGAAAAGCAACCAGAGTACGCAAAACGTTTGTTTCATATGGCTGCAAGTCTTTGTTCGTTTAATCTCTCTGTTCTGTCTTGAAACCTATCTTTTCTATGCTTTAAAAAAGCGCCGCCAAACCATTTGAATTTTTAAAAAGCGCCGCCAAAAGCCAAAAGCGCCGCCAAACCATTTGAATTTTTAATTACCTAAAAGCTTTTAATTTGAATGTGTTTCTCACACAAAAGACTAGCTCTGTCATTGAATAATAACTCCAGACCCGTAAATAATGTAAATTATCCGGCTGTGTGTGTTTGGTTATGGTGGTCTATATTTGATGAATATACACCAAAACAGACTCAAATTTCAGGCACGAGTCTTAACGGAATTGCACAGGAAAATTCAATAAGCCAACCTGGGTGTACAAAGAAGGTGTACAATGAAATTTGTTCACAAGCATGGTATTTCCAAGCAGACCACGAACTTTTATTCATAATTATCAAGTACATAGCTTAGTACAAGGCAAGCGAGTGTACGCTAATCATGTCGGATGGATTCAACACAGGCTAGTTAAGCCAGTGAGCTAGTCTGACATTATGCGCAGATATAAACCGAAGTATTCGATAAATAAGAAAAATAATAATTTAAAAGATCTTGGAAGTCTGCGGGTGAATTCGTACCTTCCAAGAGCTAAATCGACGTCAGACAGTTTGTGGAACTTTGATGTGATACAAGAGCAGGATTTACAACGATGGCGACAGAATCATGTTTGGGAAGCGACTGAAGACTTTTTTGAAGCGAAACAATATAATTTTCCCCGCCATAAACATTTTCCTGACGAGGCAACGGGATCATTGACTTCGAACACCAAGGAATTAAAGTTGTTTGATGTTTCCAGCCAGCCAGGCACCAGTAAAAATGAAAGCTTGTTTTTTCAAGCTAACACAGAAGATGTGGAATGTGAAGTAAACGAATCTGCTTTGGTTGTTTGTTCTTCAAGCATGGAAACAGCTTCACCAGGATATGAAAAACCGACTCCTCGATCTCGTACAACTGACAGCATGGAAGGATTCCAGTCAAGAAATTCGCTCGATGATAGAGCCGAGCAAATACGAAATCCCAAGATCGATCCGCCAGTTAGAATAAACAGAGATATTCGAACATCAATGAGACCTTTACCATTTGTACCAAAACCGAGCCAAGAAAAGCGCAATTTTAACGAACCTAGGCGAGGGTGTCATGGCGAAAAACAAGAATCTAAAAGCTTTGACACGGACATCTGCGTCATAAATGGAAGAAAAGTCGCAAATTCTATGCCTCTAGAATATCAGAATTTAAGACGTTTTCTTCCCTTACTAACATTGTTGCAGTGTCCAGATTATGACTCTGCTGTCATCGAAGTTGTTCGAGATTACAACGACCCTTGCTCTGGCGTGGCTTCAAATTTGTATTCACCGTACTAAATAATTTTTTCTTCAACTCTCTAAACACCGCAACGCCGCTTTTTTGTACGAACCGATTCACACATACGCTTACTACAGGTAGCCCAAGCGTACTATAAGAGTTCGCGTATGGGAAATATAATTTAGAATTAACAACTAGTCTCAAACTGGTAAAATTCATCAATAAAGTAGAAATAATGTTATCTGGTGTTGTTTTCTGTCTTCTACGAGGTTTCAGCGGGATTAGAGTAATAGCAGTACTAACAGTGAATCAATTAAGATCAGTGTCTGCTCAGATCATGTTACACCGCTCAAATCGCGAGGAAACTTCGCAGGAACACAGAAAACAACACCAGGTAACATTGATTGTACTTTATTTCCCATATAAACTCTTATATAACGCTTGGGCCATCGGCTGTGGGTTACCTGGGAAAAATTACATAAAACGTTTAATGTGAGTCACCAATGCACAGTGAAGTAAATATGTAGACGTTTTGAACGCGGGCAAACAAATCCCTTTCTTTTTCTAAACCATGCATGAGAAGTTAACTGATACACGTGGATTCTGAAAAAGCAAATCATTACGATAACCATTATAAATTTTCCGACCGCCCAGAATGCCACTGTCCTTCGCGACATGTACTTACACTGCCTAGTTTTTAAATCGGGAGTCATAAGAATTTGCATACTTACAACTAGTAGTCGGCTATGATTGGCCAAGATATTTAGCTCAGGGAATGTTCGAGTTTCTGGGATTTTTAAGCTGCTGTAAAGGTTTGGATGTGTGAAGTAAATCCCATGGTGCGATAAAGTAGAGTAAAACGTACCGCTTCCATCGATGACCTCACTAAGCCATGGCGGTGCATCATAAAAAGTTTTATATAGAATTTCGGCCTGGAAGACAGAGTATTTTGCCGTTTTAATCGTCTCTGTACACCTTGTAGAACCGGAAATATCACTAATTTATGTTTGCCGTGACGCCGAAAATTCAAGCTCTCTGGTGTGTACAAAAATAACAACACAATTAAGACTTTGCTTGCAGAGATTTAACTCTTTTTTAGACGGCGCATCATAAACAGTCTTACATCGAATTACAGCCTTGAAAGAGTATTTTGCCGTTTAAATCGTCTCTGTAGGCCTTGTTGTACGCACTGTAGTACGCCTTGTACGCACTGTAGTGCGACCACAACCAATGTTGATTTTTTTTTGCCTCTGATTGGCCGCTTCCAAAAGAATACAGAAAACATCCGATCTGACCGGTGGTAATTATTTAGGGTAATAGTCCAGTTTCGAGTTCGCCATGGCCGCTGAATAAAAGTACTGAGAATGCATTTGTACAGGGATAGCCTCGACCCAAAGTAAAAATTCACAAATTCCAGTGAGGAGATGGCCTGTTTACGGCTCTGTCTATTGTTTAATTTTCAAATTTGTGGCACCTTCCCGCCGGTATTTGTGAATATTTTACTTTAGGTCGAGGCTAACCCTGTACAAATGCGTTCTCAGTGCTTTTATTCAGCGGTCATGGGGAACTCGAAACTGGACTATTTTCCAAGAAGTTCGGGATAAGGTATATTACACATATAAAACCGATCTATCTGAGAAGAGAGAGTATGATACTGAGATCCTTGAAAACGAGGTGGCAACATTCTCGTGGTGAGAGCCCAGCGACCCTGGCAGAAACCCTGGAGAGCTCAAATCCAGTCCTCTACCCAAACGTAAATGCGGTAATCACCATTCTCCTCGCAATGCCGGTTTCAACGGCCACCCCGAAACGTTCCTTCAGTTCGATGCGCAGCGTAAAAACCCAGTAAAAACCTACCTGAGTGCCAGCATAAAAACAGAATGGCTGTGGCTTCCCTTGCTCTGATGCATGCGTACAGGGAAATCACCATAGACGTGGAGGCTGTGGCCTGCCCGTCATTTTTGCGGCAAATAGAACAGGCTCCTTAACTTTGGGTTTCCGTAGAACTCCATAGGGATCCATAGAACTCAACAGAACTAGAGTTTTTCTCGAAAAAATATTGTCAAGATACGCTGACATTTTTCAATATATACCAGTGGTTTTCTTAGTGTTTTACAGGCATCCAGAATGAATTCATGAAAAATGTCTTTTTGTGATGGAGATCGCGTTTATATTGAAGAAAAGTCACTGAGACACAATGGCATTAAAAATATGGTTCTTGTTTGTAAAACCATCCAGGGTTACAATAAAATTCACGAAAAAAACACTTGACATCTGTTAATGAAAGCCCTGGCGAAGTTATCAAACAAGGTTGGCTTCAACGTTCCTACTTTGCTCGATCCAACATTGTTCGACCGTTTGGCCGCTCATTTTGGAGGATGTTCGTGCAACAATTCTTGTTCGATCAAGTGTTGGATAAAGTTTGCTTTTGATCAAACATTTTAAGCCCAAACATTTTGCTCGACGAAAAATGTTGCAGTGCCTTGCCACCCTTGCAAAAAAAGTTGTATCCTGAAGCGAATCACGTTCGCCCTGGTAGCCAATCAATAATCGCTATTTTGGTGCTGTCTTTGCAGATATCCGGTTCAATAGCTGGTTTAAAAGTTCTGCGAACTAATTCGGGTTTATTTTCATCATCTCCTTAAACGCCGGTGTATCTTGCAATGATGACTGTACAATGGTGTGGAACATACCCTTTTTTTCAGCTCGTTCTCTTATTCCATGTTTTTTCCTCGCCTGACACCGTCACTTAACGTCCTCTATCAGCCCTAGTACCATGAGCATTAACGCTAACGCTATAGAAGCGCTTTTCGTTTTCGTTTTAGTGCTATGTTTTAAATTAAATTTAGCGCCAACTTGTACCGGTAGCTTGTTTCGTCTAGCAATGTTGGATAGTGTCTTGCCACTATCTCAACATTCACATCCGACAACGTTGGATGTGGGATCCAACTTTGTTCGATAGTTTGGCCAGGGCTTAAGTCTATTTTTTTAACTCATCTGACTGACGAAATCGCAAAGTTTGGAACGGGCTTACAAACTAAAAATGGCTAGCTACACCCCTGTTTTATATTCAAGCGAAAAGCATATGGCGATGTTCTGATCAAGGGCATTCTTTTTATAAATTGGCTAAAATACAGGAACATCCCGGTCAAATACTTATGTAGAATCAGAACTTTATAACTGAAATATTACGAGTTTGAAAAACAAATTTACTTAGCAAGCGTGCACTTTGCTTTTTGTGTAAATACGCAAACCATAAAATGACCAACGGCCGCGTTTCTGCTACATTCTTACCTCAAAACAATAGATGAGCTTTTATCATGCTAAACAGAATTTAAACACGCTCCCATGCAGATTCTAAACTCTAAACACAATAGCTATTCATGATTTTCGTCAGGCGCGAAGTCACCAAATAATTAACCTACTTTATTCAGCCATGCGCATTTTAACCTAAACACCCTTTTGAATTTCTTAAACGGACTCCTCGGTTTTTTACTTTAACGAAACAACTTTTAAACGCAGTCCTTGATCTCTGATCGAATTTCCTTCATTCAAGATGAATTTTCCACCAATTGGCATCCAGTTTAAAACGGCGATGAAACTCCGAGCGTGGGGCTTGACATATCGCTGATCCTGTAATCAGAACATGTCCAAGAATTCTAAGTTCAAGATTTGTACAAATGACCAAACATGGAAGCTGACTTCATACGGCTGATGCTTTACACTGAGAGAGGCGCTGAACGTACTTTTAACAACGGATCGACGTGTCCTTCTGTTCTGGACTACGATTTCAGTCTGAATCGTATTCCTCATGATGAGATGTCTTTCGAGTCCAAGCCTGGTTTGTTTAACGAAACAGCCGACAACGTGGTGAGTGACATCAAATTAATTTTGGGTTGAATGAAATGTCAAGAATCCTAACTGACCTTTCAGGTAGAATAATTTTCTTTTTTCACTATTCTCTGATTTGTTTAGATTTGCTGAAATAAAGCCACGGCTAAACGATCAAACATTTTCATCCAACATTGTGTTTGCCAAACATAACGTTGGGTGGCTAAACGGACAAACAATGTTTGACCAAACATAAGACAGACAAAGCGCGTCCACAGATCAGAACGATTTTTACATATTATCGCTGAAATTTCGTCGTTATGTGGTTCATTTGGCTGCTTCTTACCGGCTGTACACGCTTTGTTGGTTGTCAACTGCCATCATTAGAATGATAACACAAAGTGCAAGGCTGGAATTAAAGTAACGGCTTGAAACTACGATTACAATTGCTGCTGAAAAAATATAATTAAGTGACAAAGAACTAGCGCGAACATAAGTCAAAATTCTTAAAAGAACTAGCGC
Organism: Pachyseris speciosa; assembly: GCA_016490735.1. Taxonomy (NCBI): domain Eukaryota; kingdom Metazoa; phylum Cnidaria; class Anthozoa; order Scleractinia; family Pachyseridae; genus Pachyseris; species Pachyseris speciosa. The sequence continues at coordinate 204,418 of JAEMWC010000378.1, forward strand.
GAACATATGTCAAAACTTACAAAAAGTCGTGTGTGTTTTCTTATTTTGCCTTCCACTATAAAACCTTTTACTCAGTTATCAATTATATTTAATCTCATTACAGCTATGCGGATACCTCATCACTGCAATTCACCCAAACACCCCAGGAGAACAGAGGATTAAAAGCATTTGCAAAGATTTTTTTTTTACTCATCAGTACTTACACTACACACTACTGTTGTGCTTACATTACAGTATCATTTCATTAGGTAAAGAATTTACGAAAAATGTTCACCTGCAGTTACTTATTAATTTAACATGCACAGTATTTCCGACGGCAGCACATACACATAACTATACGCAACGTACTATCTAATCAATCCGTCTAAATGTATATTTAAAGTATTTTATGATTAGGAAGAGTGTTACACGCTAAGTCCTTCCAAAAAATATTTCTGGTTGAGATTTGCTATAAAGTCGAACATTGAAATTTCAAACTTTAAAGGAGAACAGTTTATCACTTAAATTTTTCTTTTGTTTTTGCTAAAAATCCTTGGTGAGGGAGCAGATACTGCATGGGGGCGCTTATATAATGGAGAACATAGCCAGCTAAATCGACAGTATCCGATCACGGAATTTATGAAGAGAGCTTTTCTTACAACGAAAGAAAACGTTTTTCCTTGCGAGCATCGTACCATTCAGTTAGAGTCATAGACGTAACAGAAATGTGGCCAACATTTGCTAAACAATTTACAAAGTGACATTTATCCTTCATAGGGAAACAAGGTGGAAATCGTGGGTATCACATTCTTCATATATATACAACAACGTTTTTTCAGGCAAGTTTGCGTAATTTCAGTTTACCGTGAACAAATAGAACAAATTCAAGGATACTCATTGGCATGCACTGTTGCTCCTTAATCTTTACATGACGGCGACATCTCTTTTGATGAAAGCAAATTCCAAAATGTAGTAGAATACAAAAGTGGCGCCTATTAATAGCGCCGATAACGTGACCCCAAGCTGGGTGGAGGGTTTCGTGCGTTCCACTTGGTGCTTGTCTACATTCGCGCTTCCCGAGGCCCACATAGCTGGGCTGCCGGCCAATCTCGGGTGGGACCTCGTTCTAGTGGGCATTGCACACAGGTACAGTGGTCGTCAACTCATAATCAGTTGACAACAAACTGGGGTTGCATCATTTTCCATTCTTCCCATTGTGGGGAGTTGGGCCGGGATGCATAATCCGAGACAGCTGTGCCGTGACCGTTAGGATGGTGTGAGCGTCTCACCGGGTCGTTGCACGGCAGGTTCTCTGGGCTGGTGCCGGAGGACGGTCTGTATTCAAGCGGGGGTCTCACGTTTTCTTGTTTTTTCTTTTTTTTTTTTCTGACCACGAAAATGAGAGAAGCAACCAGATCAACTGGCTTGTTGCTTTTGATAAAGAGATGTCGCCCTGTAGTGCCGATATTCTAAGCACCAAGGAAATTCTCCTGACAAGAACAATGTTGATGTGTAGTGAAATGATACGAAAGGAAAATGATTAAAACCTTTCCAAAGTACACTGACTGACTTCAACGTGATTAAAACCCGTACGCCTGCAAAGTGAACCAACTTCAATGGGATTCAAACCCGTAAAAAATTCGGTGCCAAAGCCTGCAAAGTAGATCAACTTAAGCGGGATTCAAAACCGAAAGCTTTGTGGCATTGCCGGTACAAGTATCTTTATGAGTTAAGCAAGTATTGAGAAATAGGAGATCGGACGTGTTTCCATGCGAAAATTAAGTATGAAACATTTAAAACCTATTGAGAAATATTTTGACAAAAAGACTCACATTTACTCGTATACACTGTAAACTAACCGGCTTTTTTCTTGAGTGGCAGGACGGCATTGATTCACTGGATCACACTCTGAAAGTTCATCGCTGAAGCCGGAGGAGGTTTTGTATATTTTCAAACGGTGGTCGCAAGTTTTCACGGTAGAAGTAACCAGTCACTATTATGTCATCATATAAACCTTAAATGATAAGATGAAGATTGCGTTTTTTAGTAAAGGGATGATACTACGTCATATCAAATTAGAGCTTCCGAAGTAAACTGGCTTCAACGGGATTCAAACACGTTAATTTTGTGGTGTTGATGAGATTACTTTTCCTTATAAGGCCTTAAAGCCCTTGACGTGAATCAAAGGAGGAGTTGTTTTCACCCAATGACATGATTTTTCTTCTTATATGGTGAACGACTGGTAGCCGGCCAGTCTAGAAAAAAAATTGCTTTGCTCTGATGCTATGAATAGACTGTCACCAGGAGCCCCAGCAAGGGCGTAGCTAGAGGGAGGTCCTGGGGTGCCCTTGACCCCCTCCCCCCATTTGTAAGCCTTTTCTAAGCAAACAACCTACAACATCCAGGTGAAGAAATCGTCATGACGATATCTTGGCCTGCAAAAGCCACAGTGTGACCCCCCCCCCCCCCCTTTGAAAAATCCTGGCTACGCCCCTACCTAGGAGCGTACAACTCCCATACTAAGCCTATGTCATGGCATTTTCAAAAACCGATCTATTATCTATTTTTAGACGTGAAAAAGGGCAACGAGTACGGCAACGGCTACGAGAGCGCCACAAAAAATAGTTTTAAGGAGCGAAAACAAAGGCTCTGCTCGTGCAGATACTTGTGGCACGTGCAGCGATTTGTGATTGGTCATCTGGGCTCCTGGCAGGAGCCCAGAGTCTGATATTGGCGGGAAATTCAATCAATTGGTTTGTGAAAACGCCGACAGGAATATAGGACAGTTGTACGTTCCTAGTGATGAGCTCCTGCTTTCACTGATTAGCTTTCTTTATTCTGCAGAGTTTTATTGGGCTCATTAAGACTCGGGAGTGTTGACGGATTGGAAGAAAAACTTTGAAGTTCGAGGAATTCAGACTCTCCTTGTAAGGTTTGGAGGTTACCCAATATTAAACACTTCGATGAGAGGAGAATGAAAGGATGTTGTGGAAAAACCTCTAAGCAAGAAGACGAAATCTGACAAAATTTTGTTGCAACACAACCAATCCTCATCATTTATAACCAAGAAAGCTATTATGTTATGTGGCTGGACTGGAAGTTTGAATGAATAGAATGGCATCAACGATACAAACAAGATGATGAACAAAAAATACAACTTGTCGAGCAATAAGGCAACATGGTAGCGGGCATTACCCCTTAAATCTACCAAATCAAAGATTGAGGCCAAGCATTAGCAGCTATGCATTTGCACTGCTCGTTTTATTCATGTGGGTACTTGAACCTGAGCATTAGCTATGCCAATGCTGATGAGGTCTAACAAGGCTGAAACAGCTGTCCATGGCTGGTAATGCTTGGGCTCAATCTTTGATTTGGCAGATTTAAGGGTTGATCATATTCGAATGTTATTTTGCGCGCTTTAAGCAATTAATTATATAATGCCCGCTACCATGTGGCCTTAGTGCCCTTTGAGTGGCTTCAGCTTACCAGATCACTTTAATTTGTGAGGCATCCTTGTCACTCCAGACCCATCCCACAAACTTTACATTTGCACTGCTTGTTTTATTCATATGTGGGTAACCACATGTCCTCTAAAAAGGCTATTATTTTTAATTTAGGCGTTGAAAAGAGAGTTTGAAAAGGGTTTGCTTCCCATCCAAACAGCGAGCGTTTTAGACCAAATTAAGTTTTTGCATGAAGTTCATTTGCACAATACAGTACACTAAAGCATTAAATTTGATTCAGTTTAGTGTACGTATTTTGTCTCATGGACGCAATGCAAAAATGGCTGCCTTTAAATTATTCTTTTGTTCTTATTAAAAATATCCTTACTAACCTCGCTTTTGAGATTAAACTTCTAAAGAATTTGTTATCCCGAACGAGGTTAGCATGGCTATTTTAAATACGAACAAAATAATAATCTAAAGGCAGCCATTTTTGCATAGAGACGATTGATATTAATAGTTTAGATTAACCGGCCTCTTCATTATCCGGACTAAATGTCCCGGATAATCGAGGTTCGACCGTAGCTGATTCTACTCAAAAAAAAAAAATAAATAAATAAATAAAAAAGTAAAATAAAAGGTTTTTCTTTTTGTGAACTGAAAGAACGCCCTTTAGACAAAATGTCGTTTACTACTTTTATCTGATCCCGATGTTTCTTCGTGGACAGCTTTTGCTTTGACCGAAAAAAAAAAAAAAAAAAAAAAAAAAAAGGAGGAGAAAAGGAGATGCAACAGCTCTGGTCGATATAGCAACATTCCTTAGATTATGTATTTAACCTAAATTAAATAAGCCAAGATTCACGCCGGCGAAACGACTTTCCATTTGTTTTCCTTTTTCATGATCTATTACTAATTTTCCGTTCCTTTTCCTTTCCCTTTCAGATGGGCGTTTACCTTGGCTGTCAGCTTCATAGGAAGGTTTTCACCTGAATGTTATCTGAGTAAAAATCATCCGTTAGGTTCAAGTCTTCAGTTCATTTCCCAAGTACCAACATCTTATATTCTGAAATAAGGCATTTTTGCGGGCCATGCAAAATGCTCAGCAAGCGGGAAAGGATTAATACGTCAGGATGAATTTTGGACTAAGCCTAAATTTTATTGTTTAGGGTCCATTCTCCCGAAACGTGTTTGGGAATTTAAAGTTAATGCAAGACTTCTCTAGTCACTCAATTTAACTTTCGTAAAATTAAACTGAAGCACTATAGGATTAATTGAATTGCTCAAGACAAAACATGAAGGACCGAATATGGTTGTGGGAATCCACATTAAACTTCTATGACGAAAATAAATCTAATCCTAAATTTAAAATAAGCATAACATAAAAATAATAATAATAGTCATAACTCCCAGTCAAAACTTAATCAAGCTTTACCCCAGAAAAAATACCAATTAGGGGTCGTACACAACTTATTAATGATGTGGTTCCTATAAACCCTTTCGCCCTTCATCTTTGATTATTTTTACTTCCAATTTACAATTCATCAGCTATGGTACTTTTCAAGGCGCGAAACAAAGTTAACGTTTCTGCAGGGCCCAGTTGTTCAAAACACGATTAAGCTAATTTGGGGTTAGAGTTAACTTTCAATCCACTTTAGTCAGTTACTGTTATTACTGAAATTTAACTTTACTTTAAGCGTAAAATTTGATTTACAAAACCTTCTCATCGAGTGAGATGAAAACTTCGGTTAACTCAAAATCCTGGGTTAATCGGCTTTCGAACAGCCGGCCCCAGGGTAACTTTTGATCTCCGATTAGCTGCACTTAACGTTTTCGAACAACCGAGGGTTTGGGTCAAGGGTTGGATGATTTCTTGAGAGAGGACACCCATTATATATGTATATTAGAAGAAACGAAAACTGCAAAATGTCTCTTCCTAAGTATCTAAGATTATTATGCAACGTAGCAGCGTTGTCAAACGCATTTAGAGAAGTTATTTGAAAAATAAAGCAAACATTTTCACCCCCTTGCCTATGGTGGCAGTCATTTTAAGGGCGGACAAAGCAAATACGTGATATAAGGCAAGTCGATAAAGATTCTTCACTGGTTTTTGGAAAGCCAAGGATCGGCTGAATAAAATTATTCTGGAATCAGGTCAGTCAGTTCATTAATGTTTTATTGGCAGATCGATTGAGATTACAACTTCAGTGGACTGGTGTAGTTGTTTATAACATTCTCTAGTCTGATTTTCCGTTTTGGAGATTTAGAGATAGTACATTATACAAAGCGCTTTCTTTGCCATGGACTTGCGAAGGTCCAGCTCCCTTGTTCCCGCTTGGTTTGTCGCTCTGCGAAATGACTGCTACCAGGCTAACGATTCGTCTTTTCTTTTTCTGTGTGCAATTTGAAGTTTGCTGAGGCTTCTGGAACTCAGGACGGTCATAACTACCCTCAGCATTCGGTTTGGACTGGAAAAAAGACAGAAAATTCTTATTTTCCCGAAATATCCAAAGCTCGTTGGGTTTTGATCTATCTTCGCCGCAACCAGTCTATTTTAGATTGGTTTCGTCTTAAAATATTCGCGACCTTGTTGAAGTCTAAATTCATGATGCTCTTTGAATTCATTTGCCATCACGTTGAAACATAGCGCTCCCATCTGATCAATTCTGTCATAGGATTTTACAAAATCATTATTCTCGAAGATAACTGATTGATTTGCTAGTGTATAAGAGCTGACATTATAATTTCCCATAGCAGTGGATAACAATTTTTTTCGTTTGTTGCGCGCTTGATATTTGATGATACTTCTAAGGTTTGTTGTGATGGCCGCAGGTTTGCTTGACCACACCATAAAGACACAAAAGCAACAAAACAAAAGGAAAATCACTGCGTTGACAATTAAAAAGCGGTTGCTGTGTTGAGCTTAGGGCCTCCATAGTTTTCATTTTTCTTCTACGAAATGTGAAAAAGGGGAACAACAAACATCGAGTAAACAAGGACAGCGATAAATGTAAAAGCCACAAAGAAGGGAACCATATTCGTTTTTTACCAAAGTCGTCGGCTAGGCAAGTATGCCAGATGATATACTTGCCCTGGTCAAATTTTGCTTGCCCTCGTGAAAGTGCAGAATTATAGAAAAAACGCCGGTGAAATAATTATGTGAAACTGGAACATTTGCCTTTTTTATACTCACTCTTATCTTTGTTGGTTGGAAGTGGTCTCGGGAATCGTTCTGGACTCCAAACGAAGTGAAGTAATACTTTTGTCCGTGCCTCCAGTTGCAACTGATTTTGCGTCCACTACTCAACCGGGCACACAAAGCAATAATATATGGGAGCGTTGGCCAGCCAAGCCACCGTCCCGTTTATTAAGTCGCCGTCGCTTAGCGACGAGCCGCTTCTAGTAATACCCATTTTTTGGTTTTTGTTTTTTTTTTGTCGTGGTGTCCGCCGAGAAGCACGTGCCCCTCTCGGCCAGAGGAAGAAACAAGGACACAAGTAAAGAAAGAAATTTTTTAATAGCGGCGCCGGGAATTGATCTCGCGACATTCCAATTCCTGCCTCGGCCTCTTATCCGACTGCGCTGATGAGACATCTCTTGCGGTCAGAAGAGAATTTTGTAGTAAATAAAGTCATGAGGTCGGTCACGCATCGTCTCTTTAAAAGCCTTTCAATTCTCAAGGGTTACAGAGAAAAGAAATGTTTTGTCAGAATTGAATTACTCCAATGTACATCCAATAGCAAAGGAATTTATTTGAAAGCGTTTATTTTAACAACATCGATGAGTGGGAGTCCGATCTTAACTAAAGCTATTCGGAAGACCGTAAATGTTTTTAAACTGATTTTGTAGATTTTGGTGACCATAAAATACAGGGGTGAGAGTCGGAAATCGCGAAATCCTTTCAAAAAGATATGTTACATCAGAATTGAATTACTCCAATGTACCTCTTATGCGAAATGAATTTACTTGAGCGTTCCTTTTCACCCGGTTTTGAAATAAACAAATAATTGACCGAGTTAGTGATGATGCAATACCGGACGTACTAGTGATGGCGCAATACCGGAAGTGAAATCAACCAACACAGCTCTTTTGCATGGCGTTGTTTGAACATAGCAGTGAAAACGTAAAGCTTGTGGGATGTGGCTGGAGTGACAAGGATATACCTCACAAATTAATGTGATTTGGTAAGCTGAAGCCACTCTAAAGGCACTAAGGCCACATGGTAGCGGGCATTACCCCTTAAATCTACCAAAGCAAAGATTGAGCCCAAGCATTAGCAGCCATGGACAGCTGTTTCGGCCTTGTTAGGCCTCATCAGCATGGCATAGCTAATGCTCAGGCTCAACTACCCACATATCCATAAAACAAGCAGTGAAAACGTAAAGCTTGTGGGATGTGGCTGGAGTGACAAGGATATACCTCACAAATTAATGTGATTTGGTAAGCTGAAGCCACTCTAAAGGCACTTAGTGCCTTTAGAGTGGCTTCAGCTTACCAAATCACATTAATTTGTGAGGTATATCCTTGTCACTCCAGCCACATCCCACAAGCTTTACGTTTTCACTGCTTGTTTTATGGATATGTGGGTAGTTGAGCCTGAGCATTAGCTATGCCATGCTGATGAGGCCTAACAAGGCCGAAACAGCTGTCCATGGCTGCTAATGCTTGGGCTCAATCTTTGCTTTGGTAGATTTAAGGGGTAATGCCCGCTACCATGTGGCCTTAGTGCCTTTAGAGTGGCTTCAGCTTACCAAATCACATTAATTTGTGAGGTATATCGTTGTTTGAACATAGCTTAGTAGTATTGGAGATATCGGTTATCGTCGAGAAACTGGTCAACGGATCGAAGACGCAGATTTATACTAAATTCTTCGCTTTCTTTGAAGTTTTCCTTTTTTTTTTCTTTTCACACTTATTACAATGCTCTCGTGAATGTTTAGCGGTCGGGAATCCTTATGCGATATGAGGCCAGGTTGCTTGTGCTGAACTGATTGCGAACGGGACTTTGAGCGAGATGCCAACGAATTTGCTAGATATCAGGAAGGTCTCTGAAGAGTCGCTTGGCAGCGATGAAACAACAGTTGTCAGACTAGCCATTACAGCTTTCACAAGTTAATAAGTTTTCACAAGTTATTCACAGTCAAGTTTTCACAATTATTATTCTTTGAAGTTGTCAAACAAATCGAAGAGCCAGTGTTTTGTTGCCAGGTTTCTCGCGTAGCGAATATGCATAGAATCGGCTCAGTACTTTTCCGTGTTAAATTGCAAAATAGGTTTACAGCTTAAGCGTTGACAAAAGCAAAAGAAAAACAAGTGAAAAGGAATAGAAAAAAAAAGATCAAAGAAAAAAATTAAATCCATTGGGACTTGAACCACCGACCCTACGCCACCATCACAATAGGACAGGAGCGAAATAACCCACGTGGCCACCAAAACCGTCTTAAAATTCGGTCTCTATTTTTAAATTCTTTATCATTCGGAGTCACGAATTGTCTGTCATGCCAACTGAAAGGTGACAAAAACTGAATTACGATCAACTTGAACTCATCCCGTACATTAATCCGGCTCGGATGGTCAAAAAGGCCGCTTCTAAATTCTCGCAGAATTTCTTGTTAAGCTTTTAAAATAGTTACAAGAATCCCCAACCATAAAGGAAAACTAAATGCACCAAAGCCGGGCACGAAAACTCTCAAAGAAACGAGCGGGTGGAAAAAAAGAGGGGAACGTACACCCCCGACCAAGGCAGTGGTGCCACCCTCGGGGTTTTAGGATATACTATGTAAAACCAGGCAGTTACAGGAGGATTTGACCGCCCACAAGAGTAAAACAAAAACGAAGCCAAATACACAACTTAACACGGCGAAGGCTGGTCGTAAAATACCTCACTCTCCTAACGGCCACGCAATAGAACTTGTATTGCGTGGCCGTTAGGAGAGTGTAGTTGAACTACTATCCCAGAACTCTGTGACGTACCCGTCTCAAACCCTTTGATTCGTGCCAGCAAATAGTAATTTATGCTAATATAGGATTATCACAAATTAAATTTTGCAATGTGGACTCAGTGGATACTGATGAACTAGGCACAAATGCCAGCCAGCACGTATCTGTTCGTTTGCCACAAGGGCTAGGAGGTACGCTTGCTTTGTTGCGTACGTTCCTGTGCATATCTCAACCTGGCTTCTTTTTCAGAAGCAACAGCTTCACTTGTTTTCAGTCTTCACTGGAGGCTGCGAAACACCTTCCAAATATCGCCTCATCTTGTTTCGACAACTGTCCCGTTTGTGCGAATGCAGTTCTTCATAGAAAAACCAGCATTAAAGTGCATGAATACTGAGCCTGCAGTCGTTTCATTAAAAAAAAAAAAAACAAAAAAAATGGCGCCTACATTTATGATTTCATTATAAACGAAATTTGTATGTCATTCTTTTTTTTTTCTGAAACTTTCAAATGGACCATGATAACATCATATCAGCTGATTTAGGAAAGATGTGGTGGTAAAGGTGGGACTTAACTCGTGTAAAAGACGAGTTTTGGAGTTATTTTACTCGTCCGTACGACTTTTTTGTCGTCTCGGACGACAAGACGACTACGCGAATATGGATCCCTGATAAACTACGACAAGTACACATACGAAAACAGAAAAAGAAGCGTCGCTGTTCATTAGACGGATCAGATCTGATCAAACATCAGAGGAAATTATTCAATTTGAGCAGAGAAAGTTTTACTAGCTTCATTGACTGTGCAGCAGTTAAGGTATATTAAAGCTGACTACCACGGCGTCTTTACCACACCCGATGTTGCGTAAAGACACTTTAGGATTCTTCACCTATAATTAAGTATTATGCAACGTGGACCAGGGCTTAACAACGAAACAAAATGAACTCTAACAACTCTAAAGCGCAGTATCGTTGAGCTGCAAAGGAACCTAATGACAGTTACGCTCACGTAACAATCAGACACACATACCTGCATGTATTTTGCTTTAACTACTGATCGTGTTTAAATAAAGGCTTTTGCTTACTTACTTACTTACCCACAGTGCGCACTAACGTAAAAATTAAACATACTGAACTACAGCGCGTACCACTTAAACACCTTATTTTAGCGCACAATACTGAGCCTAAGACTAAAACACAACAAACTGTAGCGCACAAACATAACAAACAACCACGCCTAACTATAAGGTTAACTAATGTGACAGTCTTTGACCGCAGACCGGTTAGTTCAGTGGTAGAGCACCGGACTACCATGCGGGAGGTCGCTGGTTCTAACCCCGGCCGGACCAACACTCAGGGTCTTAAAAATAACTGAGGAGAAAGTGCTGCCTTATCTCGGATAAGGACGATAAACCGTAGGCCCCGTCTCACAGTACTTTCACTTAATCTGATTCTGTGGGACGTAAAAGAACCACTAGGGACGTAACAAAACTCTGGCTGTGACCACCCCTAGTGTCTGTCCTATATCTACATTACGGGGGCACTCATTAGTTACTTCATTAATTGTAAAACTGCACTAGCAGTCTGGTCAAGTCCCCTGCCAGTGATGTAAACTATCCCTGAAAAGCCCCGATGGGGAGAGGATAAGTATGTATGTATGTATGTATGTATGTATGTATGTATGTATGTATGTATGTGTGTGTGTGTGTGTGTGTGTATGTATGTATGTATGTCTTATATCATAGAGTGCGAAGTTACTGGGTGCGGTTGGTCGAAGAAGAGGGAATTTTTTAAGTGAGCAAATTACTCGCTCCCCATTGGTCGAGGCCCAAAAATACACGCTATTGTAACAATCAAACAGCACAAAAATCAGCGCGCAATAACAATAACTGAAAAAACGCAACTGCAGCGCCCATTAACGTAACAAAAAGACACGCCTGAAAAGAGCGACCACTAACGTAACAATCAAACACCACAAACTACAGAGCGCACTAACGAAACCGTTAATGAAACACCGAAACACCACACCTTACAGCGCGCACTAACGGGACAATCAGCACAAACTAAAGCGCGCACTTCACTAACGCTTCAGTCAAAAAGCAAAAACTACAGCGCAAACTGCGCTGCCGGCTTTTCATAGCTTGATAAAATTTTTAGACTAGGACCGAGTGGACGCGCAAGCGATTATGGGATTGTTTTTTTTTGGGGGGGGGGGGGCGGGGGCGTTTTGGGAAGAGACAATCCCACAATCCCTCACGGGGCACTCTCGATTCCAGTCTTTTCCAAACTTAGCTATTCCAGCTGACTGGATTACATCATACTTTTATGGGAATCCCGTTGAAAGCCTTTTCATTTGAAGTAATCTATGGTTCCATTAGCTTTCTTTATTGAATGGTGACCGATCACTTTCTCTTTTACAAATGCCCGTGATATTCGCGCTGCACCGGTATCGCAGAGGTCGTGGGTTCGAATCCTGTACAAGCCTGAATTTTTTTCTGTGATCATAACTGCGATGAAAGGTCACATATTTAATATTCTCTCTTTGTGGACGAAAGAAGGGCGACATATAAGTTATAAAGTCCGCGTTATTTGATCGTATTAAAATTATGAGTCCCAAGTCCCAAGTCCAAGTCCAAGTTTCGAGTTTATTGAAGTTTATTCAAGTTTATTTCAACTCTTTTACAAGTCGATAATTCTTGGTGGACTGGGCCGCAAATAGCTTTACAGCTAATCGAGGCGGACCAGTCCTTAAATATTACTATTATAAATATTAACATTATTATTAATATTATTACTGATTCGTCTTACGATTACATTAAACAGAATCAAAAATCGCTTAACAACATGTAAATATTACTGTCTCGGTAGGATCTAAAGGGGAAAGCTAGAGACTAAAACTTGACTCTAGTCGGAAATTTAATTTTTCATCATGTTAATTAAGGTATCTATCTCGACATATGAGTTTTCAGATTCTAGTATTTCAATTAGTTTTGTTATTATAGTTTTTTTAAAAGAGGTTTTGGATAACTTTTTTTAGTCTAGTTGGTATCCCATTCCAGATTTTAACACCAACACGCGAAAAGGCCTTACTTTGAACATTAAGTGCGGATTGTTTAGTAAAAAAAATGTTCAGATGTTGATGAGCGTGTGCTGTAAGAATGAATACTGGCAATTTTAGAGAATAAATTTGAAATATTAGTCGGTCCAGAATTAGTACTGATATTGTACAACAACAACAATATACAACAACAATAAACTTTATTGATATTTAACAATTAAAAGAAGAACATGTACAACTCGCATATAGCGGAAGCTAGTCGATTAGCGTAAGCAAGTACATTAGCAATTAGCAATTTTCTCATAATATAGGGATTCGAGCGGTAGAAGTTTTCCTTTCAAGAAGAGGGGTATTGCATGCTCCCTTGGATGAGCAAAATGAATAAGACGGAGTGCACGTTTTTGAAGGACAAGGACTTTATTTAACAAGGTCTTAGCTGCATTTCCCCAAGAAGTTAGTCCATACCGCGTTATATAAGGAGCAATGAGAGTCTTATGAATATCAAGAAGGGTTCGATTAGGAACAATATGTCTTAATTTCGCAATTAAAACAACAGTTTTGCTTATTTTTGTTGTGAGGGCATGAATATGGTTTTTCCAACTTAAATTTTCATCAATTAATAACCCAAGAAATTTAATACAGTTCTTATGTTCAAGAGGTACATTCTTATTTTCTTCATTGTCAAAAATGTTAATCTGGGGTCGGTAATTTTGTTTTGGTGAGTTTTTTTTGGTGTGGGCGAAAAACAATGTGGAATTTCAATCCAAACAAAAAATAGATTATATCAATCCGGTAATTTGAAAAATATAAATATTATAGAAACAAAATTTGTACTCTGATTCGCTTAAGTAAGAAAAGTTACTATCGTGAATTTTTCAAGAATAACTTGAATAATATGCGGAAAACGAGGCAAGCTATAAATGAACTACTGAATCGGCGGAAAAGAAGTCTTAAGCCAATCAATACACTCAAGGATCCACAAATTAACAATAACATCGTCAATGACCCATCACGTATAACCAACATTATAAATACGTATTTCTCATCTGTTGGTAATAATTTAGCAAAATCCAAAGTCCAGTTTGTGTTGTCATGTTTCTCGTTAACGCGGTGTTCCTTTCCTTGGCCACAGTGGTAAAATTGTTTCCTGATACGCCTCCTACCATTTGGGATTTTCAGTCACCACGTTTTGCTTAATTCGGATTATTCGTTTCAATCCAATTATTTAAGGTGCAGAGTGCCGTTTTCTAAATCTGGCTTAGATGATACATTTTTTGAACGAACGTAGAGCTTGTCATACGCGTAGTCCATTTTCAACCAATCTAAGTATAAATATAAAGTAATTTGTTTCGATTTTTGTTCCATCGTGCACAATAATGGAAATAATTTGAAAAACTACTTTAGATCTGTAATTTGACTGACTAGTGTTAAGTTGCATCAATTTTAGCATGCGAGAGATTCATGTTCTCTTGTCGACCACAGCAAAATAAAGCATAGTTTTAACTTAAACACTTAAACCCATTGAGTCAGAAACGATTTATTGTAGGAAGGACCGGTTACAGAGCCGGTTGACGTCTGAAGATTATGATTGCCTCTTCCATGCATTAGATCAGCACAATTCTGACAATTGAAGAAAGTTGAAGTGATTTGAATAATAATTAATTGCCTGTCGTGTTTATGACTTCGATAAATTAAGGAAAGAGGCTACACGAAATGTTGGTGATTCTGTTCGATAAAAACAACGATCTAACGGAGCCCTAACGGAAAAGATAACTTTACAAAGAGCTGTTATTCAAATTTGCCATTTTTGTGGTCACTTTGTAAAGGCAGTAACACTCAGTCTTGTTATTACTCCAATGATGACTTATAACAACAATACAACAACAATACTTTATTTACCCACGCTACATCTAGGAGTGATAAAAACTCGTTAAAACATGTGCGTGAAACGGAAAGCATTGAAAATAAAAGAAATAGCTTAAATTTACCATTCTATTTTCTTGTTGAACAAAAGGAAGATACCCTTAAGGCATATTTTTTTTAAATGAAATGATTATATCTACGTCTCCTACGCTTGCATTTATTTTAGTGTCAAACGTCGTTTAAACAAAGGAACAAACCGTCACTAATGTGATAATCGGACAAGAGCCTTTCTTAAAGAAGGTCTATAACAAACAGAGAGGTTGTAAAATGCGACAAATCATTGAAACGGAGAGCAACTTTTAGATCAGAGGGTTTGATCAACCAGCTCAAGCGTTGAATATCACAAACGCTTCGCTTCGTTTTATATTATTTTAAATAAGTGTTCGTTATTTTTTAGTGGAACTGACGAAAACTCGATTCCGGCGCCCTCAGGGCATTTAAATGCTGTGAGGGACGCTGTTAGAGCCAGGTGTGATGAATAAAAAAATACTTTTCTCTAATCAGTAGGCGGTACAAGGTATGAATTTGTTGTTATGAACAGCACAGAAAATAAAAAGGAAGGTTGCAGAGACGGATAGAGGACAAGCTCGAAGAACATAGAACTGGATTTATGTAAGTTTACGGTTTGTACGAAGTTCATGTTTTGCCCAAATGTTTCCACGAGTGCACTGTGCTTCTTTCAAGCGAATGTTTCATTTGCATTTTTCATTTTTAACGTGTTTTTAAAGCTCGTAATTATTAATTAATGCAAACTCGGGCAATATTTAGTTTTAAAGAAACGTGTTTTGAGTACTTTAATTCTATCGGTCGCAGGCATTTTCAGAGGCCAATACAGAAAAGCATCTCCGAGCTGCCCATCGCCGTCGCCTCTTTGGGATAAAGTGAGTCAGACTAATTTAGGTTTATAGAACTTTAATCGCGCGTATTGCCAATAAATGGAAAAAGTCCGAAATCTTGTTTTGCTTAAAACATAAGTTAAACTCCACAAAAATCCGGTGGTTTTACCGATTTGAAAAAGTTATTTTTTGGAAGGAAGTTACTGTAAGTCAGATGTAGTATAACATAACTCTGAATTGAGAAGGTAGGACACACCGGCGCTTATGCCGTCCCGGATATGAAACATCATGGTAACGAAGTCAGGCAATTGCCATAAACTGGCTAACTCCGAAGGTATGTCCAGTCTAATATTGAAAACGTTTTTTTTCAAAGGAAGCAGTAGAAGTCGCTAATTGTTATCGGCTAAGAATTAAGAAGGCAATTTGTAAGAGGTTGGGCTTGCCCTGTGTACGACCCCATGGTCAGTGGAAAAGTAACGACAAATTCCTGTCAAGCGGGAACCAGTATCTCCAGCATCATCAAATAATAGGGCTGCTCGCGGTGACATTAGGGAGCTTAAGCAACGAGGACGGGAACGGCAAGGAGAACGTCACAAAACAATAGGTTTAATGAGCGAAAACAATCGCTCTGCACGTGCGTTTTTTTTTAATGACCAAATTTTATGTTTTCTCGAGAACGTGAGCCCATGACGGCAAATTTTCCTTCTTAATCCAGACTTTGACGCCATTTGTAATAATTTAGCCCCTGGCGAATTCGCCAGCATTTTCCAAGTTAGACTAATTGGAATGATCGCGAAAGAATTATAAAAGCAACTGGAAAACCCGAGCGGAAGTCACAAATAAAGCCGGAATGGATTTCTGATCTCCAGTTGTTAGTATAGGTTGTTTGATCTGATTAGCCAATGAACAGAACACCATGCACCATGTTTTTGGGGGCACGCGTTATTCCTGTTGCGTTTTGATCCTTTTCGTAACAATTCGGTCCGGCCTTTGCTCTACTGTTAGGCAAATGTTACAAATGATTACAACTTCCTCTCTCATATAGGGAGGTCAGTACTGAAATCTGGCGATCGGCTCGGTCATGTAAAATACTTGCCCGCAAGATGCGTATACCAAACTTGTTCCTTCGCTTACAACGAAGCGGTCAAAATATTGGAACCTAAGCGACTGATTTAAAACAATTAGCATTTTATATGCATCTCCGCAAATGTGTATTCATGAAGTCGATGGAGATAGATATAAACAGATGGTGACAAGGAGGAGTCCAAGAGACCGTTTCTGGTGAATGTCTGCCAGTTGTTTAAGAAATAAAATCCAGTTGCTCGCACTTTATGAACCTTCCGATCATGATAAATGATACTATTCTAGCGCATGGCCTTCAGTGGGGTTTTTCCGCAAATATCTACGATTAAGGTACTGAAATTATTAGAGCGAAAATTTCTCTTATTCACCTTCCAAATCTGCAGCGTCCTGCAGCGTACGATTCCCACGAGATCAACGGACGCTTTTTATTGGTAGATTATTTTTGAATATGCGAGTGATCATCGTAGTTATGAACACCACTGAAGAAGTGTTAAAAATAAAGCTTGAAAAAGTCTTCTGCGGGAGTTGAACCAATAATCTCTGCGTAGAGGAGGCAGGATGGCCGAGTTATTTGGGGCGCTGGATTTCAATGCGGTCACCCCGGGTTCAAATCCCGCTCTAGCTACTAGATGGCGTTGTTCATGGTTCAACTCCTCGGTCATCTTTGTAAATAGCCGACTGGTTTGCCTCCGGCCGGTTGGCATTCTTATCATGTTTATTTCTTTGTTTGAATTATTTGTTTCTGTATTTGCTCGGCCCCACTAGCCTTTGTGCTATAAATACTGCGGAGGGTAAATTACGGCGGCCCACAAGGGTCACTACGCATTATCTCACAACATATTTCCAATTATCAAGTACGCATATCAAATTATGCACAACACATTCCAAATTAAATGATCAAATGAAGAATGATCCTCGCAGTTGTGAACGCAATTTATGCAATTGCGAAAAGAAGCCTGAAAAAAAATTCAGGACTTCAACGGGGTTCGAACCCGTGACCTCGCGATTACCGGTGCGATGCTCTAACCAACTGAGCTATGAAGCCACTGACGTTGGGAGCAGGTCGATTGTGGGTTCATATGTTCCCGTGAAAGAAATGAGTGTGAATGATGCATGATATATGAAATAATTCATATATGAACTGCGGAAATGAAATCAAATGAAGAATGAAAAAAAAAAAGTTGGAATGACAGCGACTGTGATGTTTTCTTCGTAATTTTCAAGGTAGCTCAAATATATGTAGCCAGATCACACCCTAGAGGAAAGGAAAAAAAAACAAACAAACAAAAACAAGAAAAAGAAAAAACAACCAAATTAACCCAAACAGAACACAAGGATAGAGATTGATGGAATGAAAGAGGAATTAAGAATTACAGACGAGATTTAGATACGATAAACTATACTGGAAGTATAATTCTGCGAAATATGCTTTTAAATCAGCTGCCGAGCAAGGCAGATATTTGACATCGCACACTTGGCACGAGTTAAATGCAATGATGTTTTCTCATTTATCCCTGTGTAGATCTGTACCAATATCTTCTAGTGCCGTAAAAACCTTACCCGTTCTAAAGAAAGCATTTTAGCTGATTTCATTGACTGTTGAATTAATGCCGCCCTGGAATGGGCCAGCTTTATTTGTAGTTACTCCTTATTAGTTGGTTGTGAATAAAATGTCCTGGAAATTTTTTTTTTAACAAAGGTTTACCGATCAATTGGTAAACTAAAACCGGATGGCATCTCGCGAGTACCAAAAATTGAGAGAAACAAATACATAAATTGATCAATTATACACGAACGTTTCTCCCCCAAAAAACATATTCGCACCTTTCTTTCTTTGTTTTTTTTATCATAAAATGCGACGACAAAAGCTTAATTATTTATTTCTGGTTGGTCCTCTAAATTACCTTTACCATTCAAAGTTTGTATAGATACCCAATATTACAAACTCGCAATCCTCATACAAACATGCACTGTGTTTCGCGCGCAGTTTGCGCTACTAGTTTCAAACAATAGCGTGCGCGAAAAGGTCTATTGTCTATTATGGGACAGCGGTTTTCAGACAATCTTATCTTATCGATTCATCGGAAGATTGGGAAAAACTTTAAACGTAACAGAAAAAGTCACCTTTCTTGGATTAACATGAGAAATAATAACATTAGTAAATATATAGAGAACTGCAGCGAAACGTGAGTTATCATGTCCGCCGATTAAACGGTGAGGTTATACTCAATTCAAGTGAGTCAAGTGGTAGGCTAACTCGCCTTAGCGAACAGGTGACTCTCAGTTTCGTCACTTCAACTCTTGCATTTCGTATTCACTTGTTCAACCACTCTCTTGAACATTCTTGAACATTCTCTGTGATCTCTGAACTCTGCGACATATTTATAAGTTCTCACTTAGTCGGCTCTGACCATCTGCCTGGGACTATGCGCGCAGTGGGGTTGAGGAGCGAAAAAAAGAAACGTGGAGAGAAGAATCGCAAGCCGAGTAGGGGACTGGGGGAGGGGGAAGGAGCGGCGCCCCGCCTTACGCCTTCAGAGCGGAAAAACGTTCTGCGCAGCTTTCTGCGCATCAGCTTTTCGCGGGCTCTTGTTGGTCTTTTGAATGAAATCGAACACGATGCCAGGAGAGCGTTCGCACCGTGCGAAGTGTTGTGTTTTTTTCTATCATTTTATTTTTTTGTCTGACTAAAGCACGTGGGATTGTATACCAACTAGTGTTAGACGAGAGAAGAAATATGCAGTGGAATTAAAAGCCTTGAAATTCCCTAAAAGGCGAGTATTCATTTGATTTGAGTATGTTTGTGATCAAGGGAAATAAGATTTTTTTTCCATCGTTTGGTCGTTAAGCTTGTAAACAACTGCTTGTTAGTGTGGTGTTCAGTCCTAAATGATTTTTAAATTCTCAGTTTAATCGAATTTTGTTATAACCGGACTGCTTTGGAGACAGTGATCTCTTGGACACCAAAACGATTAGCTTGTCACGGTAAGAAAAAAAAATGAACACATTGAAAGATGTTTATATGATCATTCGAAGAAGTTGTAAAAGCACTGTGCTTTGCATAGAAGTCAAGGCTAGTCAGACGCATTTTCGATAGAGTCAGTTCGTTTTAATAATCATTTGCTCTTTTTGCCTCAACACAACTGAAACGATGTTTTATAAAAAAAAAGCGATGTAATTGCATAACTAACCTTTCTAATTAATTAAGCTGCTCTCGTAGTGTGCAAAGTTGTTCACTGTTTTGAAAGAAGGTTGCGTGATGTGGGAGGACTGCAATGCACTCCTGAATTCATAGCGAAGCAAACAGGCAGAAAAGGCAATAATACGAGGGGAATAATATGGAGGTGTTGGTTACTAAACATATTTTCCAACGGGAGTTGAATTCTGGCTATGCTGCTGAAAATTTTGTGAAATTGTCTACAACAAAAAGAAACTTGAGTATCGATAAACACTCATTGGTAAAGTTAAAACGTTTCAAAAATAACTTTCGTACTTTAGCTGTGTGTTGGAACTTAAACTCAGTGTAAACGGTTTATGACAAGCTGAAGTTTCTGAAGAAATACAGTAGATAATGCGAAAAGCACCCGAGCGAGCGTGTTTAGTGAATACTGGCCACACCGTAAATCGATAAAATAATCTTTGCGAAACAAATTAAAAATCCGCTCTGGCAAAAACCTAGACACTTTGGCAAACACAGCATACACAGATTAACTCTTTCGCTACTCACAGTTGAGTCATTGACCTTAGATAATCAGTGGTTTGCTTAATTTGCCCCAAAATGTGCAAGAGGTTGATCATGACAACAAGACTTTCGTGCACGGTTTGTTTACACGCCGTAGGAAAATTAGGGATCTTAACTTGTTTAATGCTTGTTTTCTACTTGATTAACTCGAGCTAAAATCAAACTACAGCACTTAAAATACATTTGAATGATGAAAATTTTGCTCATCGTGGTTTTCATATGTTAAAACGGATTTGCTTGATGGAAAACCTCAATGCAGCCAAATGTCGCTAAGTGTTGATTACCTGACTGCAAGAACGATAATTAAATTTTTGCGCAACAATTTAAAAACCCGCTCTGGCAAAGAATGAGACACTTTGGCAAACTCACAAAATGAAGACTGACTCTATCCCTACATTCAGTTGAGCTCTCGACCTTAGATATTCAGCAGTTTGCTTAGATAGCCATGACACCGGCCCATGACAATAATGTGCTTCCGAAAGGATCTCTTTTCATGCTGCGAGAGAAACGAGGACCTCAAAACAATTTTTATACTTCAAGAATTGTTGACAAAATCGAAGGACAAAAAGGGTATATGTACAGCTAGTTATTTCTCTGGAGTAGTTATTGCTGCGTGCTAGGATGCCTGCAGAGGCCTATCCTGAATTTTGAGCTAAAAAAAATTAAACGCCGCCATTTTTTCAAATTTCTGGGTCTTGCGCTCGCTGAGAGTTCGCGCATGCTTTTTGCGTTTTTCCGCTCTGAACCTTACGCCCCGCTATCCCTTCCCTTCCGTTCCCCCAGTTCCCCGCTCGGGTCGTTTCGCTCGCCGAATTTTTTTCGCCACGTTCCTTCTTTTTGCTCCTTTATCCCACTGCGGAGCCTGGTCCCAGGCTACTGACCACTGAGTGACCAACCACTAACTACTAAATACACAAGTTTGAACTTTCAGAGTTGAATACTCAATCTGTAGACTTGTTTGGGTTTACAGGCCGTGGTGATATGAAGAACTCTAGGCGTTGCTCATTCAGGATACCCAAACATACTAATGCGACCCGGTACACAAACGAATAGTGTAATCTTTGGAAGAACACCTAACGAATAACAAAACAAGGCTTAACTACAACTCATACCCACAGCGAGAAGTCACTACAACAATCAAACTAGAAGACAAAACAATTCGAAACTCATGTGCGGGCTAACCTTGACCCCTGAATAGCGGAAATAGGAAACATACGACATTCACTTTATAACACCTACTTTTTTGCGCAATGCATATAGTCCAAAACTTGCTTGCTTTTTGCAGTATCCCACACTGATGTCATCTGTTCGTAAGTCCGTTAATGCTAATGAGTTTCAAGGTTTGTAATGCATTGTGGAAATTGTATCCCATACACGTACCCCTTGGGTACCATTTTTTTTTTCAATTGTACAGCGAAACCTGTACCTGTCAAGGGCGGGGTGGGGAAATTTATGGGGAAGGGAGAGGGGATGGGGATAGGGGCACCGGTGATTGTCAGAGACGACAATTATTGCTAAGACCTTCAATAAAGAGGGCCGCTGAGGTTAACCACGATTCTTTGGGGGCAAAGGAAGGCTCGAGGAAATACATGGTAGGTCATGTTAGTTAGAATTGTAATTCTAGTTAGGTTTTGATTAGATCTCTCTACGTAAACAAGCAGCATTATCGTTGGCGGTCCTTTGCTCATAATGATACGTTATGTTGGTTAGCCACGAAATCTGACTTAGCAATTACGATAAACGACCGGCGGAGCTTGAACCATTTTTATGCACTACTGAATGTCTGGCCCTGCAATTTAAATCAGCTTTTCCTCATGTTTAGTCAAAGTTGTCTAACCAACTAATCTTCCGCTTGCTGTTAACGTTATTGTTCGTGAATTAAAGGAATAAGATGGGAAGCTCTTTTCACATATGAGCAAGGTCAGCCGAGACATCGCGATAGTTTATTTTTGGAATGGAATTCAACTATGTGTATATAATTCTTGGTGTTCACTCCCTCCATTTGTAAGCCTTATACTTTGCTTTCAGAACCGCCGATCTGAGTACTCAAAAGTGTAGCATTTCTAGGGTTAGAAGTTAAATCCTTGTTAAAAAAAAAGGCATGAAAATAGCTTAAGACTCTAGGAACATAACAGGAAACTTACGATTGTAACTGCTACCTTCAAATTCAAACATCTTTGGGGAGTTTTTCTCAAATATCACTGTGTTAAGCTGTCATTCAACACCTAAAGCAGAGCTCTCTCACAGTATGAAATGTTCCATCCATTTGTTATACGCACTGATGAAACAAATGACTTTCATTTTGTATGGAATCGCATGAAACCAACGGTGTAATCGACCATTAGATCACGAGAGATTGACAAGAAGGCGATTTAAGCAAAAGATGACTACAAATGAAGAAAACTGGACAGATCGTTAAACGGGGACAACCTGATTTTTGTGGAAATCTGAGTAAATTTACGCGACGACTATAAGCAAACTTGTCTTTATCCAGTTTTCACTGCATGAACATCAGTTTCTTCAGTAAATATTAAAATCAAATGATGCCCAAAATAGCACGATCTGAACAACTTAACCCTTTTTGAATTCACTAATTAAGTGCATTGCAGTCTTATCCGTCATTAAGTGAAGTCAATGCATTCCTTAAAAGCGTGCATCTCAAAATTTCGCTTCTACTAACGACTGAAACACTGTCAGTAACTCAGTATTGAAGTAGAAGTGTGATCAAAATATCCCTTAAATGTCAAAACGAATACATTAACAGCTAGTACTGTTGAATGATGACCAAATAAATGGCAGGTATCAGTGAGAGAGAAAATGTATCAACTGTTTTTGTGTCAACACATATTGCTCAGGTTCAAAGCAAAAGACACCGAAAATAAAGAGGCCCTGTTGGGGGGTCGGCGGGGTTGGTCTTTATGTCTGACTTTCAAACCCTTCCACGTCGCAGTTTGATGAGGTTCGCATAGACTGCGAGTAGTCTTTAATTTCGACGATGGATTGTGCAGCGTGCGAAAGACACGCGCGCACGTGAAGTTGCGAGGAGACGCGATGCTCTCCTCGCCCGAAATTAGAGAATACTCGCAGTCTAAGTTTCGAATATCTCTATGTTACTGGCTGATATCGGTATCGGAACTGAGTGTTCAAGTCCGGAAAGTTTAAACTAAAATGTGTTCTGGTGATTCTGTCGACAAAACATTAGATCCGTAGATGGCAGAAAAGACAAGTGTAAATCTACCGTTAAGGCTATGCTTCTCTTTGTACAATACAATTTCTTCTGCCCGAACTGAAAGTCGCTCTCTAATAAAAAAAAAATAATAATAATAAATAATAATAATAATAATAATAATAATAATAATAATAATAATGAATGATGATGATGATGATGATGATGATGATGATGATGATGATGATGATGAGCGGTCTCGCCGTTTGTTGTCATTTTCGCTCCCCCTTGTCGCCGTTTCAGAGCCGTGTCGCCTGTCGGAATTTACCCTAACAAGACCCCAGTATCAGAGCACAGTGCTACAACATTCACTTGGAATGTCATCATCGAGAACTTTGACATCGGCATCGAAAGTTGGGGCTAGGAGGAGGGGGGTAGGGGTCATCCTGCCTTAGCTTTGATTAGCAAGTGTGACTCAGGACAGTACAAACTCCGTCAGAGTACCCTTGTTTTGCAAGCCTCTTTAACAAGAGTCTATATCATGGGTATTTTTATGTCTTGGGTCAAAATTTAGTTTAAACCAAACTAAGAGCATTAGGAAAAGATGCCCGGCTTATATCGTTTTTTTTAGAGACACGAAGGGAAACTTGAAATATACAGGAAACCGGAAACAGGAAACTTTGTTCAAGTTCAATCCGTGTTTGTCCTCAATGACCATTCGTAACCAGGGGCACTGAGTTATGTATAGTATCACTGCTCTAGAAGGGCAAATTTAACCAAAACTGAAACTTTATTTTGGGCTTGAATAGATACAAAAATCTCTTACAAACACTAATATTTGGTGGCATAGAGTCTTTTAAACACCCTCCACAGAACGTCCCCATTCGCAGCGTGTGGCGTCAATTTCCCGCTGTTGCCAGAATGTTTTGAAAGTAAATATTGAAGTCTGCGTTGTCATGATTAACGCGAACCAAAGTCAAATTGAAACCTAAATACAGGAAAATTTGGAATACTTTTCAAGAATAGCGCCAACCCAGATTCCGCAGGTAGTTGCAAGTGGTAATTTGAGAATTTTTTATAACGAAATCATTAACATTGGGCATTAATTTGACAAATTCACAATCTGAAAACAAAGAAAAGTA
This sequence comes from Pachyseris speciosa, assembly GCA_016490735.1. Taxonomy (NCBI): domain Eukaryota; kingdom Metazoa; phylum Cnidaria; class Anthozoa; order Scleractinia; family Pachyseridae; genus Pachyseris; species Pachyseris speciosa. Next base: position 228,723 of record JAEMWC010000378.1, read on the forward strand.
TTACTATTATTGGCAACAATAGATAAGAAAGATAATCTTTTCTCTCCACTGTTGGTATTACGTCAGAAAGTTCTTTCTGAGAATAAATGGAACGCAGCAATAGCTGGCAGATTCAGTTCATGGGCCACTATTTTTTTGCCTGTATATCATTTCGACAAGGCACTTTAATTGGGGCTTTCTTATGGTGTTATCTTAATTTGCAGAAAATTTCATTTCTTTTTGTTTAATCAGTTGTCAAGTTGCTTTTGTCATAGTCAAATGTTCATCTAATTAGCATCAATCAATACGATTTGCCCAAATGAATTCTGGCGTGTAATAATCCCTAATTACACGGAGCGCGATCACGCAAGCCGAAGAGCAAGCATATTAAAAAATCCGGAGCGGGTAAGGCCTGTAAACATTGGCTCAGAGTGCCAAAGAAACGGGATTCATTAACCTCAAAAGTGAAGAATTGTCACCGAATGTCTGTTTGTCAGGTGAGATTTAAGTTGGGTTCCTTATTCTGTATATCTCCAGACCTTGTCCAGACTAGTTTTTGCAAGTACATCGGTCTCTAAACAGCCTGAGAGCATTTGAAAATCAGTCGACCAGAAGCTATTTTTAAAGAGTAGAATTAAATCAACTGCTAAAACTGATGACATTGAAACAGTTGAAAATGAAAAGAAAACAGTTTATTTTTATACACCAAAAGTGTCATTTGGATGAGCCCGATATTCTTATGAATGGACGGTTTAAAAACGCTAATTAACAGCGAGGATTGCGAAGCTGGAGCGCATACGAACATTCTTTTTATTCATCAATTCAGCAATGGAAAATAATCCGCAGTTTACAAAACTGGGTTACCGTAATGGTCAAAAGCCTTTTTTTATACCCTTTGTTGTTCGCCGGTGTAAATCAACACCAAACAAATCTAACGCGCTTCAAAATCTTTACACCTTACAAAGTATGAAAATCATCTTTGGTTCGTGAGTAGGCTTAGCATTCGGAGACGAGTAGACAACCTGCATAATTTCGCAATAATTAGAAAATTTTCCAGCATCCCTGTGCTGTTTTAGTCGAGTGGTCTGTACAATTAAGTAATTCGGTGTTGGCGTTTAATTCGATAGAAAGGTTTGAACACAAAGAGCTCAGTCGAGTAATGCTCTTGGGCAGTTCCTTCCCACTTACCGGGTTTTTTAAAACCCAGTGTTTTTGTTTTGTGCTGTGGTGATAGCGAACTGATTAACCGTCATGTACCAGCCTTCTATTTTTGTAGTATATAACCTGACATGCAATTAGAACGCAGGCATTGTCACGATGGTTGTCACGCCAGCTTAAAAGGCCTTGAATTTTGTCAAATTTATCATTCAATCGATTTCAGTTCTTTTAATATACATAGTTAACGTCTTTCAACACAATTCAAGCATTACTCGAACAAAATAAGATCGGTTTCCACCATGTGGTTCCCACGTGTTGTAGCCATATTAAAGATAAAATGGCGGCGTACTGCACTCGAAGAACGATAAAATCGCTATGGTAACACTGTTACATAAGCACACAGCGGGAATGGCTTTTATTCAGTTTTATTTCTTAATGAAAAGACGTTGTCATAAATTCTTTTATACCTGCTGTGTTCTTTCCGGTTGAATTGGCTCATATCTAAAGTTTTTTTTAAATTACTGATACAAGATAAAAGTCGACATGCGGTTTATAATTAGCACGATTCAAAGCCGGTAAATATGTTTGCAACGTGATTGAGGGCTTTTAATATTCAGTTTCGTTCCTATTTTGGAAAAAATAAGCAATTTGATTTAATCAAATAGAGAAGAATTTTGAGACACCAGCTCTGAAAGTTCATAAAAAAGAAAGCAAAGGATGTTGCGTTTCTTTTGTTTTCATGTTTTGATAAATTCATAAGAATTTGTTGCCTTGAGGGCCGTATAATGGAGTACAATGGAGCTTTGAAGCAGCAATGACGTCGGTGGCAACGAGAACGCAAATAAATTTATTTTATGAGCAAAAACCCTGAATCACTCTACATACTCGTTAAGCATGATGATGATGATGATGATGATGGTGATGATGATGATGAAGATCATCATCACTAACACCACCCGACCACCACCACCACCACCACCACCACCATCATCATCATCATCACCATCACTAACACCACCCCACCACCACCACCATCGTCATCATCATCATCCTCATCCGTGACGATCAGAGCCTCTGGATACAAGTGGGCAACTCATCACCCAGCCTACACCCATCCCTAAGATGTACTAGGACACACCACAACAACGAGCTACACTAATTACTCCTTTAGATAAGTGTGAGGAGTTCTTTTACGTCCCCTTCAAGTTTTACATGGGGAGGTGAAAGAAACAGGGTCGAAGGCTTAACGTCACTGGCCGATGGCGCGACTTTCGCGGATTTCTTTGCCTCGGCCTCTGCAAAATAACAATGTGTAACTGAACAAATTCGAGGTTTTGCTCAGAACATGAGCACTTGACAATTAATTTTTTCATTTCCCTTCGTAATCATCCGAAAAACCATGAAAAAATCAGTTCGTGGGTAGCTCGTTAACATTGCACAATTTGAACGAGGTGGGACAATCCCGAATTCAATACAGAAATGTAAATCATACGTAGTCGCGTACACGTCGGAAAGGAATAGTTTTGGTGCGCTCGATTGTTATGTCTGTAATGAAAAAACAAATTAAGTCGTGCCATGAAGTATGAAATTTTGATCATTTAATTGTCGTTTAAAAAAAAAGTGATGCAATTTTTCTTGTAAGCTTGATAGGGAGTGTTTCCTGATGTTTGGTTTGGTTCGGTCTCGTTTGGTTTGGTTAAGAAGCCTATCCTACCGAAATTCCAAATATTGGCAGCCTGAAAATATTTATTATTTTCGTTGCGCAACATCTAAGAGTAATGTTTTGGCTACAATAGGATAGTTTTATAACTTAAATATGCAGCTAGCCAAACTCTCGCTCGAGAAAATCTAATTATTCTTCATTTGGTGCCGTGAAAATCCTCCAAAACATGACAAACCCCACATACCGCTTCATTTGAGAAAAACCTTTTTTTGACATGGAATTACGGAAACAGTGTTTTAATGGTGGACTGAAAATTATACAAAACTGTTTATTCGAATTTGTAATTATTAAAAACATGAAAACCGAAATAAATATAATTAGCATTAAGCCTTGCGCCTTTTAAAAGTGGCAGAGGAGACCGGTAGTTGAACAAAAAAACTGACACTTTGATGACACGAGTAAACACTGCTTAATACTATCAAAGGAGGAGAAATTTTCGTCTAAATGCATATTTCGAATAGAAGACTGGAATTCCTACTTCTTATTACTCAGGCTTCCCGCAGGACGCGGGTCGCCCGGGTCTAAAAATGTCGACGGTTCTTCTTTTTATTCACTTTTCTTTAAAATATATGGTTTTAAAGCTTAAAGCAGGTTTTATTATTTATCGACTGACGTGTGAGTTTCTATTTCAGAAGAGCTGACGTATTTTGACAATGATATTCTGTTGTGATCAGTATAAGAGACGATGTCTTGTTAAGTGAGAAGAAGGGTGTCAACTGGACGTATGAAAGCAAATAAAGAAGCAAATTAAAAATAAAATTATTCTAAGTTTTTGTGATTAATGCGTAAGTTTCCTTTTCTCTTTCTGCCGTGCAAGAATATCAAGTTCGTTACCGGCTCTGCCTGTGCTACGTGCCTTCGTCTGAAGGATGACCTGAGGAGATGAGCCTTTTTGTGACTGATAAAAGTTAAACGTAAGTAATGTAATCTTTATTCACCGATAAAACAGCACCGGCTGAATTGAATTTGTTAGATTTCTACGTGAGATGAATGAAATTAGTGGTCCTTTTGTTACCCAAACCTGTTCAAACAGAATGGTAACCAATAGTAACTTGAAATACTTGACATTAAACAGAAGGGTACTTTTTTTATTATTACATTTTAAATTTCCAAGGCACAATCTCTGATAATTACAACTCTTTAGGCTCTTAGTGACTGGGCAATCTCATTCGAGGTAAAAATTATTAGTCGCCGAGCAACGAGGATTTAGGACAACATCGCTGTTTATTCTACGACACTGTCTCATTTGTTTGTGTTTCACTTTACTTCACTTCACTTTATTTCAATAATTTATAATATACAATTTAGAAAAATACACAACCCGCATGTAGCAAAGCTAATCGAGGCGGGTTGTGTAACTTACAATCAAATTTAGCAAAATGAATTATTAGTAAATCAAGTAATAATAATAATAAAAATAATAATAATAATAAATAAATAAAATATATAAATAAGTAAATATCTAAATAAATAAATAAATAGGTATACACATGCATTCACAGATAGCTAGCATTTACACGAGAAGAGCAAGAACCTTTAAGACGATATAGAACATAAGGAAGCCTGAAAATAATAAAAATAATAAAAAATAATTGAAAATAATAAAAAAATATAATAATTATAAAAATAATAATTATAATTCTGAAAATAATAACAGAAATGAAATCGAAAGAACTATTTCGAGATCGTTAGATGATTCATTTCTCTAAACCATCCTATATTTGTGAGGAATGATAATGAATTAATGTGGGTCGGTTTACTCGCCGGTAAAGGTGTCAATCTAGAAATAAGTCATTTCCTTCCTCATATCAGTTTCCAGGCCTCATTGATATACTCGGCCAAACGACATAAAATTCTTCGCAGGCGAAAACACAGGAGATCTAGAGGAGGGCTGATATACATGCTTGGCGCTGAAGAAGCGTTATTATGTGCTTACTTTAGGAGAATCTTAGTTAAAGATAATAAATAGTGATACCAGGACAAACTTAATAAGACATAGAGGCAACATTTTCAGGCAAGAAAAGCGCTGTCAGCGAATTTATTGACGTAGGAGTTTGTACTGTTGAGCTGATTTTATACACGTCCGCCATCTTGCTGTGACACGAATTTAAAAGTCTCGATCAACATTAGCATTTCGCAAAAGGTCTGTCACATTTTGGTTAAAATTCGTACCTTAGGTCAGTTTCGTATTTAAATTTTGAAAAAGAACGAAGTTTGAGTTTTGCACGCTTCCTAGAACACTTCTAACCCGTACCGTCGGACGAAAGCAAAAAAAAAAAAAAATCTCTAAAGGAAAGAAACTCTGAAAAAACATGATTATTGACTAAAAAAAAATGAAACCGCTATGAAGCTTGTTTGGTGACAAGACCACAGGATCGGATGAAGGTCTTACGCATGCGTGCACCTTCACCGTACAATTTCTGTTTACAGGCACTCCTCTCAAATTCTCAAATTCTCATAAACAGATAACCAAGATTAAAAATGACCAGTTAAAAAACCCAGCTGGTGGGAGGCAGACCAATCCCCCTGTCTAAAATATTTATTGATTTATTTAGTTGCCACACAAAATGAACTTGAATGATTAATAAATATTACAATTGCAATGATTAATACCCAGAAAGTGCAATGGTTAACATAGAAAAACCAAATAGGACAAAAAGAAAAAATGGCGAGGGAACCAATAAGAAGAAAGAAATAATAATAATAAAAAAATAAATAATAGGTAACTAAACCTAGACAACATGGTAACAGAAGTACAGACAAGTCATATTTTGTACACGCACAACAGATTTAATAGAGTAGGATCAGTTCCTTTATCCCTTGCTTTTGAGCTCTGTCGGATGTATAATAGTTCGTATACTCGAGCCCGCTCTTCGTACCCTTTAATTTGACTCAGTCAGGATGTAAGTGAATTGTTGTTGTTGTTTTTTTTGTCTAGTACGAAATGATCTGACTACGCACGCGGCTTTAGAATTCCATTGTCGGACTGAACTTCCAGCGGGTTTCGAATTTCATTTTGTGGATGGTCTTTTAGGCGAGAGCATTATTCTCCAAATACCGGGAAACCTGAATATCAAATCCGACGATTATCGTCCGTCAATCGCCGTCCGATTGCGTATCACGTGACTAAATTTGTCTGCGTGAAAATTACTCGACGGCTTATGAGTTGCACATATTGAAAGTTTGTTTCATAATGCCTGGAGGTAATGGGCGATCCGGGGGGGGGGGGGTACTCCCAGGAAAATTGGGTGGGGGTGTGCGGCCCGCGGCCCGAAACCCTCACCCTATTTCAGACTAAAATCTGTGATTTTCCCTACCCTATTTCAGACCTGACTAAGCATTGGATACCCTATTTCAGACCTATTTCACTTACACGGTTGGCGTAAACATAATTTGAGAAGGCTGTTGTGACTCTTTTGTCGGTGGTCTGATCGCCTGATGATGAAGAAGTAGCTTCTTCTAAAAAGCATACTCAATTCAGGAATTAAGTGCACATACCATACCCTATTTCAGACTAAAATGGTTAAAATCGATACCCTATTTCAGACCAAAACGGCTTAAAAACCATACCCTTTGGGGCCGCACACACCTATATAGCCCAGATAAGGGAGTACCTCCCCCCACCGGGTGGGCGATGTGTATGAACGAATCTTGTCTTCTACTGGCATGAACTAGCACCAGAAAGAATAACTCTGGTCACGTCATTTGAAATTCTGAGTCGTGTTCTCAAAGTAGAGGCTCAGTACAAACCGTAATTCCGGCATCCCTACTGAAGGACGCATGAAAGAAGAAAATTGAACGAGAGATGGTCAATGCTCTGTATCTTGTTTGTTAGTATCTGCCGGTGAGGCTTAATTAATCTTCGCTATAATCTTGTTTTGTTAATCAAGATATCAACGGCGACAGAGCCAGTTAGACTATTCTAGGCTCTCCATGCTGATAGTTCAAGTGTCGTAAGTTAGACAAACCTGTTATTAAGACGAATCGCCAGCTTAGGGGCCGACCATTTAACTCTTTAGAGGGGGGTGGGGGGTGGGGGGGGGGTTAGCAAGAATTTTTTTTTCTAGCAACAGATGGTGGGCAGGATATTTTTTCCCTTCGTTCTGTGATTTTTTTCTTCCGACAAGCGCTTGCAGGAATTTTTTTTTTCAAAATCGCCCACCCCCCTCCACCCCTCAAGAGCTCAAGAGTTAAATGGTCGGCCCCTTATCGTAATAATTTTGGGCTTTGAGTAATGCACACAAAAATTCTTTATATTTTCTTCTGTACCTCATTCGCAACTGAGTAGCCTTTACGGCGTAAACAAGACCAGAATTAATGTAATTTTGCTATGACCAATAATTCAGTTGTTGATAATCGTAGAGTGCAAGTAGTTAATGTTTTCGCCTCGCCAAGTTTCTTTGAAAGGTTGTTGGAACGGCAGTAAGCGGTCTTCTAAATTTAAATTGCTAAAGCGGATTGAGATGTCAGTTAACTGGTAAAGTTGATGTTATATCATAAAGGCCGTCTTAAGCAAAGGTTTGCTGTTTTAATTTTCTTTCAAATATGAGCATCTTGTAAACCAAAATTGCGGGTTTATGGTTTGAAAATTTCCGATAAAATTCTCCATATATATCATTACGAACGGTCGTTAACATTTATAACTGTCAGGTGCCATTAAAAGATGAGTCAGTAAAACTGGCGATATTTTTAACCTTTGATACTTTCACTTTTCGTGTCTTATTTTTCCCTTTTATATCAGCGCATGTGATATGGCGCCCGGCCATGTCCGTGTGGACGAGGCAATATTAACATATTTTGGTTTTTCTAATAGAATGCAAATGGTCTAAGAAGACACAACTTTAAAAATAAATACATGACATCTTAGAAAGTGAAATCATTCAACATATATGAAATTTCTTTGTTTGCCAATAATCTGATAAAGGCAACAATCAACCGATCAGTCCAATTTGATTAACACTCAAACATACTAGCTGAGAATAAAGAAGCTTTGCGTTTTCCATCTCCAGATTGAGTTGCCGCTTTGTAGTTTTCTTCAATCTTTTTTGTCCTGATAAAGCTCGCTTGGAATTTTTTACCTTAAAATAAAAGAAATGATGTCGTAAAGAAACCTTTGCCTCTCCAGATTGACTTGCCGCTTCAGTTGCAGGAAAGCTGGAAATGATCTTCTTTTATGGAGCCTTTATGCCTTACAAAGCTCTTGGAATTTTTACCATAAATGAAGAGAAATGAAAGTCGTGAAACTTAATTTTCTCACAGTATTGATTACCTTTCCGGGCGAGGCGAAAAAAAAAATGTCAATACAAATGCTAGTTTGTAGCAAAACCCAGTCGCAGTTGAATGAATTTCAGTTTAATAAGGCTTCGTATTATATTCTGACATTCAGAGTGAGGTTATCTGAGGTTATTCTTTTCAAACCAAACCGATTAACAAATACCCGTATTTATAACTAGTTGTTATCAAGGGGATCCCCTCTTTTCATTTCCGCTTCTCTGTTCAGTTGTTTTGCGACTTTTCGGTTTGAGAGCCATATGTTGGATACAGACTGAGTAAACTTCAAATCAGGACAATTAGTTGAGAAATCAGGGAATTCATGGATAGACAATATATACGCCAATAATTCTATAGACCATATTGGCATAGATTTATACGGGGACAGAAATCTTGACTTCAATTTCTTTCACAGGTTTCTGAAGATATGCAACAGAGAATTTCTGCAGAAAAAGATATGAAAAGAAATCTTTTTGATAAAGAAGGCACTCAGGTAAATAATTTGGCTTGAATTTTAGTCTATAAAAAAACGCAAACACACCCCAAACAATATTTCATACCGACCCGCTGTTTTTATTAACTGTCAACTTCGATTTGATTACGGTTTCCTTTTAATTCTTTTCAACTCTTCTTGCCTTTGTCGCCATGGTGATTACTAGAGGTTAGTGGTTCGTAGGAAGTGGATTAGAATTTTTTAAAATTATAATTAGGGTGTGGTCAGTCCCTTTTATGTCTCGGTTGGAAAAAAATGCATAAAACCTTGGAACGTCTCTATATTTATTAACTTAACAAAATACTAAACCTCTGATTAGCCCCATGACCTTCGAGGGAATAAGGCGAAATTAAACTTGCCTTTGACTTCACCAACAGAACAGCCTTGAAAGTATGTCCTCCCTTTTTGTTGTCAAGTAATGGCCTGGTGTATTGAAATGCCTGTCAGACATATTATGGGGTAATGTAGTACTTGGCCGGCGTGGTAGACGTAGAAAGGGGAGGGAGAGGGAGGAAATAAAAAATACCCCCCCCCCCACCCTTTCTACGGATGCCACGCAGGCTATGTAGTACTACCCAATCACTGCCATATCTAATCAAGATTTCAAATCATGTTAGGCCTTGATAAACCAGTTTCACTGTTTCTTTGACTCCGACTGAATTTGTAACTTTCGCATAATAAAACGCCTGTGCAATGAAAGACAACACTTGCTGTGGTAAATGGCTGGTTTGAAATCATCAGTTTGATCCAACGTATACCGGCAGGATTATTGTCCACGGTTGCTTGCTTGAACATTTGATATCTGGTTTGAAACTCAGCTGGTAGATATATCACTTTCAGATAACTTACTAGTTTTTGCATGTTTTTGGGGGATTCGTCGGCAGCATAATTTTTCGAGGGGTGAAACTCGAATACTTTGGTTATGCATTTGTCCGCCGTTTCAGCTGAGACTATTCAATATTTCGGTTACAAAATTAATTACAAGGGTAGCATACCCACTGATTATAAATAAACAAAAAAAACTTTAATTAGTTTAATCTACATGATCCTCACACTAAACCATAAAAAATTTGGTTCGCTAAAGATTTGAAATCTAAAAACAAAAAGGCAAGGGAACACGAATTTAAATGCGATTGTGAATGAGAAGCTTTTGCAAGAAGTTTCACATGAACATTTTAAATTATAATTTCATTGCTCTCCGCTTATCTAACATCTCGAGAGTATTGTTATTTAAATGAAGGCTTTGTCGAACAACACGAAACGAACTTCCCAAATTTCAAGTCTAAATAGGGGAAAGTGGCTAAAAAACGCCGGCACTTATACCAGCGAAAATGTAATGACAATAAACGCATCAAAATTTAACTTGATTACTATTGTGACACCAAATAATGTGGGCGAGGGTTGGCAATATGTATGAAGTTGCGATGTAGCAATCAAAATTTACCACTTCGTGTTTTTAAAAGTGCTAATTTCAAATTGAATTATAAGAAACGTACTTGAAAGATTGTATGAAAGCGTTGGATTTTGTGCAATTCTGGTCTTGTCTCATTGTACAATTCATTCATGATTCTTTTTATTTTTCGTTTCTGACAGCTGCGCACTGAAATGGGACAATTTAGCTCAGCGAAAGTGTTAAAACCGCATCCGCACATATCCATTGCCCTTGTAATGTATTCTGTTCCCCAGGATGTCACTTGATTAAAAAGTCCTAATATTTTTAAGAAAGTAATAAGGAATGATGTGATGCATTCGTTTTAATCGATAACTGCCAAAAAAACGCAAGAGTTTAATCAACACGAGAAGGCTGTCACAGAAAAAGGGACATTATTTGGTAAGGTGAGATTGAGTCACTTGACAAACATCGCTAAGAAGCATATGATTTTGTGTTGTAACCAATCATGTGTTCGCGGGAGATGCATAGCGCTCGCCACAGTTGGATTGGGATAATTGAAAAACAACCCCACCAAGCCATTTCGCAATAAGCGGAAAGTTCTTCTTAGCTTGGACTTATCTCCGAGAAGGTCATGCGATGTGTTGACTGGGGATCGACACCTTTATATGCAGTCGGTGAGTTTGGATTTCGTGAAATTAATCTTCCGCCTGTAAAATATTACATGAGTTAGCGCATGTTCAGAATTCGGGAAAATATGATATTATTATCTAAGGAAATTTATTCAGCTAATTGTTTATATCGATGGTAAAAATCAGGGCAAAAGTAAACTTCCATTAGCAAAACATGACAGAAATTATGAGAGCAGGTTGTAACTTCCTGAAAAATAGGCAAGTTCAAGTCTTTCGTTTCGTTTTTTGTTAACATGTGTTTTCTTTCTACACTTTCAGTTAGTGCTTCAAGACGAGTAATCGACTGTGATCAGCAAGGCATCTACAGATCCTCGGTCCTCGAAGCGGTCCTCCTACAACTCCCTCGTAGGAATCGAGGAGTTGGGACTGGTTACACCAGAAGAAATATCACTCTTAAAGAAAAACAAAACTTCAGATAAGAAAGATCTACTTTATTAAACAGCTTCCCGGTACATAATTGTAAAAGCCACAACACAGCGAATTGCGCCGTGGCAGACAACCAAACTCGTGTCCCGCTTGAAGAATCGACAATGGCAAAAAGTCATCCGGAGGTAATCATTCCTTTGAGTATTTTCTCTGTATGCGCTATTGTGACAAACACTCTGGTTTGCATGTTGGTGTATAAGGTCAAATCGATGCGGAATTACACCAATGGCTTTGTAGTATCTCTGGCGATCTCTGATATCCTGACAGGTGCTGCGTTTCTCGTGCAATACAACATTGAACTTCACAACTGGTCTCGAGCCACACTCAACGTCCTGTACGCTATTGTGCTTTTCGTTGGAGCGTCAAACCTCTGTGCTGTGACGTACGACAGATATTTGGCGATATTGCACCCGTTTTCTTATGCGGAAACGATCAAGAAAGCTTTCAGAATCCTCGTACCGGGGATATGGATTATGTCAATAGTGATCGCATGCGTGCCACTTACGTGGGAAGGAGATACGAAGCTTCTCAATACGCGGATCTACATCTGCCTCGTCCTTGTCATTTGTATTGCATTACCTTATATTTTAATAGTCTATGCAAATTTCAAGATTTTTCGACTGGTTAGGCGGTGTGTGCGCCGTGAACGCGAACTCAGCATTTCTTCGCACAGTAAAACATCTGATGTGAAACACAATGGTGCGCGAAAAGTATCATCTGAAGCAAAAGGTGCTAGGGTCTTCGCCATCGCCTCTTTAATGTTCGTGTTGAGCTATTTTCCAACTCTATTTTACACTGCAGCTGCAACTTTTGGCCACTTAACGGTTGTCCCCCAGATTCTGCTGGACCTGTCTCCGTTCTGTGTCGTGTTTGGGTCTCTTGTCAATCCAATCCTGTATTCGTTCATGAAACCTGACTTTCGTCGCGCGGTTAACAAAATTCTGAGTGGAAAACGAGCTTTTCTGAACCGACGGAGATCGCAGAGGTCCTCAGTACCAAGTATCGGTGATACATACAACACGCCTTTCATGTCGAAGAACAAGAAACAATCACAAGTGGAAAATCAAGACGGTTTCTTCAAGGAAGATGGTAATCCAGTTGAGAGTAGAGTATGAGATTGGAATAACCTGGAACTCAAGAGGAATGCATAAAGGTAAATAAACAAAAGAAGAAATAGCGGAAAAGTTAAAACAGAGTGCAGAACGAATATCCCAGAACGGAATTCATAACGTGTAACTTTGACACGTAGGCTGGTCACCGCTATAGGTATGGCCTTGGAGGGACATTTCCTGGCACTCCGAAACCAAAAGACCTCCACCAACGTTCTTGCTTTTGACTCAATTAAGTTTGTGTTTTTTGACGGGATATTAGATGTACTAGGCACACATGTAGATTTCCGTAAACAAAGTCGTGAATGATCCCTGTTTAGTTTGGCAAACTCTAAAGAAGTTTCCGGCTAAGTATCTAGGTGAAAACAGAACAAGTGCATTGTGTTGATCCCTTCACTGCCAAGAAGCACCTGCAAGCGGAAATCGCCGAACATCATAGCCAAGCTCTGCAAAACACGAAACATACTGAAAGGGTGTCTATTTAAGCGTCATAAAAGATAGCAGTACAACCACTAAGTAAGGACACTAAAATAAAAGTTCCATATTAAACATGCACGCGTTACTCGCACCTTGTGAAATTTATAGTTAATGGCCCATTTTTTCCAAGCACGACAAGGCGTATGGACGTTACGTCATCACCGCCATGTTGGTGTACCGTGAACAAAAGATTGCTCGCTTGCTTCTTTGGTTATTGTCCACCAATATGGCCGCCAACCATTGTCATTCGAACCTCTGGAGACTGGTTGCATACCCTCTATTAGTGTAATAATTAACTAGAAATAGTTTTCACTAAAGCTGCCCCCGTATTTTAATTTTTGAGTAGTTGTGTGGTTGTAAATATTAAAATACTGAAAACATTGTTACTCATTTCCCAGTGTATTGTTGTTAGTGAAATAAAGCAGTTCTGTAAATTTCATGTGGAAGAAGCATATTTCTCCAGTACATCAATGGCAGAAACATTATTTGATTTTAGTGTCATTGTTCAACAATTGAGAATTAGATGGCTGTTTTGTCTCGTTTGCGCGGATTTCACCGGGTTTGTTTAGGTATAGATCAAGTAATACGAAATTCGGTGAATTGAGACACACAGAAAAACAAACAGTAAGCTTTCCTGAATAAAAAAATGTTTAGATGAACCTGAGTTTATGCCTGAAAAGTAAACGCGTTGAATGTAATTTTTGCCTCGAGTTAATCTTCGCGAAGACGAAGCAAGCGAATACGAGGACAATTTACTTGAATGTTTTTCGCAAATTTCGCTACAAGTTGCTTGGAAATCAAAAAATCGGTGAATTGAATATAAAGTACGGGATAAATTCACATTCAAACTTGTACTTTTTTGAAAGATAGACTCCCAGAAGCGCTCAAACATTTCGGAAAAGGTCTATTATTCTTGTGATGATTCGCAGCGAAAGCACATGTCTCTTCGCCACCATTTGCCCTCGAAGAGGAATTTTTTCGCTATGAAGAAATGTTCGTTGCTTTTCATTATCGAAGAATATTCACGATTGGTTTAGCTAATTCATAGCAATTGTCCTTCAGCACACTTATAGGGATCGATTCTGGACCACAGGACTTATTGGTTTGTAATCCATTGAGTTTATCTGCTACTTGTTCAATACTTAGAAGGAAGCGGTCAACATCACATTCCACAACTGTAGACTTTTTGGTGGTAGGTTTCAGAGACTGATATTCCTGCGTGACTTTAAGGAAAAGATCGTTAGTGGCATTCGCCATCTCAGGACCTGTGAGGTCTTGTAAACCAAAGGCTAGCTTCTGAGGAATCGTACTTTTACACTGCCTGGAAATGGATTTGACACTTTTCCACCACGACTTCGTTGACTTTGCTTCTTCGAGGTGATGCTGATAATACCTTTTCGTAGCACTCTTGATTTCACGAGCTACTTTGTTGCGTAGATAGTTACGAAGTGGAATATTACCACTTTTCCACGCACGTTGGCGCTTGGCAATCAAAGATTTTATGTGAGATGTCATCCGTGGCTTGTCGTTTGTGTTAATTCTACAAGATGTCGCTGGTATAATAGAGTCAAGGTGAGCCAAAACTTTGTCGTAAAAGATGGTAGTTTTCTCATCTACAGGAGCACAATTGTACACATCGTCCTTCTTTGTATTTTTTAGGCAATTATATAGCTTAGATCGATTGGTATTGTTGAGTTTGCGCCTAAGAATAGTTCTATTTACCCCTTTAGGGGCAACAAACTGTTTTGGAGTGAGGACGATGGAATTATGATCAGACCTGCCAAGTGGAGGAAGTTGTATAGGCTCGTCATAGTAGTCTTGAATGTTTGTGAGGATCAGATCAAGAGTAGCATCTGCGCGAGTAGGAAAATTCACTAGTTGTTTGACGCCAAGCTTTCGACAGATAGATTTAATACACATACGGTTAAAATCGCCCATAATGATAAGTCCAGCATCAAGATGTTTTGCTAAATAATTATCAACAGTTTTGACTATATGCTGTTCCAATAGGCTTTGGTCTTTATTATTATCGGGGCGATAAATTACTCCAAAGAGAAGTGACGAAATTTCACGTGGAAGTCTAGCAGGGCGAGCTTTTAGCCATAGGCTTTCGTAGTCATCACAGAGGTGTCTTGATACTTCAGAAGAAGCAATGTCCGATTTAATCCATGCGCAGATTCCACTACCCTTGCGTCCCTCTCGGTCAGATCGATAAGTAGTAAAGCCTTCGAGCGTGACACAGCTTTCGGGGATGTTTCCTGTCAACCATGACTCAGTTATGCAAATTAAGCTGATGTTATTAAGTTTGATAATTTCGTCAAGTTCATCAATTTTACTTACAATTGATCTTGGATTCGTATAAAGTAATTTAGGAAGATTGTAGGCTGCACGTTTTAATGGTTGTACTTGTGCAGGGCTGGCAGTTTCGGGAGTGAATGCAGGGCTGGCAGTTTCGGGAGCGAATGTTGATGTGTTTACATCTTCTGAATGGTTGACCTCTACTCGCGTTGATAAGCTCATTATCCCAGAATTTGTAATTTGTTCTTGGAAACTGAGTTCGTTTTCATTCACAGTGTCCTGGAGATGTAGTTGTTGATTTGAAACAATAGTAGTAGTAGATAGGCAACACAAGCTTTTAACTTTAGCTCCACCACGACAACCACGGCGGGTTGGCTTTACTCTTGTAATTCCGAACTCGACAAGTTTCGACCATAATGAGTTATTCACGCGGTTTGGCGTTAATGATGAAAATATTTCGTTGAGAATCGCTCGAGAGTACCTATAGCCCATCGCGGTAGTGTTAGTATACAGTAGAGATTCTGTGGGAGCTGTAAACAACTGTTAAACTTGAAAATTATAGAGAGCTCATAAGAGTGCTGCCATCTTGGCGCTCCCCTGAGAGTACCCTTCCAGGAGTAAGCCTCTAGGAGAAATTTACAGTTTCAAAAAGCTGTCTTTTCCCTCTGAGAACGGCATACTCGGCTGCTAGCAGCCATTTTGATGTGAAAGCAAGAATGTTAACAGGCACAACCTTGCGCGCTTAGTTTCATCAAATCGGGAAAGCTTCCCATACCACAAACACATTTCTTACATTTTTTAAATTCCTTGTGTATATTTACGCTGGGACTCCTAGAGTGCCTCCTCGGGTTTTGGCCTCTGGGCCAAAACCCTGCGGGGGCAATAATAATAATTTACATTTGTATAGCGCAGACTTCGAATCCATTTTCATTGCCCTTCCGGTTTGACTCGGACTTAAATTTCTTTGGTTTTAGTTTAAGACTTAAGAATGGCCTTAAAAAACAACCTCAACAAACACGATGAGAACCTCGGTTGACTTTCAGTCGTAGCTTAGAGCGTTAAATCTGTTTTCAACAATCGATACCAGGAGCAGGAAACAAGATAACAGTCCAGTCTCGCGCTCGCCATGACCGCTGAATAAAAGCACCGAGAACGCATTTGTACAGGGTCAGCCTCCATCTGAAGTGAATATATTCACAAATTCCAGCGAGAAGATGACCTGTTTACAGCTCTGTCTATTGTTTAATTTTCAAATTTGTGGCACCTTCCCGCCGGTGTTTGTGAATATTTTACTTTAGGTCGAGGCTAAGCCTGTATGAATGCGTTCTCAGTGCTTTTATTCAGCGTTCTTAACGAACTCGAAACTTGGACGATTTAGCTCGTATACATGTAGCTTCAAACTCCAGCCTTCTTAGGCTATATTTCAGTACTGTGAACTTAATTTCCTTTATAACACTTTTTAATAACAAAATTGATATTTTCACTTGCGGCAGTCCCTTTCCGGGAGTGGAATCAGAACGTTTGAGTGGAAACTGAAAAGTTGAAAGGGCGAACCACATTTTAAAATTAGTTTAACAGTTGCTCCATTAGCTCGCACGAACTAATATCTATTCATTTCTCTTTGGTTTTCCATGGTGAAGGGTGGAAATGGTTGCAACTTTGATTGCCAACTCTTTTTTAATTTCTATGTGGGTACGTATTTTTCAAAAGAGCTACTGAACACTGATAACTTAATATTAGCTGCTCTAAGAGCAATCTTATGTTTGAAGAAATGTAACTTGTCAAAGTTTTGTACAGTTTTGACGAAAAGCGCTTAGACAAATCCTGACGGTAAATCGTTATAACAATACTCTTTCCCAATCTCTTGGCGGAGATTCTGGTAAGAAGGAAAGCCAATATTGTAAACCTACAGTGAGGTCGACATTATATTATGCAAGATGTTTTTCTTCTCACCAAGGTATGCTGTCGATCTGTAACTTTTCTTAAAAGAAATTTTTTCTGCATAGAGTTGTGATCTTGGCCGGTTTGGAGTCAAAAAATGTTTGACACAAGAAAAAGCTTAAGTTATAAGGAGTAAAACCGAATATATCTCGTCGCATAATTTGAATGGGAAGGTTTATGGATACCTTTTAAAAATATCGAATACATGAATATAGTAAAGGATTCTGACTTGTGATACGATAAATTTATCGAGGCCAAAAATGTATCACCGGTAAGAAACATACTTTTCACAATTAACTTATACTCACACAACTGCGTTTACAACTGTAACGCAAACCAGAATAAATAATTCCGGCAAAATTGATGTATAAATTCAGTTTATCATGCATGTTTGAGGCTTTTTAGTAACAGTTCCTTTGAAAGTAGATAGGCATCCCTTTTCGCGTGATTGCTTGTTTTTGGCCAATGCCTTTCAGGATATCTAAAATTCATACAGCCATCATTCCTTCCGCGCCAAGTGGCACGCGCATGAGGCCTTCTCAGAGTTCTCAAAAAAATAAAAACTAAATGCAGTTTTGCGAGCCTTTCTGCCACGCCCATCCCGACTCCCCAAAAAACAAACAAACAAACAAACAAAACTCAAAAACAATAAGGATTTTAGAGTAAAAAATGAATACTCCATAAAATGGTCGAAAGTTTAAAGGCCTTGAGAACATAATAACAGTGATTATCACTTTTCCGTGTCTTTCGCCTGAATTTTTTAGTTTGGTGTCTTTGTCCTCTTATCAGACTGTTTTACATTTTAATATTAGAAATGAAAAAACGTGGTGTGAGCTTTTAAATAAACGTCAGATAACAAATACTTTTCATGCTGAGTTACAACCAGGGAGCCGAAATGAGTTGTTACTATTTGTCTTTTACGTTAAATTACACGATCCAGACGTTTGAGCGGACGTCTGTAATAAATATTTTCCGTGCTATATTATCCCGGTTCGTTTTCTTGACTGAAGAGGCCGGAGATGCTTCGTTTATGAGAGGTAAACCCGATAAAAACGTTTCTTTACCACGAGATTACCCCCTGGTGTGCATGGGGTATTAGTTATGAATAGTAGGACGAATTGGAATACAGGAATGGCAGTTCTTTAATTGATTTTGAGCCTGACCTTAACGAAGTTTTAGATCGATTTATGAATGGTTATACTTTTTCCGCCACGGTACGTGAAATTTAAATTAATAATCAATAATCCGGTCAGTCAGTTCTTCGAATGGATCCGACTCAAATGTTTCGATGACCGTCATCTCGTCATCTGTTGAATAAATTATTCTAATCGAGTAGTTCGGACATCACCACTCGCTCCTTCGATGTGGCCGACATTTCGCTTCGTGACATCATGATTAATGGGCATTTCAGCTGCTCGATAATTGTGTCAATTCTTTCGTTTAGTCGTCGTTTAATAAATGTAAGGACACTGCTGGCAGCGGTGTTGGGAGACATGCTCCACGAATATGCAGTAAACTCAGTTATAATGGCTATTAGTTCAATCCATCGACCCTGCCCAATTTCATGGAAAAAGGCAGCTGCGAATTACCGATGTGCAAAGGGGGCTGAAATTAATCTTTGCTGAGTGGACCCGTGAGTTATTTGTTATGGGCGAGTTTGGATGTGGTCGACTTTGCATGGGGGTAGGGGGGGGGGGGGGGGGGGGGAAAGGAGTGAGTTTAAACATGATGTGGGCGAACCGAACTCTATGACATTTGGTGTGATGGCACTCGGTACTTCACGCACTAGCCAATCGGAATGGAAATGTTTTATAGTGTCACAGAACACTAAACGAAGACAACAATAAACGCCGAAAAGTATGCTGAGCGTTGTCATTTATTTCTTGTACACTGGATCAAATTTTGTAAGCAGTCGTTGCTGCGTTGAAAGGCAACAGGCAATTTTCTTACAGCTCGACTTTACAAGAATCGGCATCAACAGTAGCGTATCTGAAAAGTTTCCTGCCAACTTTTTTCACGAATTTCGCGTATTTCCTGAGAATCTTTGAGTGACTGCAGTTCTCCTCCTTTGCGGTCTCACCATAACAGTCAAACCACTTGACAGCATCTTCGCAAATACCTCCCTTCCCCTTCAACAGTAAATCCAGAAATCGTCTGTTGCACCTCTCGTGAACTATGGCAGTGCAAGAGTTGCGTCGCTCTTCCGGCTCGCCTGAAAGTAATAAAACACACAGTAAGCTAATTGACATGGTTTAAATAATAGAAACGTTTCTGAGAATAAAGTCCTCTGGTTTAAGAAATTCCAAGGTAGTTGATCTAATGAAATGAGACAAGAAATTCAGGAAACTACAAACATCATAATGATCCTAAAACTTAGCTGACAGCTTGACAGCTTTTCTAGTCGTAGGCAGAAAACTAAGGCGCAATTTATGAAAGTCAAACAGCGCGTAAGTTTTGCCTATAACAAAGTGCAGTTTACTGAGTTTATTGCAGAAAGACAAGTAAAGCGTACAATTTTTTAAAGTAGAGTTTAAAGACATATTATTTTGAGATGGATACTTCACAAATTAATGTGATCAAGTAAGCTGAAGCCACTCAAAAGGCACTAAGGCCACAAGGTAGCGGGCATTACCCCTTAAATCTACCAAAGCAAAGATTGAGCCCAAGCATTAGCAGCCATGGACAGCTGTTTCGGCCTTGTTAGGCCTCATCAGCATGGCATAGCTAATGCTCAGGCTCAAGTACTCACATATCAATAAAACAAGCAATGAAAATGTAAAGCTTGTGGGATGTGGCTGAAGTGACAAGGGGTAATGCCCGCTACCTTGTGGCCTTAGTGCCTTTTGAGTGGCTTCAGCTTACTTGATCACATTAATTTGTGAAGTATCCTTGTCACTCCAGCCACATCCCACAAGCTTTACATTTTCATATTATTTTGAGATGGCTACTAATTAATGTGAACGCAATATTTTTCTAATTTTATTACTCCATTTTTTCTTTTAAAGCGCACTTGATCATTTAATGGAAAGCTGCCCTATATAAATTTTCATCATCATCGTCATTATCATTATTATTATATAATAATAATAATAATAATAATTATTATTATTATTATTACGTTTAAGGCAGGATATCTGTTATGTACCTACGAGGAATGATGGGTGTGCCACGACCCCATTTCGATCGTGGGGCAACGTGTTGTACCATAAAATGCAAGCGCAAGGTGCGTGCCTCTTAATTAGTATTTGGGCTCCGCTCTCAACAGGTACGCTGATCGCCGAATCTTTTATCTCTCTTGCAATTAAGATGAATAAATTTTGAAAACGGAGAAATATTAATTGGGTAACGATGGATTGTGAATTGATAATAATTTAAATTTATTAAAGAGTCACAGGTTTCTCGTTCGTTATTATTGTGATCTCCTCACCAGCATTGTCAGTCAGCTCGTTCTCCTTGGCCTCATCTGCAGAGTCAAGTAGGCCAATAATTAGCTCTCTCCATGTACTGAACCTATTCGTAAGTCAAATGAAGAATGATCCTCGCAGTTGTGAACGCAATTTATGCAATCGCGAAAAGAAGCCTGAAAAAAAAAAAAAAAAAAAAAAATTCAGGACTTCAACGGGGTTTGAACCCGTGACCTCGCGATTACCGGTGCGATGATCTAACCAACTGAGCTATGAAGCCACTGACGTTGGGAGCAGGTCAATTGTGGGTTCATATGTTCCCGTGAAAGAAATGAGTGTGAATGATATATGAAATAATTCATACATGAACTGCGGAAATGAAATCAAATGAAGAATGATCCTCGCAGTTGTGAACGCAATTTATGCAATTGCGAAAAGAAGCCTGAAAAAAAAAAAAAAAAAAAAAAAATTCAGGACTTCAACGGGGTTTGAACCCGTGACCTCGCGATTACCGGTGCGATGCTCTAACCAACTGAGCTATGAAGCCACTGACGTTGGGAGCAGGTCAATTGTGGGTTCATATGTTCCCGTAAAAGAAATGAGTGTGAATGATATATGAAATAATTCATACATGAACTGCAGAAATGAAATCAAATGAAGAATGATCCTCGCAGTTGTGAACGCAATTTATGCAATTGCGAAAAGAAGCCTGAAAAAAAAAAAAAAAAAAAAAAAAAATTCAGGACTTCAACGGGGTTTGAACCCGTGACCTCGCGATTACCGGTGCGATGCTCTAACCAACTGAGCTATGAAGCCACTGACGTTGGGAGCAGGTCAATTGTGGGTTCATATGTTCCCGTAAAAGAAATGAGTGTGAATGATATATGAAATAATTCATACATGAACTGCGGAAATGAAATCAAATGAAGAATGATCCTCGCAGTTGTGAACGCAATTTATGCAATTGCGAAAAGAAGCCTGAAAAAAAAATTCAGGACTTCAACGGGGTTTGAACCCGTGACCTCGCGATTACCGGTGCGATGCTCTAACCAACTGAGCTATGAAGCCACTGACGTTGGGAGCAGGTCAATTGTGGGTTCATATGTTCCCGTGAAAGAAATGAGTGTGAATGATATATGAAATAATTCATACATGAACTGCGGAAATGAAATCAAATGAAGAATGATCCTCGCAGTTGTGAACGCAATTTATGCAATTGCGAAAAGAAGCCTGAAAAAAAAAAAAAAAAAATTCAGGACTTCAACGGGGTTTGAACCCGTGACCTCGCGATTACCGGTGCGATGCTCTAACCAACTGAGCTATGAAGCCACTGACGTTGGGAGCAGGTCAATTGTGGGTTCATATGTTCCCGTAAAAGAAATGAGTGTGAATGATATATGAAATAATTCATACATGAACTGCGGAAATGAAATCAAATGAACATATGAACCCACAATTGACCTGCTCCCAACGTCAGTGGCTTCATAGCTCAGTTGGTTAGAGCATCGCACCGGTAATCGCGAGGTCACGGGTTCAAACCCCGTTGAAGTCCTGAATTTTTTTCAGGCTTCTTTTCGCAATTGCATAAATTGCGTTCACAACTGCGAGGATCATTCTTCATTTGATTATATATCATTCACACTCATTTCTTTCACGGGAACATATGAACCCACAATTGACCTGCTCCCAACGTCAGTGGCTTCATAGCGCAGTTGGTTAGAGCATCGCACCGGTAATCGCGAGGTCACGGGTTCAAACCCCGTTGAAGTCCTGAATTTTTTTTTTTTTCAGGCTTCTTTTCGCAATTGCATAAATTGCGTTCACAACTGCGAGGATCATTCTTCATTTGATTATATATCATTCACACTCATTTCTTTCACGGGAACATATGAACCCACAATTGACCTGCTCCCAACGTCAGTGGCTTCATAGCGCAGTTGGTTAGAGCATCGCACCGGTAACTGCGAGGTCACGGGTTGAAACCCCGTTGAAGTCCTGAATTTTTTTTTTCAGGCTTCTTTTCGCAATTGCATAAATTGCGTTCACAACTGCGAGGATCATTCTTCATTTGATTTCATTTCCGCAGTTCATGTATGAATTATTTCATATATCATTCACACTCATTTCTTTCACGGGAACATATGAACCCACAATTGACCTGCTCCCAACGTCAGTGGCTTCATAGCTCAGTTGGTTAGAGCATCGCACCGGTAATCGCGAGGTCACGGGTTCAAACCCCGTTGAAGTCCTGAATTTTTTTTTCAGGCTTCTTTTCGCAATTGCATAAATTGCGTTCACAACTGCGAGGATCATTCTTCATTTGATTTCATTTCCGCAGTTCATGTATGAATTATTTCATATATCATTCACACTCATTTCTTTCACGGGAACATATGAACCCACAATTGACCTGCTCCCAACGTCAGTGGCTTCATAGCTCAGTTGGTTAGAGCATCGCACCGGTAATCGCGAGGTCACGGGTTCAAACCCCGTTGAAGTCCTGAATTTTTTTTTCAGGCTTCTTTTCGCAATTGCATAAATTGCGTTCACAACTGCGAGGATCATTCTTCATTTGATTTCATTTCCGCAGTTCATGTATGAATTATTTCATATATCATTCACACTCATTTCTTTCACGGGAACATATGAACCCACAATTGACCTGCTCCCAACGTCAGTGGCTTCATAGCTCAGTTGGTTAGAGCATCGCACCGGTAATCGCGAGGTCACGGGTTCAAACCCCGTTGAAGTCCTGAAGTTTTTTTTTCAGGCTTCTTTTCGCAATTGCATAAATTGCGTTCACAACTGCGAGGATCATTCTTCATTTCATTTCATTTCGCAGTTCATGTATGAATTATTTCATATATCATTCACACTATTCGTAAGTGTTGGAGAATTGAGTCTTCAAAGGTTTTCGCATCTACATTCATGATGGTTTTGCGACTACTGTCAGTGTCCGAGTGTCACTGTCAATGTCAGTATCAGAGTCAGTGGCAGGGACGGAAATAATGCAATTTCAGTGTCAGTGTCAGTGTGAGTGTCACTTTGATCATTGCCATTGTCATAGTCAAAGTCAGACTCATTTGCAGAGTCAGTGTCAGTGTCAGTGTCACTGTAATGCCAGCATCAGATTCAGTGGCAGGGACGGAACTAGTGCATTTTCAGTGTCAGTGTCACTGTGAGTGTCACCTTGATCATTGCCATTGTCATAGTCAAAGCCAGAGTCAGTGTCAGAGTCAGTTTCAGAGTCCTAATGTCAGTGTAATTTTCAGTGTCAGTCTCACTGTCAGTGTCACTGTCAATGTCTATATCGGAGTCAGTGACCGGGATGGAACTACTGCATTTTGAGTGTCAGTGTCACTGGGAGTGTCACCTTGATCATTGCCATTGCCATTGCCATTGTCATAGTCATAGTCAGAGTCAGTGTCAGTGTCAGTGTCAGTATCAGTGTCAGTGTCAGGTCAGTATCAGTGACAGTGTTAGTGTCTGAATGTGGTTGTTAATGTTAAGGTTGACCAGTGTTCATCTAGGGTCTTGAATAAATCAATAAATTTAGAAACGCCAGCTAAATGAAATGTAATCATCTACAAACTGAATGGTTTTACGTTTTCTAATTACCAGTGTTTTCAACAGAATCTTTCAGGTTGTTTATTTGCACTTTTGGACAAATCTCCAGTTTGACTTCGAGCTGTGCTTCTCTGAAAATCCAGAGGCGAAAGAGGTTTACCGCAGGTCCTCTACAACCTTTATTTTCGGCAAAGCAGGACACGACGTTCTGTGGTTAAAACGAAGTGCATATAGGTTATACATTAAACTGACGATGACTAAAAAAAATCTATTTGGGAAAAGGAAGAAGAAACAGAGCAATTGAATATTCTGATTAAGAGCTGCTACTTGTGTTCAGTTCCATTTTGGCTAAAAAGTCATAATAGATTAATCTATGGCTAAACGGGACGGTAAAAAAAAATTCACCTGTTTCATATTCGCACTCCTTGTCAATAGTTTCGTTTAGTAGTACCCTCTCCTCCACCTGATTTCCACAAAAGGCGCCTTCACACTTGTTACCCGAACACCCTGCCTGGGCACAGTGTCTACAGACAGATAGCCTGCGTGGCAGGCGTAGACAAGGAGGGGTCGTAACCCTCTTATTTTCAAACTTCCCACCTCCTCCCCTTTTACACCTGGCACGCACGCACACACCTATTTAAACCGCATGTATACTTTTAATTTTGCATAACGTTACCGAGACTCACACAAGACTGAGTTCTGCTGTTAAGCAACCATGATCTAAACAACATGAGCGCGAACATTTGTTAAACCTCAATGGTTAAATTACACATTCATACTGAAAATCTGCAACATCGATTTAATGACGTTTTATTTACCTGCACTCGTGAGCAATGATCGCCATAAGTTGGCTGCTCTCTGAGGTTTTCTATGTACTTTTTAATGCACTTCCGAAGCATACCCTTTTCGCAGGTGTCTACGCTCTCAGCCGATACCAGCATACAAGCGGTGACAAACATTAAAGACAAAGAGGTCGAACGCAAAAAATTCATATTGAGTCTGTACCTGTTGAAGCAACAAAAGGTAGAGGGGTGAGGCTAAGAATTAAAATTGGTAGAAAAAGCTTTTACGCAGGTTGGTTGGTTTGCTTGTTTAATTCTTTGTTGTTTGTTTCTTCAGCTTACTGTTTTTTTTTAAACGCTGACTGCTCACAACAACAACAAAAACAACGACGACGACGACGTAAAACACTAAAAGCCGAATGAGACCAAAATTCGGCCAGATAAATAGAGATTACCTCATGGTTGGTGAGTGCGTACGATTTTTATTCACGAGTTGTGAAGAATCGAAAACGAACGAGTGAGCGCAGCGAACGAGTGAGTTTGCGATTCTTCACAACTCGTGAATAAAAATCGTACAAGCGAACCAACCATGAGGTAATTTGTTTATTATATATGTACTGAGATATTACAAAATAATGTTAACAACTATCAATTGCGCGGTGAAATCAACACAAAGACCACAACGAGTTGCGAATGATTTTATTCGAGCAAACTGAACGTACAAAACTTCCTACAACATTAAAGTTATTCAATGACTCTGAAGAAAGTGGAAGAAAGTCTACTTTTAAACGATTCTTTAACTTTAAATAACAATGAAAATTTTCAGCTTTAAATATCGCCGTTCAAAACCGTAACTAAGATATAAAATTTGAAAAAGTTGACTGTTTTGTAAATCTAATTATAGTAATGCATGCATTCTAATCAGAGTCAGAGTCCAGTACTTTTAGCCTTTTGTACCTCTTTGGAGAAGACTTTACCTCAACTTCTTGGATTGCCAACTTCGGGGATTGATTGAGGCTGTTAATAGAAATGCTGAATTGACCTCCATGAATAACAGCGCCCGTGAAAAGCGACATCGCTTGTTGGTGATGATCTGCCGCCGAGCGACCCGCCGAGCTAGCTGAAGAATCAGTGGAGCATTCTCCAACTTGAGATGAATTAGTTTTCTCTAAGCTATGCACATTCCCGGACATCAGTTCACTTAAAGTACGAGACATTTTTACTTGCTGTTTTTCAGAAACTACAGAATAATTTGTCACACTTTGAAGATTTTTATGTCCCGACAGTTGAATAATATCTGTCGCTGGGATGTCGTTGTTTGTTAAAGTTTGGATCATTGTTTTGCGACCGCTATGGTTCTTTACATTGGGCCCCAGCCCGGCTTTTTCTGCCATTTTTTTCATTAACGAATTCAGCTTGTTCACGCCAACGGCTGACTTTTTAAACCATGGTTTAGAAGAATCTTGTTTTTTACAGTTATTTACTGCTAGATAAAATGGCGCGTTGTTGTCGTTCATTTCCGACGGTCTTTTCTCCGCGTAGAATTTGTAAACAGTGACGGGATCTCTTTCACTTCCCTGAACCGAAAACATTTTCGGTTTTATTTGCCTGACATCTCTGGGATTTTCTCCGGTTCGAGTCTTAGTTTGTCTCTCAGTATACTCTAAAAATTCCTCGCCATTTGTAGTTTGGCGTAGTTGCACATCGCCCCAACACATGTCTCTGTGTTCCTTACAACCACGGAGACCGAAATAGACTGTGTTGTCTTCTGTGAGGGGAACTGAAGCGTTTGGTTTATCGCCTTTGCCTTTCTTCTTGAGATCTCTATGTTTTGATTTTAATGCCGTTCGTGCTTTTTCAAACTCGACGTCTCTCATAATGCTGTAGCCGTAATTCTTCTTCTTTAAATACCGTTCAAAACTGGCCATCATAGCACGCAAGGAAGTGGGTTCGTAATCTTCGTTGTTTTCTTTCTTTCTTACTGTTATGATAAATTCGCTGATGAATGAACTCAGTTCGTGTGGGGGAATTTCTTCTACAGGCCTTGACTCATCTTTTAGCCTCAAAAACTCCTTAAGCAAAGCAACATTCTGTTCAGTTTTCTTCCTGGTGTTTTCGTTTTCTTGTCCTTCAATAAATTCCTCTACTGAAGTTATATCTGCAAACCTTGAATTGCTCGAAGAAGACGCCATGGTTTTCCTTTTGCCTAGTGACGCCGTCAGTGAAAGGCGGGAAAATCGATACGATTTTTGTCACTAGTGAAAACTTTCGTCTGCGGGTTGTGATTGGTCATACGGTATTTTTCACTAGTGAGAAAAATCGTACAACCAATCAGATTGCGTGTACTCTGCAACGCATCATTTTTATTTGACATATTCATTTTGCAGTAAATCTCAGTACATATATAATAAACTTATTTACTTGGTTTTATTTATTTCTACGGTCCTCTAGAAAGTGGCATTCAGCTGATTTATAATAATTAGAGATTAATTAGAGATTAAGGGACCAAGAAGACAAAATATTAATTAACAGTCGCGAAGCTTCACAAAATCATCTGAACACTGACGAAGAACAGCACAACAGACATGATAACTCTTTTCCGCTGCATACGATCAATTGGCGTGGAAACTGAAGGCCTTGAAAGCCGACCTGACTCGGATGTTCGAAAGCCGATTAACTTTAATCCAGGATTAAAATTTTAGCGAGGATTTCATTTTGCTAATTGAAAATGTTTCCAAAGGTAGCTGAGGGTAAGAGAGTCTCATTTAAGACGAAACAGTGAAAATGCTGTGGTAAACCATCACTGGCTAATAATTAAAACTGCAATTAGAAGTTCACGACCACCCTTGCGTTAGCTTAATCGCGCTTTATATTACACAACTGAACCATGCTTTGATGAATATAATCAATTTGACAATAGAAAGCAAACACCACATCCTGTTTTCGTCATTGTTTTGGTATGTTAGCACTATAAAATGACCTTATATAAAATCCAATATAAAATGTCCTATAAAGTGTCCTTTCATAACACCTGAGCTGCAAATCCTCGTTTTAGTACGGTTTGGTCATATTTTACCACGCGATTCATTTGACCAAGTGTGCACAAGCAAAATGTGTGACCACTGGCCAGGAACCCTAGCTTGATAGATTGTAAGCTGATGGGGCGTCTGAGCAATGTTGCTGAGTTAACTTCTTTAGTAGTAGTAATAATAATAAATTGTGCTACCAGACGGGCAAGTTATGAAGGAGATCGACGACAATGGGTAAAAGTACTTAGGCATCCTGGAAGCAGATCATTTGAAGGAGAAGGAAATGAAAGACTTGTTTTCAAAGGAATATAAACGGAGGCTGAAATTGGTGTTAAAGACAAAGTTGAATGGAAGGAATAAGATCATGGCTGTCAACGCATGGGCTGTTGCAATTCTAAGGTTTAGCGCCGGTGTGATAGAATGGAAGAGCGACGAACTTAAGGAGCTGGATAGAAAAACCAGGAAGACGATGTCACTATATGGGGCTCTACACCCCAAAAGTGATATAGACAGGTTGTATCTATCATGACAGAAAGGAGGAAGAGGCCTAATTAGTTGCAAAATGTGTGTGAAGGCCGAGGAAAATAATTTGGCATGCTATCTCAAGAATTCAAACGAGAGATTGTTGACAGGAGTAAGGGGGATCTTGAACAGTGATGCAGCAAAGAAAAAGAGAGAACACAAACAAGAAAGACAGAATGCTACCTTGAATAGATGGAAAGAAAACAAAACGCATGGTCAATTCCTGCGTGATATGCCAGAGACAGTAGACAAAGACAAAATCTGGGAAAAATCTTGTGGGACATGACCAACCAGTGCGACCATATCATCGCAGCCAGAAAACCAGACATTGTTGTCGTAGAAAAGGAAAACAACAAGGCAATCATTGTGGATCTTGCGTCACCATGGGACCACAGGGCGCATGAGAAGGAAGGAGAAAAAGTTGAGAAATATCAGGATCTAAAGAGAGAAATTAAGAATTTATGGCGGGTGAGACACGTAGAAGTGGTACCGATAGTTGTTGGCGCACTTGGAGGAGTAAGCAAAAGGTTTGATGGATGGCTTGCGAAGCTAGGAATTGCTATCAAGACAGGACTCCTGCAGAAAACAGCCTTGCTAGGAACAGCAAGGATTCTGAGAAAGGTTCTTGAAAATTAAACAAGAGGAAATGACCCAAAGGACCTTTGGCCATGGGCTATGGCTTGTTTCTTCGGTGTAAATGCGGCATAACATCTGCCAGAGCGTAAGTGTTAATACTACAATTTTAGGTCCTAAAGTGTTTATCCATTTTTTCATACTATTTTACCTGCTGCATAATAATAATAATAATAATAATAATAATAATAATAATAATAATAAATTAAACTTACTCTATACTAATTAATTTCCTAGAAAAATATAAAAAAAATAACTAAACGAAAATAAAATTAAAAGCTATTTAAACTTGTCATGGCAACGAAAGGCTATAACTATAAAACGATAAAAATTATGCCATGGCAAAGTCAATAACGTCAACAATAAGCCACGCGAAACAAATGAGTTTTCAGTTTCGATTTGAATTTGTTTAAATTTTCACAGGACCTTCGGTGGAGCAACGTTGAAAGCACGGTCCGCATATGTAACTGGATGGAAGATCATACTTTAACGAACGTGGACTCAAAGAAAGCTACACTTTTAATCTGCCGCGCCTTCTGGAGGTTTTAATTGATCTGCTATTTGCTTGCAAATTGCTGTTTTTTAATTACTAATCACTTTTCATTTATTAGTCTCTTGGCTTCCCGTATGGAAAATTAAGGACAGGAAATGAAACCATGCTAGGTCTTTTTAATAATCACATTTTCTGCGTCGCTCAAACTCTTACATATATCCTTCTCAGTCATTTTAGGGCTCGATACATCTTGTTTTGGATGTTGAAATTCTGAGCTTAAACGAGGTTTTGAAATTATTGTCATACAACGTCCAGTGCTATAGTTAACGACTCCTAAAACTAGCATGCAGCTGAGCGGAAAGAATAAGGCCTTCCAACGTCCGCGAATAAATGGCCGTTCTAAGGGGGATCCGGTTAATTTGTAATCAGTGCCTCGGTGAAATATTATGCGAGTAAATTCGAGGATAGGTTCTTAGGTATATTTTTAGTGTCGCATCAATTTTGACTAGGACAAAAAGAATGACACCATAAAATCAGCTATATATGTGGATTTACATTTCGCTTGGATTGGTACTTTTAGAGGCGACTAATTTTGGGGTGGGTATGTACTGTTATAGACTTTGACTCTCTTAAGAAATGAATACTTTGTGACGCTCTTCTTTAAACCGTTTTCAGTTTGCTTTCTTTTTTACTAAGATTAATTGTGCTATAAAGCACACCGCCATAGCGGGTTTCTATGGCACCGTAACGTGAAATCCTCATCGTGTACAATTACCACTCGTAAGGAGTCGAGAAAGCATGAGATTCTATACCACTGCCCTGTAAACTGAGAATACAAAATCACAAGAGGGAACAAACTTAAGGATAAGTACAAACCGGTTTCAAAAGTGGTACTGGTAATATATAGATTTAGCCAAGCCTAAAAGCGGAGCTCCATGGTTATTATTTTATTTACTGGTATTGAGCAACTTCGCATGGCTTCCTTGCGCCAATATTTTGTGTTTAGAGCAGTCAACAGGAATCGACCGCGGTTCAAAAACGTCAAAACATTAAAACATTCCAAAACAACTGGACGCCTATGTTTGTTCGAAGACTCTTGGAATGGGTGAAGAAAGTTGACAAGTAAGCTTCTAGTAAGCTAGAAAAATTACTAAGCAATCTTAAGTTTTTACATAACGGTCCGTAGAGTATGAACCTGATCGTTTAGAGCAGTCAACGATTCACAAACCACAGAATAACAAAACATTACAAGAAAACAAATTCACTGACTATGCGTAGGTTTGTAGGTTTCTTTGGAGAAGGTAGGGAAAATAGACAAGTGACAATTTCGTAGCAAGTTAATAAAAATTAAGCAATTTTGACATAAGCTTAAATATCGGAGAAAAGAGAAAAAGGAAAACAAACCGATGGTTGGATAGGTAATCGCACTGGGCCGAGAAAAATTAAGAATTGATATTATTTGTGTTTTCAGAAGTTGCTGAAATTGTGTTCTTTGCGCAAAACACAAGTAATACTAAAGCCCCCACTAAACGATCAAACATTTTCCTGAACATAGTGTTTGACAAACATAACTTTGGGTGACTAGCCCATAAACAAATTTCCTTGGGCGAGAAACCTCTGCTAGCAGGAAAACAGACCATGTTTGACCAAACACAAGACAAAGCGAGTACACAGGACACTTTTTGCGTGTTATCGCTGAAATTTTCACGTTCTTCATTTGGTTTGCTTTTACTGACTGTGCACTTTCTTAGTTGGGTTGGCTAAACGATCAAACATTTGTTCGTAGAGCGAAATGTTGGATGAAAATGTTTCATATGGATCAAACATAGAAAGCCGTTTTAAATTATCTTCCAACACGATGTTGAATGAAGTGTTTGATCGTTTAGCCTGGGCTTAATGCTTAATTTTACGAGGACTCATTGCGATTACTTGTTGATAAGTTAGGGGCAAGAGTTTTTTTAATGCTGTTGAGGCACCGACGTCGAAAAACACTGAAAACAGTCAGCCAAGCGGAGTGAAAACACTCGTTCGCTTGCATGAAAACAACAAAACAAACAAACAATTCAACTACTTCTTTGCTTGCAAAACGAGTAGAGATGATTGCTATTTATATCCAGTCGAGAGAAAAATACAAATTGCTTTCCTGAACAAAAATAAAAACGATTAAACCATTTAATGTTAAGCTTCAATTCATTTTATTCAGTCACCTGTGTTGTAGAGGTTGAAAATACGAATCCACTTGAGTTAAAACACGCATCTGGAAAAATAGCAAACGGTTTGTCCAAAGAAAGAACTTCTTCCACCAACTTTGAGCTACTCGTTCCTCCCATTAATGCCGGTGAACTGTTAAGTGACCTTTCTTGGTGAGCTGCGAGGTGCCGCGGTAAAGTGAAAGTCCTTGAAGCCTTGAATCATTTTGTTTTTCAACCACACAATCCGGGCGTCGATTATGCAAGTCGAGCCAACTTTTTAGCGTTTCTTGAGGTAAATGTTTTCCTATCCTTTTTATGACTTGAAAATTCACCTTCCGGAGTATCTGTTGATTAGTTATTGATTTTTATGCCTTTTACGCGAATTAAAAGACAAACTTCGCAAACTTCGAAGAAGATGAAGTTGTTTTGGTCAAAATGAAGAAACCAACTGAATGTGAAATTACAAGCCGCAGAAAGCGCGCGGAAAATTAAGCCTCGTTTTGGTTTGGGTGCCTCGTTTTGGTTAAATTAACCTGGCTCGAGCCTGCGGTCTAATCGAAAACTAGTACGTGGTCAGCGGTCAACTTCAAAAAAACAGCTGACCTATATGAGCTCTAAACTTGAGCCCGCGATATGGCCACGTGATACTGGTCAGCGGAAACCTTGTTTTGACAGCTGTCAATTGGCCATGACACGGATGTCCTATATCAAAGTTGCACGCTGCAAACTAGCTGATGAGCTGGGGACCCAGCTGGGTCAGGTGGAGTATGGCCGCCATGTTGGATTATTATGGTTATTATTAGGATATTATTAATTATTGGGCAACTCCACCGTCGTCGTCGTGCGCGCCCACGAGCAATACCGCTAGCCATTTTTACCGTGAGAAAAGCAGTTGAAGGGTTTCTATAGGTATGGGGCTCCGCTTGGCGGCCCTTGGGGCCGCCGGAGCTCCGCTATCATATCTGAATAGACCCTTACAGACGTTGTATAGTGTAGCAGGCAAGTTGGGGAGAACAGTGGCTGCCACTAGACGGAAAGTTCGTTCCTTGTTATCTATTACTCTGCTGTCCCAGGGAAATGTAAAATTCAGAAGAAAATTCAAGATGATCTAAGCAGTAATTCGTTTGTGTTACCTGCCTGTAGTTACGCTACGAAGACAAACTTTGGGATACTGCAAGTTCGCGGACTTGATTCAGTGGACGCGTCGGGTGATTGAACTTTTAGGCTGTCTGGGGCTTGCTCACTGCTAATGTTTTTTTTAGTAGCTGTTATAACAAATTTTCTGTTTACATAAGTAGTTATATTATTCTGGCAAAGATAAACACAGCGGGGCCTCGAAAGCTCGATTGTTGCTTTAATGAAATTTAATTTGCTTATTTTTGAGATTTCTTAAAATTATATTTTGCGCACTTAACTGTTTCGTTATACTTTCCAACATGCGAATCGAAATATTTTGTTTGAGGAAAATGAGGCAGGCACTTCTTCTTTTTTTTTTTTTCCCTCTTTTTTTTTTTACAAAAATGTATAATTTCAAGATTTCCAGCAATTTGAACAATCGAATGTCAAAGATTTATATTATTTATTTGCTTTGTAGAAATTATGAACTATGGTGGATGATTTAATACGTCGCTTTTTAAAATACGACTTTGATATTAATTGAAAGCTTTTAGAGTTCTGAAAGTGGAAGATTCAAAATTCAAAAAATGGCTTATAAATATGCAAGTTTACAACTGTTGCAACAAAAAGTCCCACCTAATCAGTATAGAAAAACTTCTCTCTTTTTCACTTGCAACTCAGTGTGAAAAGCTATATCGACTCCAGCTGACGCGTAAACTGAAATTATTTCATTTAAAGTGTTCCTTATCATCCCCGCTTTATATGATTGCTGAAGCGACAACTGACCTTTCTGACTAAACAAAGAAATAGTGCTTCCGTCACCCTCACTTTAAAGAGGCAGTTTACTTACTGGAAATAAATCTCTAAATCGTCTATTAATATAAGGTGCAATATCATGAAGAACAACATGAAAGATCGCCTTAAAAGGATTGTTAATGGGGGGCCTGATTTACAGTTCGTACAGTCAAAAGTTTCCGTATTTTAAGATGTATTTCCCAGGTAACGTCCCAAACGTTTTGGCATCCATGTAACGGACCTTCCATACTTTATCTGCATGGGCTTAGATTTGAAAAAGAAACGAAAGGTCATGGGGAAAAAATAAGCCAGTTGACGCTTGCTTACTTTAATTAACGTGTTCACGGCGGTTTAATCAGTGAAATATGCTTGTTAATTCTAAAACACACAGGTAATTGCAACGTCAACCCATCAGTGCATACCGCCTGTGCACATTTTACCCCAACTCGATGTGCTCACAAGTTTGAAAGAAAAGCTCTAAACTCTAGAATTTACCATTCAAAGCGATCATGAAATACATCTGAATGCCTGAGATAACTGTTCATGAAAAGATTTATAACCGGGTCCTAATCATACATATTGCAGTGCCTGGCGACAGAAACGTTGAAAGCAAGGAGAAGGAGAATCAGGAAAAGTATCAGGACCTTGTAAAGGAGTTGTCTAGACTTCGGAAAGCAAAGGCAAAACAGGGCTCGCGCAGCAAGTTTGCAACTGGGGGGGACGGGGGGTGTCGCTTCGAATGCTTTAGCGTGAGTCAACTAGGGGTTCTGGGAGCATGCTTCCCCGGAAAATTTTTAAATTAAAGGCCTCTGAAATGGCTGGAAATGCATTTACAACAGCAACAACAGCATTTACAACAGCAACAATAAAGAGGTGTTTCAAAACAAGAATAACGTTAAATAAAAAACTAACTTTGATTTTTTTAAGTATTACTTGCTTTTTAGTGTTGAAAAGTGGGGGGGACTAAACCTGCCCCTCCCCCTGCGCGGTGCCTGCAAAAGTAGTACCAGTGGTCGTGGGAAGTCTTGGCGCGATACCGCGAAGAGGCTTAAGAGTCATTTGAAGGAAATTGGAATCTCCAAATAAAGTCAGAACTTTACAGAAGTCTGCATGCACTTCTTGGAACGGCGACCGTTTTGAGAAAGGTCCTTGAAGTCTAAGAACTCGGGATGAGACCTATTTATATAATAATAATAATAATAATAATAATAATAATAATAATAATATATTTATTTATTTATTTAACAATTTATCCCATTTACAAAACAATAAATAATTACAAAAATTATTAAGTTACGAACTAAGAGAAAACTGTATTAATCAGTTGTTAAAAATGCTTGTCTAATAACTTTCACCACGCTTCTGCTTTCACTTGCTATTATTTCTTGGATTAAAGATAAATCAAGAACATACGAAGAAAACAAGATACTGGCTCAACTTCCAGAAAATGTGACATAAACTGGCCTAAAAACTTGCTTTATAAATAGGTCTAAACATCGTATTAAGTATAAATAATGTCAACTACAAAACTACGAAAACGTCTTGGCTCAGTTTCCTGGCTTGGATAATAATGATGATGATGACACTGACCGGGGGACTTTTTCCAAACTGCTTGTAGCGCAGTTTACAATTAATGAAGTAACTATAACTAGTTGAGTTATGAGTGCCCCCGTAATGTGAAAATCAAATAAAGACAGACACTTGGGGTGGTCATTGCCAAAGTTTTGTTACGTCCCTAGTGGTTCTTTTACGTCCCACAGAGTCATATTAAAGTGAAAGTACTATGAGACGGGGCCTGCAGTTTATCGTCCTCATCCGAGAAGACTAGAAAGTCTCACCGTTTGCAGATGCAAAGGTAGCACTTTCTCCTCAGTTATTTAAAGAACCTGAGTGTTGGTCCGGCCGGGTTTGGAACCCGTGACGTCCTTCACGATAGTCCGGTGCTCTACCAACTGAGGTCCTTGCGGTTCAGCCTTTGAATTATCCTTCCACACAAAATGTTTTCAATATTTCTCGATATTATGTCATGATGAACAGAACGCGCATATACAGTATATACATACAAACTGCAGCGGTATCGCAGAGATCCTGGGTTCTAAAACCCCGTACAGGCCTGACTTTTTTTCAGGCTTTATTTTCATTACTGCTTAAGTAGTGTGATGATGTGATCATTCACATATTCATAAATACAAACTGTTTAACCTGTCCTCAGTGCTAGATGTTAATTCTGCCTAAAATTCTATGCTTATTCTTTACCTAAGCCGTGCACCTAACCCGAAAAATATTTTTCCCTAAAATAAATCTTTGCACCTGTTCAAGCGCATTACACCACTTTGCGCCTTTTTTGAGTCCTTACCAAATCTTGACTCTTTATAGGCCGTAAAAGTAACAAAATATAACGAATCACGACCGAGCTAGTGAGGCCCATGGGTCTTCATCACAGTAACTACTCTCTGAAATATATCTGCAAAGACGTTAGTGACGTCAAATCAAGATCAAGATCCACGCCCCTTTTGACTTAGTCATGTACCACATGATGCTGAATTCTTCGCACTTTTTGAACCCAGAAAAACGGCCAAAACTGGAAAGAAATGATTAAGTTTTATATTGAAGAGGACATCAACAACGACCGGATAAAGGAAAATCCCTTAGATAATTTAGAAAATGCGGAACACTTATCTGAGGACCTTGGCTCTCTGAAAAAGTACACCTGTTATCAGCGCAAATATCGAAGGATTGGACCAACGGGAGGCAGAAACATTGTGCATGGTATAAATAGCAATTCAAG